>JAQFVV010000276.1:848505-1289290 GCA_028023455.1 Epiperipatus broadwayi
ATATATATATATATTGTACATATACATACAGTATTCAATTATTAAAAAAAAAAAAAAAAAAAAAAAAAAATTTTTTATTCTTTTATACATACAGAGATTTATATGTATATATTTATTATTATGAATAAGCAGTTCTTTTTATGATTATTATATAATTTTTTATTATTAAATAATATGTGTTAAATTTATTTAACTTTCATTTTGTTAAAAGAGAGTAAATCAGAAAGGTGTAAAATAAAATTGTTAGATTAGGAGATAAAAATTGTACACGTGTGAAACAATGAATAGATCTGTACAAACACAAAGATGCTTTTACACTTATTTCTGATGGCTATAGATCACCAGCTTTGTTGTTATCTGTATCTTAAAATTATTTTTACAAAAGAGGTGCTTTGATGTAGTAATGATAGCATCAATTTTAAGTCAAACTTGTGAAGCTTTGATTTTTTTTTTAAGATAAAGATTTCCAGATGTTTTTCGCGATATAAACGATTAAAACAATTTTTTTAGGCAGTTAATCATAAATTTTTTTAAGAGTCAGTAATAAATTTCTTTAGAGAGATGATCAGTTAAATTATTATTATTATTTTGAGACTCAACTCAGTCGGTCCTTCCTTGTTATAATTCTTAAGCAGAAATGTAAGCTCGAATTTTTTTTTAAAAAAAAAAGAGAGTGAACGCTTTAATTCTTTTTTCTCACTCTTTGAAAGTTGAAAAAAAAAAAGAGCAAATGAAATGTGCGTTTATATAAAGCAATTTTCAAGCAATATTAAAGAATAGGAGAGAAATGGAACAAGATTGAATTTATTATAAGTTAGTAATAATTATAAAAATGATATTAACATATTTGGTTATGCATAATATGCCTCTGCATTGCTAAACCATTTTTTCTGCTTCCTGATTAATACAGAATGAGTCAAAATCGCTGATCTGTCTATGAAATCATGTATCCAGTAATAACCAACAAAATGATAAATTTTGAAGCCAACCACGCAAGCTATATGGAATGCTTTGTTACTAGTTCATGTCTTATTAAGAGCTCACTGCCCTCGAACCAATGGAGAAGGGGAAATAGGAGGAAAAGAAAATTTAAAACAGCTATGTAGAACCAAGTTTGAAGCCATAAATCAAATTTTTGTTGATTTACCTCAATCATCTAAAGTGTCAACAGCAATTATTTTTTTAAAGGAGAGAGACAAGCAAATCCACCGGTACCTACTTATTCAAAGTACTTATAATAACTTTTTTTTTTAAATGGTAGAGGGAAGCCAATCAACAGTGAATAATAAGGAAATTGAAGAAACAGGCAAAGTCAATTGATTCAGCATTATCTCAAAAGTATCTGCAATAACTTTCTTTTTTTTTGTGTGTGTGTTGGTGAGCAAAGAAAAGCAGTCTAAAATTCAAATTCAGGACATTAATAAGAAGTAAAAAGTATACGGGTAAATATGAACTTTCTTTAACCGATTTTATTCTTTTACTTATTAAAAGTAAACCTTAATTTACTGGTCAAAGCAATTTTCTTTTTTGATACAGAAGCATTAAAGACTTGTTTATCTATGGTTGTTTGCAATATCTCACAACATAGCACAAACATAGTTTAAATCTTTAAACTTAAATTTTTCATTATTTTATTATTATATATTGTAATGTTGAAATGTTTTTTTTTTTTTAATTGTTCTTCAGATGTTAATGATAATGAGCAACCTATAGATATATGCATTTATAATGTTTTTTTACTTTTATTTTATCTTGTTGCATATTAAAAAATTAATATATGTATTTTATTTTCTTTCGCTATAAGGTTGCAAAAGAGAAAAAATATTTTTATATATGTAATTTATGGGTATACATTTTAAACATATATGTTAACATTACCGAATGCGTGAATGTGTAACTGTTTATCCAAACACATCAAAGAATAGGTTATATGTGATTAGTTTAAAATGTAAATTAAAAAGTAGGGCATTACATTTGAATGGAAATGAAATGACATATACAAGTTACACCTGAAATTCATTTTATGATATGATGAGTAAGAAAAGTCTTAAATAAGCATTTATAGAATATGTATTTTTTTTTTTAATATTAATTTAAGTCAGCTTATTTTGAGATATCAAAAAAGGGTGACAAACCTATATATTAAGTTTATTTGCTTATACTTATATGAATTTTTATATTAATAAACCATTTATTTAATTGTCGATTTAACTGTAAAGAAGGAAAGAAAGAGTAGTAGTGTTAATAAAATATAATTATATATCTTAATTGGTTTCCGAGTTATTATTAAGAATATTGTGTTTTGTTTTGTTTTTCTTTTTTCTTAAACCTATCATTTTAAATCAGCATCATTGCTCGCAGTTATTAAGTATTACCATTTATATATATTGAGCAATCACTTGCAAATATTAAGCGTCCGCAAAATAATAGGTAAACTAGAATGTTGATATTTAAGTATTTAAGGATTATGCGAGAATAGCTAAATTTTGATAATTATAGTTCAACATAGAAAGCTAAAATTGTGTTGCGTCCATGAATTTAGATCATCCTCATCAAAGATGGATATCATGTTATTAGTTAAAAACGTTTCAAATAATACTATATAAAAGTTATAATCGCCATCAATCATCATTAATAAATTATAATCATTAAATTTAACGTTTAGCGTAATGAATATATTTTAGTAAATAGGGGTTTATATAAAATTGAATATTATGCAAAGAGATTCCTGATGATCAATCATCACCATTAGTATTATTAAATCCCAGTATGAAATATGATAATTTTAATAGATGCCTATAAGTTTATAAAGATGAATTTATTGTTGTGAGTTTATTGATAAGCCATGGCTGGTATCATCATCACTATTATAATCATTATTATGACATTACTATTATTATCATTATTATGATATTATTATCATCATCATCATTATTATTTATCGTGATAAATAATTTAGTTAAGTGGCCATCAATATCAATAATGGTCTTCACATGCTTGTTTGGAAGCCATTAATAGGATTATACATGTCTGTTCATCAATATACGCTAATGAGCTAGCAATGTCTATAAGAATCTTTGATCTATAGTATAAACTTTGGTAATATTGGGATCTTGTAATTTTATCAATATAGATAAAATGCATAAATGTCATTTTTGTTCAATAGTCATCCAAGTCATGTGTAATAAATATGTACTGAATGAGTTTGAACTCAAGTACACTATAAATAGATACTTATCTAGATTGAAAACAATCTAGTGGCGCTCATGGGAAAACACATGTACTTAGCTAAACTGAATAAAGAGTGATATCATCCCTTTCCAACTTCATAATATTAGTTTTATAAAATATATTTTTTATATAAGTTGTCATGAATAGCACCCGTGTGTGCATATGACCATGAATGGTCTTATATATTTGGAAAGAAGGATAGAAGGATTCTTTGTTAGAAGAATCTAGTATTGGAGATAAACATAAGGCACTCCAGGAATCTCACAGTGGGTACTTTTATTCAGTTGCTATGTTTAATATTATTTTTATTAGATGACAATGTCCAGTATGTTTTACTGTTTAAATGACTGCCCCAATATATAAATAAATACCAAGAATCTTTAATGCTGATATTTTCTTTGTCTATGCTATGATGAATTGAAATAGCTACAAATTATAATTACAAATACATATCTTTTATATTAATTTAATAATTACAAATACATATTTATATTAATTTATAAAATATTGTTACAAATGGCAATTAAAAATAATTGTTACAATATATATATATAAATTACAACTTCTATAATTTTTGTGAAGAGAAAAAAGCATTTTTAAATCGATTCAATAAATTTAAATATAATCCTTTATTAATAGTTTTAAAAAGGTTAACCAATAGTCATCATACATGTATTTGTTTACAAATTTTCCAGTAATGAAAGAAGGCTTTTCATGATTACAGAGTACAGGACTGTCTAGAAATTGATTTCCAATTTTAATTATATAAATTTTATTGGAAAGAAAATATTGTAGTTAGTTTGAGATGGAATTAAATACAAAACAACACCTTGGCAACCATTAAGTAAATAAAGTGAAAGTTAAATCCTATCTATTGTCTTTATTTTAGCATATTATTTTATATAAGTATAAAATATACACCTTATTTTAACCACTTTATTGCAAAACTATTTTATACAATCTGATGTTTCAACTATCATGAATCTTTTTCAGAGTAAATGATACAATAACAAGTAAAATAAATAAAAAAGGCTAATGGCTTTATTGTTTGGGAGGTTTATAAGAAGTTTAAGATCTTCTAGCACAAGAAATAGATCCTGGGGCCTTCTGATCTCAAGTCAAACATTCTATGTTTTCCAAACTATATAAGACATAAAACACGTGGCTTTTTTGCTTGGAAGTTTGTCCTGAGATCTTCCAATTCCAAATCAGATTCCCTATCACTGTGTCAAACCATACAGAGTTAATTTGCTAATGGTTTTATTACTACAGAGTTTATAAGAAGTTTGAGCACCAGAACTGTGAGTACCAGAATCAATTACAGGATCTTACAATCCCAAGTCGGACACTCGACCAACTGTGCCAAACTGTGAAAGGCATAACTGAATAAGTAAGATGATACAATAATTGAATGAATAATTGAATTAAATAAAGTAGAACAAAATAGAATAACACAAATAGAATAATGAAATGAGTAATTTAAAGCAAATGGAACAAAATTGAATAATAATCAAATAAAATAAATTACTCCAGATAATATAAAATAAATAAACAAAATTAAATTGAAATATAAAATATATGCAGATTACACACGTATATCCCTGTATATATCTGTTTATATATATATAGAGTTACAAAAAAATTAAGTCAGATGTCACATGATCTAATTTAATAAGCTTGCATTTACAAATGTTATACATAGAGCTCTATATAATATATATATATAAATTATTATTTTTGGGGTTAAACCATGAGTTATTTTCCATTGCATACCGATATTTTCAATGAACTAGCATCTGCCATACCTTGACAATGGCGGATGCTAGTTGATCAAAATATTGGTATGTAATGGAAAATAACACACCATTTAACCCAAAAAATAATAATTTATCTATATCATACAACCATGAAAACATTAACTATAATAAAAAAAATTAAAATGGACAAAATCAACTTTATCAAAAACACAAAGGATAAGCTTATTCTAGATGATAAAAAGAATGGATTAAAAAAACATCAAAAGAAATATACAGATAGAAGAAATATTAAATTCACAAAAACTTAAATTATAATATTTAAACAGCATTAAACTGTTGTACATGCGCTTTGGATTTTAACTATAAAATGAATAAATACTAACACTTCAAACACATGATAAAGTCTTTGAAAAAGATAGAATGGCCATTCTATCTTTTCCAAAGACTTTATCATGTGTTTGAACTGTTAGTATTCATTCATTGAATTACAATGAAGTACATAGATTGACTTCTCTGAAATTAAGCAATGGCAATAATGTTATAATAAAACAAAAAGTGATAATATAGATGTCAGAACTGAGGGTAGGATTTCTAAGATGGATACAAGAATCAAGTTAAGACATGATGAGATTGCTCTCCTTAGACAATAGAAGAGTTCAAAGTAGTATCTCTTCTATTATTTCAAGGCCTGTCAGTGAGACAGTTGATGAGATAATTAAACAGTAGTTTTAATCCAATGGGTTAATGACAGTAACAAACTCCAGAAATTTTCCATTCTATCTTTTCCAATGACTTTATTATGTGTTTGAAGTGTTAGTATTCATTCATTTTATAGTTAAAATCCAAAGTGCATGTGCAACAGTTTAATGCTATTTAAATATTACAGTTTATAAACATTGCACTATATAAAATAATTGACTTATTTAAAAATTTAAATTAATAGATAATAAAAACGATAAATCCAAAGCATGAAAGAAAAGATATTTGTTCTGCAGAAGTGAAAAAGAAAAAATATTTTAGTACTTTATTAAATAATATATATATATATATATATATATATATATATATATATATATATATATATATATATATATATATATATATATATATATATATATATATATATATATATATATATATATATAAACAATACAATAATTAATACAGTAACAATATTTATAAATGTATTATTCAATGAATTAAATAGTTTAGAAGGTTTAAAATGGAGTAAATCTTTTGAAGAAAAAATATTAATTCAGTATTTAGATATTAAAGTTACCCGTAATAAAAATAAATTAGATTATTGTATGGTAATAAAAGATATTGAAAAAAGAGGATATATTCCTTGGTATTCAAATGTGCCAATAGCACATAAATTATCTGGTTTAAAATCATTTTTATTTAGGAATAATAAATTATGTAAATATAGTTCTGATAAAATAAGTAACATAAATGTATTTATTATGGATTTGTTAAATGTTGGATATGATCATAAATTAATTTATAATATTGTTGCTAAGTTTAATAATAATAGAAATATTTTAGATGTTATAGATATTGATAAGATAAAATATACTTGGATATCAATACCATTTATTTGTAATGAACAAGTGAAATTTATAAAACAGATATATAAAAATATATGTCGAGTTGCATTTTATACTACTTCTAATTTAAATAGATTAATAAATAATTCAAAAAATAGTGTAGTATTTTAAATCAAAGTTGTGCAATATATAAATGGCTATGTGTTTGTGGAAAGGCATATATTGGGGAATCTCGATGTACATTGGAGAAAAGATCAAAGGAGCATTTGTTGTTATATAAACGAGTGAAAAATCAAGACAAGAGAATGTTAGAAATGATGATGTATCACCATCAGTATTTTTTGATCATAATGTAACATGTAATTATGGTTTTGATTTTGATTTTAATAAAGTTAAGATTTTGTGTATTGAAAGAAATAATAATAAACGCAAAATTAAAGAAGCTATGTTAATAAAAAGTGAAAAGCAACAGTTGATAAACAGACAGGCCGCCAATATAAAAATTAATGAATTGTGGGAAAATTGATGTATGACGTATTACTTTTTGTTTACATTTGTAACGTTTTTTTCTAATACAATTTGAATCTAGTTGACAACGATTAGATAGATAGATAGTTGAAAGTACTTCTATTAAATTGGTATATATTTGTTTGTTTAAAATATTGTTACTGTATTAATTATTGTATTGTTTATATATATTTTATTATAATTGGAATACAGACATTGATTAATAATTTATTTATATATATATATATATATATATATATATATATATATATATATATATATATATATATATATATATATATATATTTATATATATAAAATTGTAAAGCTTCTTACATAGGTATGAGTAATCATTGCATCAGTGTTAGGAGAGATGAGCATGCTAATGCACTTAAACAACACTCATCACCATCAGCACCCTCACCTTATACTATAGATTCAGGTCATAAAATTGATTTTTCTAGTACCAGGATCATATCCAGATGTGATAATCTCTACCAATGCAAAATTAGAGACGCCATTGAGATACTTAAAAGGCCAGATTGTATCAATAAGTGAGATGATACATGCAAACTTCCTCCTATTTGGAAAGATTATTTTAAAAAACATTCCTAAATTTAACATTTTTTGCTATTAGTGGAATTTTAACATTTTATTCAAATCAGTGATTGTAGGTCTCTACAACCGTATTTCTACCTTTTATAACTCTGTGGATGGCTTGTGTGACCAAGTCGAAATGTCAGTATATTAATATTAAAAGTTTTTAACATGGATGAACCCGCAAAATATGTATTTTATATATATATACAGAAATGTGATTTGGGGCAGAAAGCAAAAACTGAATGGGAGTGATTAAATTTGGTTCTGTTTTTCATATTAAATATGAGAAATATGTAGATCATATATATTGTAACCTTTCAAAAAGTTATTTATTCACTTACTATCAATAATAGTCAACAAAGAGACCTAACTCAGCTTAAAGTAATTAATTAATAACCAGCAAGATACTACCAAATATTATTTTAATAATATAAAATCTTATCTAACTTTATAATATAATTAAAATTCCATGGAATTTAAATAATTGTGAGATATAGAATTAGTTTCAAAAGTAATGACCGTAAACATTATATTCATGTAAGTATTTCTCAAATGGCATTGAATATTGCAAAATATATCCCATTATAATATATTATCAACTATTTCAAAAATCTCACAAGAGATCAATGACTAACTTTATTAATAACAATTTATCTTCTATTAAAATAATCTTAACTTACTTAATAATCAATAATTTACTCCTAAATAATATCTTATTCTTTTAATAAATTTAAAATCAAATTTATATTTTAATGCAAAATAATTATAACCCATAGAGGGATTTTATTAAGATTCAGCTGTCTATAATATCATGCTTCAAAAAAAACTTTATTGATTCAAGGTAAACAAATTTCATTGTTTACATTTGTATATAGAGGATTTGTTTTATTTTGTTTACATTTTTAGTTTCAAAGTAACCTTTATTAGGTTATCATGTCAAATCTTATAGGCCCAAAAGTGCAGGAACCATATTTTGTTGCCTGCAGCAGTGGGCCAATGAGATTACAAGGATACACTGATATTATACAATTGGGCAGTGGTTCAAAGCTGTCCAACCACCTTATACAATAAATTGGGGGTTACAGGTATATTAATTCAAGTCAAAGGACAGTCAATCAAGGGGATGCTTCCATCCATTCAAGGCAAAATCCATGCAGGAGAAACAATTCTTAACCCAACTGGCAGGTCCCCAAACTACTCCCTTCAGATCCCATCCATGCCCAGACCAGCCAGAATTTCACTTAGCAAAAACCCAGACCCACTCCTTTGAAAGGTCAATCTGCATTATTCCCTCCCTTGTAAGTGGGTTAAACTTATCTGGGTGTTCCATTGGTTCAGCTGATCCAGAATACTACCAAATTAAAGAGGGCTGCAAGAACCATGCCTGGTCATCACCTTCCTGTGTGTGGTGATGATTGCCATTCACTCCTGAAGATCAAAGAACTCCTCATGAGCATTTCCTCCACCCCTGAGACTAAGGATTCAGGCAAACCTAAAATTACCAAGTCAACAGTCCAAATAGGCAGGGACCAACTCAGTGTATCTGGCCAAAAATGTACTGTTAACCAAGAAAACATGAAAACAACAGCAAAAAAAAGAACACAAGTCAACACTGTCACAAGCAGCTCATCGGGGGGCACAGCAACCCATTAAGGCCAAACCTGTGCAAGAACAGTGACTCTCAACCCATCCAGTTGGTCTGGACATCCCTTTTCTGGGTGTTGCGATGATCACCACCCATGAAGCTACCATTACCTGAAAAAGGAGAGTCAAGTGGAGACCGATGCTCTTAATCCAACAATGTTGATATAGGTCAGTCCAAATGGCACAGGTCCACATTCAGTCTACCTGCTATCTAAACCTAGGAGAATATACTGCATTACACAGATGATAAATTACAAAATACATGGAATTAAATAGCTTGATTTACAGAAATACATGATGTAAAATACATTGATTCATTGTAGTATTGAAATCACAGCTAGCTTTATCTGCACACCATGAGAACACACCATTTGTCCATTTCACTTTGTACACTGAGGTCAGTAGAGCCCAAGGTTTATTTGACACTATTGTCAACTCCATATGCCTGTCAAATGTTCAAAATACCTGTTCAGCTCACTAATTACAATGTTTTTCTACCTCTTCTTCTCCTATGTATTGATTTCTATTATAACATATCATACCATTGACACCTTCTTTGACACTTTATCAATACTTTTATTTTTATTATTTGTATTACAATAACAGTTTCGACTGTCCTGCAGTCATCATCAGAGTTCTTGTTGAATCAACAAGAACTCTGATGATGACTGCAGGACAGTCGAAACTGTTAGTGTAATACAAATAATAAAAATAAAAGTATTGATAGTGTCAAAGAAGGTGTCAATGGTATGATAATTACAATGTTCTGGGTTTACAATCCAGCCTATATATTTTGTATTCTAGATCTTGATTAGTAATCAAGGTTTCTGTTGTGTAATCTAAAAGTTTGTAATTAATCTATGGAATAATCTCAATAATTGTTTGATTAAAAGAGTTGAATAATTTGCAGCTTCAATGTCTCTGTTTAGGTCTATAACATCATTTGTACTTATTTTTGTCTTTAAATCATTGATTTCTGGCTTAGGATTCACTTCATTGTAATTTTGGTTTTAATTTTAAAAAATTTTATTCTTTTGTGGTACCCCAATCATATCGAAAGTGACCCAATAACTTTTATTCTGATCATTGGAAAAACTTAAGTTTGGTGACAGGAGATAGCTTGAATCATAAACTATAATGAGTGATTTTAAAATTAATGTTTAAAATAATTTTCCCTCCTGCACTGATTTGCCACTTTCAGACACTTCCAGTTCGACTCCACAATATTGTAACTTTTTTTTATAAACAATTTAATGCTAGGATTTCTTTTTTCCATGATTTTATAATTAATTAATACCTATAATATTATAATAACAATATCCAATCATATTACAACTCCGGCATTTTAATTATATTATATTATGTTCATTAATTATTTATAAGATTAAATAAAAAACTCATAGAATTACAATTATCTTGATTATCTTTACTACTACTACTATAATAATAATAATAATAATAATAATAATAATAATAATAATAATAATAATAATAATAATTATAATAATAATAATAATAATAATAATAATAATAATAATAATAATAATAATAATAATAATAATAATAATAATAATAATAATAATAATAATAATAATAATAATAATAATAATAATAATAATAATAATAATAATAATAATAATAATAATAATAATAATAATAATAATGTATTTACATATTTACAATTAAAAATTATATGACAATCATTCATGGGAGGTGGAAATCTTTGTAGCTTATAATAACTCTTTGAGAGTAGCTATAAACATTTCAGTTAATTACCTTAATGCCTTTGTTAGCTCACATATATTTTTTGTAATCATAAATGTGGGAATATAGCCATTAAACATAATTTTTTTATGTCTTCTAGCAATATAACATTTTTGCTTCTTTTGATTCATTCTGTGGCAGTTTTCCTAAGAGGATTTCTATTGCAATTTTCCTCTGAACATTTAAAATAAGCAGATTTGCAAATTAATTATAGAAGTACATTTCTATGGGATAATCACTTTAAATGACTAGTTTTCATTTTGTAGCAAGTAAAGATTTCTTCAGCATTGAATAGCGATGAGTAGATCATCAGAATCAAAGTAAATTTTACATTTCTTTGTCTACAACTCCATATTCAGCTATAATACTGGAAAGGTCAGGGAATTTATTCTGGAACATTCTCTACTTCATAAATGCATGATATTAATTTAAATAATCCTTACAAAATTTTATTGACTTCTATTTAGCAAAAGGAATGACAATGATGAAGTAGCTACAATTATTCCCACCATTTCTTGGAATGCAGACGATTTTATGAAAGCTACTGTTAGTTCCCACAGGAATGTTTTTTTTTTGTTTAAAAAAAAAAATTATTTTAAAAAAATAAAATAATATATTTTATCTTTACACTTATTGTTATCATTTTAAAAACACTTTAAAATTTATTCTACATATATGTTTTTTAATATTTTGTTATACATAATAAAAAAAATATTCACATAAAAGCAATACTTGAAAACTCGGACATGAGAATTACAATATATATAATTCTGAAAAGAATAATGGTACCTTTGAAATGAAATACTTTATCATGGTCAGGGATTTCAGAATTTTTTAGACAGAATTCAAAAAAAATACATAGTCATGTATTAGATAGTAAATTCTACGAAGCAACAATGAATATTAAAAACAACTTAAAAATATTAAGAAACAAACAATGTATGCAAAGAGAATAGATTAATAAAAATTATGCTTAATTGGATTGTATGGAGAGGTCCAACAAACTTGCTGGGCAAGAAAGTTTCTATAAGATATATAGCTTATATAGAGAAAATTGGTATTAATATATTTATATAAAAATGTGATCACAACAAATTAAAGTCCATAATGTTATAGGATTTGAAAAAGGATAGATAAATGGATAGAAAAAACTAGATTTGTGGAAAATTAATGTAAATAAAAAAGTAATTTGGAGTTTTATACAATATACAAGAATTTTATTTAGATATTGGACTATTTATATCATCTAATATTAAGTATTAAATCTTTAGAAAAATTTAACTTTATTTAAGTCAATAACTGGTATTATTTTTTTCTCTTCTTCCATTACTAGCTTGAGCAATGACTGTATTAGCAGGAGAACAGAACGTGATCTTTTAGATTCATAAATATTGAATTTTAAGCTAAAGCTCTAAACAACTGACCCATCCTGAATGATGCTTTAATATGCAATATTCAAGAATTTAATGATCCAAATTCGATTTTCATGCTGATACTAACACTAGTCAGATTAGCAATATCTAAAAAAGAGAGGAAAATAATCCCACTCGAAACATTGGGTGCTATTATTAACACTTGAAAGTAATTGGAAATTTCAAATAAAGTTAAATTTATTTTAAGACTTCAATACTTAATATAAAATGAGGGAAATAGTCCAATATACAAATAAAATATTATCATTACAAATTTTCAGAAAAACAATAACATACATGAATGATTGATAACATTAGATAAAGCTTATTGTTATCTGATGAAGAGATAAAAGCTTTCGATACAAGAAAAAAAAGTAAAAGTGGAATAATGATATGAACTGTAGGTTAATTTATGTAAACATAAATGAACACTTATTTTTGGACTATAGAATATTTTTTAAAAGTTCACAATAAAATTTTAAAAAGTTATAAAAAAGAAAGAATTAGAGATTTTAGGCTCTTTTTTTTGATTATTTAGATTTTCATAACAGTAATAAAAAATATATGGAATGTAATAATGTAAACAGAAATTTCAGAGCTGAAATAATGATTTGATTATTGTTAAGACTTATTTACTTATGTATACAATAATTTCAGAAGAAAGCAGTGTTTAATTTGGCTAGCAATATCTCTGATGGCTATCTACAAAAGAAGTAACAATGACCCATCGTCACATTGCATCTATAATAACAAAATATGTAGCTCTACAATGTGTTAAGTGTATAATTAAATATACTGAATAACATAAAATAAGAGCAGTTGAGTCTTTACCAATTACTACATTGTAGACATTTTTTTCTGTTAACAGATAATAACTTGCCCTATTAGTATACCAATAATGTTTCAGAATCGGAATTAAATCCTGGATCGATTCAAGTCCTGACATTTTTGGCACTTGAACTTTGAACTTTTTATGATCTGTTATGCAATAAAGCCATTGTATTATCTTTTTAACAGGTAATGTCTGTTTATTTTCCTCTAAAAATAGTGTATTCAAATAATAGTATGCAGTATTTTATTTCAAAATATGTGTTTTTTTATTTTATTAATTTATATTAGTATAAATCTGTTACTCCTTAAATCGACTTATTATTTAGTTTGCATAATGTGATTTAGATTATTTTAAAAATATGATTTTATATTTAATGATACAACAGCATTTTGTTATATTTTGAATGACAAAACATATATATTATAGTTAATAATATTTACTTAATCTATATCCATACATTTTTTTTCTTAGATGTGCTTTTAATACATGGTGAACTTTTACATCTGCTTGAAGTCATTTTGAAGTCCTAGGCCAACTCACTTGCAACTCAAAATTGTTTCTTTTCCATTGAGGACGGAAATACACTACTTTTTTTTTATTATTCTAAATAATTTTAAACAGAAGTTAGTTTTGATGAGGTTGACAAAGTAGTCAAAGAAAATTCAAGCCTTCTACATCCTAGCGATTATTTTTTGTATTTTATATATATCAAAATGTAAAGTATCTTTTAATAAATTTAAGCTAAAAGTAAATCAGCCTACACACTTTTTTTAATTCTATTAGTTATTATCCTCATTATTCATATTTTGAATATTTAATATACATTTTCTATAAACTGATCATCTATAGTTTGATATTCATATATGTATAAAGTAGCATATCTTCTAGATTCATTAATAGTTTTATATATATATACGCTATTTTTTATTCTATTCATATCAATAATTTTCTATCGACATTTATATATTTATTTGGATATATTGCTTATATACAATTACCTATTTGCATTTATTTATCGCTTGTTTCTATATTTGGTCATTGTTGGCGGTAATTAGTAACTTCATAAAAATTTATTCTGGTATCTCAAATTTAAAGATTGGTTTCTCACATTGTAATAGTTATGTATGTGTGTGCATATATATATATAACTAAGAACTTTGTGGCCCAGTTGCAGCATATTCATCTTTTATGCTCATTACTTGATGCTCATATTTGTTTTGCATAAAATTTGGATATTTTTAAAGTTTCAACCAGAATTTTCTCTCCTCCCCAGTAGTTAGTCGTGATCAGTTGAAATAGTCATCCAATTTTGATCAGAAAATAAAGTAAGAGTTGAAGGGATTTTAAGCAATCCAGAAGAAAACAAGACTTCTAACTTTCAGTGTTACATTGTAAAGACGTGTGTGTGTGTGCTTATTTATTAATTTTAGTAATCCTATTAACAAACAAAGACTGCTCATATTTAGCTCTGAGAATATATAATATTTTTCTAAAATCATAATTTTATATGCTATATTATATGCATTTTTACCACTCAGATTTACTAAAGTCATTTTAATATAGGGTATATGAGCACAGACTTTCACACCACCCACCTCTCTCCACTCTATCTAATAACACCGATACACCTAAACACATATATGCCGAAAAGATAAATAATCACCAATATATGTATTTCATGCTAAACCAGCAATCATCAGTTGGTCCAGACTATCATCTTTACACACATATATAGTATAAGTGCTCAGATATATATTAAGATAGACTATCCTCATAGTTTAATGGACAGGCTTCAATCCACTCCACACTCCAACTCTTCAACCATCCATCCAATTGAAAATCTGATGATGGAATGCTCAAAGTCCACCCTGAGGCCGAGATTATTGTCACACCCATGTTGACCTAAGGTAAATCTGAACCCCACATGTACAGGACATAATCCATTTAATACATATGCAAGGATGGGCAGACATCTCTATAATGTAATAACTGAAACACAGGCTAGTTATATACCTGTGGCTATATATATGTAATATAGGGTATATGAGCACAGACTTTCACACCACCCACCTCTCTCCACTCTATCTAATAACACCGATACACCTAAACACATATATGCCGAAAAGATAAATAATCACCAATATACGTATTTCATGCTAAACCAGCAATCATCAGTTGGTCCAGACTATCATCTTTACACACATATATAGTATAAGTGCTCAGATATATATTAAGATAGACTATCCTCATAGTTTAATGGACAGGCTTCAATCCACTCCACACTCCAACTCTTCAACCATCCATCCAATTGAAAATCTGATGATGGAATGCTCAAAGGCCACCCTGAGGCCGAGATTATTGTCACACCCATGTTGATCTAAGGTCAATCTGAACCCCACATGTACAGGACATAATCCATTTAATACATAAGAGTTGGAGTGTGGAGTGGATTGAAGCCTGTCCATTAAACTATGAGGATAGTCTATCTTAATATATATCTGAGCACTTATACTATATATGTGTGTAAAGATGATAGTCTGGACCAACTGATGATTGCTGGTTTAGCATGAAATACGTATATTGGTGATTATTTATCTTTTCAGCATATATGTGTTTAGGTGTATCGGTGTTATTAAATAGAGTGGAGAGAGGTGGGTGGTGTGAAAGTCTGTGCTCATATACCCTATATTACATATATATAGCCACAGGTATATAACTAGCCTGTGTTTCAGTTATTACATTATAAAGATGTCTGCCCGTCCTTGCATATGTATTAAATGGATTATGTCCTGTACATGTGGGGTTCAGATTGACCTTAGGTCAACATGGGTGTGACAATAATCTCGGCCTCAGGGTGGCCTTTGAGCATTCCATCGTCAGATTTTCAATTGGATGGACGGTTGAAGAGTTGGAGTGTGGAGTGGATTGAAGCCTGTCCTTTAAACTATGAGGATAGTCTATCTTAATATATATCTGAGCAATTATACTATATATGTGTGTAAAGATGATAGTCTGGACCAACTGATGATTGCTGGTTTAGCATGAAATACGTATATTGGTGATTATTTATCTTTTCGGCATATATGTGTTTAGGTGTATCGGTGTTATTAGATAGAGTGGAGAGAGGTAGGTGGTGGTAAAGTCATTTTAATAAATTTATATATCAACCTCTCAATGTATTTGGAAGTTAAAAAATGTTCAAGAAAATCTGACTAGTAAAGAAATTCTTTATTTAGAAATAGTATTATATATGCTTGTATATTTTTGTATTTATTTAACTGTTATATATATATATATATATATATATATATATATATATGTGTGTGTGTGTGTGTGTGTGTGTGTGTTTGTGTTGACATAGGATTGTGAGATGCTTTGAAAATGTTGTTATAGACTTTTTATTTTACAATTAATAAAAGAGATATTAGTAATTATTAAAATCCTAATAAAATGTATTATTTTTATCAAACATTTACCATTCTTAGATATTTAATTAATTTAAATCCATTCAATAATATGTTATAAATTATAAAAAAGAAGTACAAAATGAAAAGGAATCTCTCTAACATTTCTATAACAGATAATTGCCTGGGAAAAACACTATTTTATTATTTTATATTAAAAATTAATAAAGTGTATTTAGTATTGGTCATTAAAATATGGTAAAACATTTTTGAAGAGTTAAGTTATTTGATCAAAGTTGAAAAAAAAAGTGATAAAATAACTTTTTAAAAAAAATTTTCCATGAAAGTTTATATTCTAATAACAATATCATCTGTTTATTTTCATATGCTTATTCATATGTTTCCAACAACAGTCATATTTATCCTAATGTAGAGCTATTTATAGTGAGCTGAAGTAATTAATAAGAGTCATCAGATGGTATATTATTATAAACTTTAGGTTTTAAGAAAACAAAAATTAGAATAGTAGTTTAAATAATTTAAAGGAGTAAAAAGTAGTTGTTAAATGCATTAGTTTCAGCTTTTCTAATATTCACTGATAAAGACAAAAGCCATAAATGGGTCTGGAGTGAGAATTTTGTAAGTCTATTTTATATAGTAGCCATTGGATTACACAAGATTTCAGGTGATGAGTCTAAAATAGAGTGAAGATAACTGTTTTAGAAAATGCATATATATATATATATTTATATTGTACCAGTCGAAAAACCCACCAAAAGAACTGCAAGTCGGATCCAAACTCAGCTGAACCAAAACTGAATTCAAACCCAACTCAGCAGTTCAGATTAGTAGAAATCTAAATCAATGGCACAGTGCTATGCACCAAGAAACTAGCTCAATGGTTGGTGAGAATCAGAGACCCCTGAACTGACATTAATATCTTATAATAAACTGATTAAAAATGATTTTAAATCGAATCATATGTATATGTTCGGGTTGCCAACACAGACAGTGAGCATTAACATTAAAATAATTATAAAAGAGTTAAGAACGAAGAAACCAAGTGTGTTTAGAAAATATTTAATAATAATAATTTGTTTTGTTTGAATTTTAAATAATGATTATATTAATCACCTCTAGCCTTTAACAAAATTTATAATTATAATAAGAGTGGTGGTCCTTATTATATGCCAATGAATATTACACAATATCTGAAAGTCTATGTCTATGCCCCCAACAAGTAATAAAAGACAGATAAAGATATTCATTAGTAAAGGAAATTTTTACTCTAATTTTATACGAAAGAATGTGATATTTATTTTCACATTCGCAAATCCATTCATGAAGAGCAAGATACGTATTTTAGGGCATAACTTTAATCTTTATTGGAAAACTTATTTACTGAGAATTTATTGGACTTTAATTTAAATCACTTCATCACAAATTACGAGCATCAGAGTGGGCTTTACTGGAACAGAGAGGTAATGGTGCTGATGAATTATGAGCTATAAAGTGAAATTGAAAGACGATAGCTAGTCGATAATCGAAGTCCTATGATGGCTTGCATCTGACAAGTCTTATGCCCTTTGACTAATATGAACAGAAGAGAAAGTGCTTTCTTCCTCGATAATTTAATATAACAGAAATATTATCACCGACCAGCCTAATGGAGCGGAAGATTGCCCTACATCAGCAACGTTCGAAGATGATGACTTGATAGCCAACATTTGAAAAATAAAACCCAATTATAGAATGCTCTACATGATGACTTGATCAATTAATTAAAGTAAAATGAGCTTTTATATAAAACTATTTCAACGCATTTATAAATTTTAGTAATTATGCCCCAAACATTGTGCCCCTCTTGAATCCAAATAGCAATTAACTGAAATTTGAATTAGAGTATATTTAGTTGATTCCTTTATCAGCCCTTTTGCAAAAATATTTTAACATTATATCTATGAATAAATACATATTGGTAAACATGAGAAAATAACTGGGGCATAGATTAGAAATGGAGCTAATAATTTATTATTAGCCAATTATAAAAATAATACACATTTAATAATTTCTTTCGACTCGATGATTGATAGAACTGTATAAATCTAGTTCTAATGGACGAGAATTAACTATCAGAATTAAGTTTATATTACTTGTATAAGGCAAAGAAAATGAAGGAGATCATTGAGTTGAAGGATTATTGGCATATCATTAAAAATAACAACATTAATAAATTTACTCAATAAATATACATAATAAAATAAATGAACCGCCATGTAAGAAAGGAAAGTTAAAGACTAGAAGTTGAGAGAATTATGATATAATAGCATAAATAAAAGTAAGTTTACACAGAGATTATTACACAGAGATTATGACATTTATAGAATGAAAAGAGCTCTTAAAGGGAGTGTAAAGTAAAGTTCGGAACTGGCCAGAAAGTTTAAGGTTCATTATGAAAATATATTACCCATTTCTTACGGGCTGGATTCTTAGGTTACATGTCCAAGTTGGTAAAAACATAGGCACGCATTTAGTTGATTACTTGAACAGCATTTTATTTGATTTTGGCAGCATGATTTGTCTGGAAAAGATTCAGCAGCTCCACTGAAGATTTTCAGGGGACTTCAGGAACCGATAGCCAGATTCCTGATGTTTAGCCCCTTACCATGATCGAAACACTATTTAAAACACACAGAGTTTACTGTACTTCTCTACAACAAAGATGACTCATTCCCTTCTCCAAACTTTTCAGAGCTATATATATCAGTCCTCTGATGCCTTCAGGCTAGCGCTTCTTTTATTATCAATGTTTTTGGATTTACTGGTTGTTTTTAGATACATTCCTTCGATAAGGCTTTCAAACTCATTAACTTGAATTCATTTTCTAATTAGAAAATGAATTCTTTCAAACTCATTAACTTGAATTCATTTTCTAATTAGAAAATGAATTCTTAAAATCAGAAAATGATTTTAATTAGGAAATCCTTATTTTTTTTCTAATTAATAAAACTTTAACTATTGTTTTTGGAAAAGGAAAATCTGAAAGCTTATCGAGAGAATGTAGCTTTTAATCAATAAAACTTTAACAAATTATATAAAAATAAAATCAAACATTCCCAACGCAATGAAACTTTTAAACAATTATATATATTTAAATATTTACAAATATATATGCACAATCCATGCAGTTATAATATATAAATTCATGAATAATTCTATCATGAATTTATTAATAGAATTGATCAATTTAAATCTGAAACTAATTAATTTTAATACGCATTTATGAAATAAGTTATTCTTTATGGAAATTAGCGTGGATTGAATGTATAAAGCCCCATTGCATCGGAAATTTAAGGTTAGTACTAGGGTTTGAAGTGGGCTTATGGCTAGATGTCATGAAGCTAGGATCCAACTCAAATCTGACTGCTTCATTTCTTTTCACTTCAAAAAAAAACAATGAAAAAAAATCTCTTTACTTATGCGTGATACATTCGCATAAGTGTACTCGACTAGTTGTTAGACTCTGGGAGAACAGCATGAGTGTGAATAATATCATCTGTACAAACTACAAAATTATACATGTCTCACTGCGATCATTTTTTTTAATATTATCTAGCTTATAATAAGCTTATAATAAATCGGTCTGATAATCAAGTCTCATTTTCCCTATGGTCGTGTCAGTCGGTCGTCTGTATATATATCTGTCATTTAATGTTTGTCTTATTGTTTCCCTGGATCAGGTGGCACATATGGTTTTAACTTTTGATAATGGTCGTAGTCTTGGTCTTTTCTGGTTGGTGTCAAGTTCCCATAGTCTATTGCAGTCAAAAAGTCTATGGTCTTTTCTATTGACATAGGGCACATCCCAAGCATGATTCTTTGGATCCATGGGGGTAAATGATGTCTGATCATCCGGATGATGGATTATTCCTCATATTTGAAATCTGTGAGGGATTTGAATGTGGTCACTTGCTGGATGAAGTAGGCTGTGTATCCCTGTCTGTAGTTTTCTTGATACTTCTGTGTGTTCAGTCTATGCAAAATGCCCTCCTGCCTTTCTTTACTCCAATATTTTTTTAAAATGGCATTTTCATATCCTTGGATCATGGTAGATGGTTTTTTTAATAGCTTCCACCATGCCTTGGCAGCTTCTCTTAAGTAGTGGCTGGCTAGGATAACCTTTTCCTTTTCTGCTACAGAGTGCAGACAGAAAAATTCTTTAATGCTGTCTAGATGATCTATGGGCTTTTCTCCTGGGTTACCCCTAAAAATTTGAATTTCTACAGAAGATATAAGAGATGGTCTCTGCAAATTCCTTAGACTCATTTCGGGGTTTATCGTCCGTTCCATTTCTATTTTTTGTTTTATTTTACTAATGGTCTGAACATCTTTTTCCCTGTCTGTATTTAAATCAGTTTCTGCAACCATTTCTTGGTTTGACTCATATTCTCCACTGTCATCTTCTTTACTATCCACAACTTCTTTTGGCATGGTCTGATCATCTTCATCACTTCTTGGAGCCTTGTAAGTGTCTATTGCTATATGATGCTTTACAATCTCTGGGTTGGTTTGGGTCCATCGTGTTTCCTCAGGCTTTAAAATCCTCTCCATCATCATCAGCATTAGCTTCCTGTCTTTTCTCCTTTCTCTGAGGATTGTATGAAAAGTCTCTCAATCATCGTGATCATCTTTAGCCATCTTTCTGCTTTGATGGTTGTGCTTTTTCCTATTGATCTAATTTTTAAAAGTGATTTCTCATTCACTGGAGGTGGTTGAAGGCACATCACTATCATCAGTCAATCCTTTATCTAATTGTTCTTTCATCTTTGAAAGTGAATAAATAATATAATAAACAATGTGAATCAAACTTATGGCACTCTCTTTATACTTAAATATTTTTTTTCTTCAGTACATTTAATTAGGTCTCTGACTACTGGTCCCATTGTCCCTATCTTCATTAGCTGCTGCATATTATTTCCCCAATCTATGTAATCTGCCTTTTTTAGCTTAGTTTTAGTTTGCCTACATTTTCTTGGTTAGCTCTTTCTATTAGTTTTTTGAATGAGACATGTATTTTATTTAGAAAAAACTATTAAAGATAAGAAACAAACATTACTCACTTTCACTCTGTTCAACTGTTCTCCCATGTCTGAAAAAAATATATACAGATGATTAGTGATATACAAATATTTATACATATATATTAGCAGGTATTACAAGTAATTCTCTGTATATGACACATTTGGTTTTTATTATTTAGACAACTGACCCACTACTGTGCTGACAATCAAATTTGCTGACAAATTTATTTATATGGGCATCAGTGAGCAAAATGAGATCAATAGGGCATGTGAAATAACCCATTGACCTTCAAACCACATATGATTGACTTAATTTTGATTGATAAACGATTTGATTGAAGAGTATTATAATATTTATGGACAACTGACATGTTCCTGACCTGAGTTTAAATATAGGAGTTCAAATATTATTTTCACTAAGCATGAGGCTTTCACACACAAAGAAAAAATGTCAAAATTAATAGTACACAAGAACTTTTATTTGTTGATATCATTTTTTTATCTTGCTAGCATAAAAGCATGTAAACCATTTAAGCATTTTGCCAATTGCATCTGGCTGCTTGGTGTACACAAAAGGTCTTCACCTTCTTTGAGGTTACTCTAGAAATTATTTTCATTAAAGTGTATTGTCACACTGCATCAGACTGCTTGACAGATAATTCCCAGTTTGAAGGTCTTCACCTGCTTTGAAGCTACTGAGAATATGGAGTGAACATTAAATATATGTGCTAGCAAGCAATACTTTGAAATTTAAAATGTTTAACATGATATCATATTGGATATTTTTAATTATAAGACTAAGATAACACTAGTTAATTTTGACACAGAAAAATATTTCATCTAATTTTACCCCTTGCTTTAATCTATAGACTCTTACTACTTTTCTAACAGTAATTTTCTTACTGTCACGAACGCGTATAAACAGACGTATAATATATATACTGATATAGTACATGTATAATTAATTATACATATATTTAAATAATTATTCTAACTAACAGTACTATTATGGAATTTAACAAACAAATTCTATTACTGACTCAGCATTTAAAAAATAATCTTGAAAACACTTAATTGTAAAAAAGAGAATTACAAAATGACATTTTAATTTATTAAATCATTTCAGTTATGCGTTATAAATCACATAACTTTTCTTCAAATATATATAACATTCTACAAAAATATCACTTTCTACTGAAACATTTACTTTATTGAGATCTCAGTTGACTGAGTAACTAAGATCATAATGTGTGTCTAAGGGTGTGGGGTTTATTAAATCGAGGACCCATTTTGGGTGCCAAAAACATAACCATCTACCAGTCAAAAAACCCACCAAAAGAACTGCAAGTCGGATCGGATCCAAACTCAGCTGAACCAAAACTGAATTCAAACCCAACTCAGAAGCTCAGATTAGTAGAAATCTAAATCGATGGCACAGTGCTATGTGCCAAGAAACTAGATCAATGGTTGGTGAGGATCAGAGACCCCTGAACTGACATTAATATCTGATAATAAACTGACTAAAAATGATTTTAAATCAAATCATATGTATATGTTCAGGTTGCTGACACAGACAGTGAGCATTAACATTAAAATAATTATAAAAGAGTTAAGAATGAAGAAACCAAGTGTGTTTAGAAAATATTTAATAATAAAAAATTTGTTTTGTTTGAATTTTAAATAATGATTATATTAATCACCTCTAGCCTTTAACAAAATTTGTAATTATAATAAGAGTGGCGGTCCTTGCCAATGAATATTATGCAATATTTGAAAGAATATGTCTATGCCCCCAACAAGTAATAAAAGACAGATAAAGGTATTCATTAGTAAAGGAAATTTTTACTGTAATTTTATATGAAAGAATGTGTTATTTATTTTCATATTTGCAAATCCATTCATGAAGAGCAAGATACGTATTTTAGGCCATAACTTTAATCTTTATTGGAAAACTTATTTACTGAGAATTTGTTGGACTTTAATTTAAATCACTTCATCATGAATTATGAGCATCAGAGCAGGCATTACTGGAACAGAGAGGTAACGGTGCTGACGAATTATGAGCTATAAAGTGAAATTGAAAGATGATAGCTAGTCAATAATCAAAGTCCTGTGGCAGCTCTCATCTGACAAGTCTTATCCCCTTTGACTAATATGAACAGGAAAGGAAGTGCTTTCTTCCTCGATAATTTAACATAACAGAAATATTATCACTGACCAGCCTAATGGAGTGGAAGATTGCCCTATGTCAGCAACGTTCGAAGATGATGACATGATAGCCATCGTTTGAAAAATAAAAGCCAATTATAGAATGCTCTACATGATGACTTGATCAATTAATTAAAGTCAAACGAGCTTTTATATAAAACTATTTCAATGCATTTATAAAAAATTATAGTAATTATGCCCCAAACATCTTGCCACTCCTGAATCTAAACAGCAATTAACTGAAATTTGAATTAGAGTATATTTAGTTGATTCCTTTATCAGCCCTTTTGCAAAAATATTATAACATTATATATATGAATAAATACATATTGGTAAACAAGAGAAAATAATTGGGGCATAGATTAGAAATGGAGCTAATAATTTATTATTAGCCAATTATAAAAATAACACACATTTAATAATTTCTTTTGACTCGATGATTGATAGAACTGTATAAATCTAGTTCTAATGGGTGAGAATTAACTATCAGAATTAAGTTTATATTACTTGTATAAGGCAAAGAAAATGAAGGAGATCATCGAGTCGAAGGATTATTGGCATATCATTAAAAATAACAACATTAATAAATTTACTCAATAAATATACATAATAAAATAAATGAATGCCATGTAAGAAAGGAAAGTTAAAGACTAGAAGTTGAGAGAATTACGATATAATAGCATAAATAAAAGTAAGTTTACACAGAGATTATGACATTTATAGAATAAAAAGAGCTCTTAAAGGGAGTGTAAAGTAAAGTTCGGAACTGGCCAGAAAGTTTAAGGTTCATTATGAAAATATATTACCCATTTCTTCTGGGCTGGATTCTTAGGTTACATGTCTGAGTTGGTAAAAACATAGGCACACATTTAGTTGATTACTTGAACAGCATTTTATTTGATTTGGGCAGCATGATTTGTCTGGAAAAGATTCAGCAGCTCCATTGAAGATTTTCAGGGGACTTCCGGAACCGATAGCCAGATTCCTGATGTTTAGCCTCTTACCATGATCGAAACACTATTTAAAATGCACAGAGTTTACTGTACTTCTCTCTCCAAACTTTTCAGAGCTATATATATCTGTCCTCTGATGCCTTCAGGCTAGCGCTTCTTTTATTATCAATGTTTTTAGATTTACTGGTTGTTTTTAGATACATTCCTTCGATAAGGCTTTCAAACTCATTAACTTGAATTCATTTTCTAATTAGAAAATGAATTCTTTCAAACTCATTAACTTGAATTCATTTTCTAATTAGAAAATGAATTCTTAAAATCAGAAAATGATTTTAGTTAGGAAATCCTTAACTTTTTTCTAATTAATAAAACTTTAACTATTGTTTTTGGAAAGAGAAAATCTGAAAGCTTATCGAAAGTGTGTAGTTTTTAATCAATAAAACTTTAACAAATTATTTAAAAATAAAATCAAACATTCTTGATGCAATGAAACTTTTAAACAATTATATATATTTAAATATTTACAAATATATATGCACAATCCACGCAGTTATAATATATAAATTCATGAATAATTCTATCATGAATTTATTAATAGAATTGATCAATTTAAATCTGAAACTAATTAATTTTAATACACATTTATGAAATAAGTTATTCTTTATGAAAATTAGCATGGATTGAATCTATAAAGCCCCATTGCATCAGAAATTTAAGGTTAGTACTAGGGTTTGAAGTGGGCTTATGGCTAGATGTCATGAAGCTAGGATCGAACTCAGATCCAACTGCTTCAATATATATATATATATATATATATATATATATATATATATATATATATCATTAAAAGCCAACACTTAGACAATCCCAATATCAATAATAAACAACAATTTCAAACTGTTATCAAGGCAATCTCCTTTTAACAATAAAGATGGAATCCTGTCTTTATTAATGGTCTATTTGAAATGATTGATACAAAGAAGTGTAAATAAATCTCTTTAAACAAGTAAATATAGCCTATTCTGAAGGCAGACTAATAAATAATCCATTATAACATTACAAATTGCAAGTATATATTTTAAATTGCATCCAAAGTATTACTTAAATAATAAGTGTAATAATACTCAAGGTTAAATGAGTCTGTAAGTAATCATCAAAATCTGGTCCAATACATAAATAATCCCAATATCAATAATAACAATTTCAAACTGTTGCCAAGGCAACTTCCTTTTAACATTATATATATATATATATATAATGTTATAAATATATATATATATATATATATATATATATATATATATATATATATATTGAGATATAAACTTTTAAACAGAGGGTGTTACTGGATATTTGTAATTGTATAGCTAGAAGAGTTGTAAAATGGATGGAAGAGAATAATGTAGTGGGGAAAATGCAAGGAGGTTTTAGGTCAGATAGGTGTATAAGAGATAGTTTGTTTATAGTTACACAACTTATGGAGATGAGTAAGTATTCAGGTAGATTGTTATATATGAGTTTTATAGATATAGAGAAATCATATAATAGAGTATATAGAAATGGTTAGCAATTTTTGGAATGGATGAAGCTTTAATAAATATTATTAAGAAATTATATGAAAATAATTATTATACTTACCAATTAGGGGATATAGAATCAGTTAAAGTTAAAAATGGGATAGGATTAAGGCAAGGATGTCCTAAGTCACCTATTTTATTTTTGTTGTATTTGAGTGAAATTGAGAAAGCAATAGAAAAACTAGGAAGAGGGATAGAGATATTGTTAATAGGTGGCAAGAGAGTATATACTTTGTTGGGTCTTTTTTTCAGATGATATTTTTTTATGTGCAGAAAGAAGAGAAGATATGGAAAATTATATTGAGAACATGTGCAAGGATGGGTAAAGAGATGGGGATTAAATTTAGTGAAGAAAAGTCAAATATAATGATGGTTAATACTGAGGAAAGACAAGATGTAGAATTCTTATTGGGGGATATAAAGTTAAGTGTGGTGGATAGATATAGGTATTTGCGAATCATCTTATGTAATCAGGAAAATTGCTTGGATGAATAGGAGAAAAAATTGGTAAATGAAGCAAAGAAAAGAAAGGATTTGGTAAAGAAATTAACAGTATTTTCATATAATAAATATGATGTAGCTAGAATTGTATGGAAGAGAGATACAGTAGCAAGGTTAACATATTGTAATGATGCATTATGTGTTAGTAAAATGGTTTTAGATTATTTAGAGAAAGTACAAAGTGAAGTAGGAAGACATGCATTAGATGCAGCGATGTGGACAGCAAAGGAGGCAATTCAAGAAAAAATGGGATGGTCAAGTTTTTATATGAGAGATGCAAAAAGTAAAATAAAAATGTTTGGTAGGTTACAGTTTATGGATAGTAAAAGAATAACCAAAATAGTGTTTAATTGGGTTATGAGTAAAGGGCAGGTAACAAGAAGGGTGAAAAGGGTAATGCGGTATGCAAAAGATTTGGATAAAGAATTTATATCAGCATACTTGTATAAAAGGTAGGATGATTGTGTTAGGAGGGTTGTTGAGTGTTATAGTGGTAAGGAATGAAATAAAAGAATAGAAGCATTAATAAAAAATAGAGAGTTGGAGAGATGGAGAACTAGTATGGAGGGTAAGAAGAGTTTAAATATATATAGAATTAAATGGAACATTGGATGCGAGTTAATTGATGATAATAGTAAGGAAGATAGTTTATTGTTTAAGGCTCAAACAGGATCTTTAGCAACAAGAGAATATACATGTAAATGGAAAACTATGGGTGATTTAGTGTGTAAATTGTGTAAGGAAGGTATAGAAAATATTAGGCATCTGTTGATTGAATGTAAATGCTTGAAAGCAGAAAGGGTACATATAATGAAGTTATAGGAGAATAGATATGAACAAAGTGATTATACATAAAGTGAGTTATTGGTTTTTATGCTGGGTTTGTGGAAAGATAAGGGGGATTAAAATATAAAGGTCATAAAGTTGATAAAGATTATGTTGTGGAAATGAGATGGGGCAAAATATGGGAAGACTTAGAGTGGGGATATATTTTTAAAAATAAATAAAACCTAAAATGATAAGAATTAATGGTAAATTCAAATAGAAATAAAAACAAATCTTAAATTTCTCTTACTTGGCAAAGTTGTTTTAAATTTTTATATCTGTTGAAAAGTTTTTTTTAAAAAAAAACACTTTTTCATAAATAAAATAATATTGTAATCATGTTTTAATGTGTGATTTTCTTTCAAACATTATTACAGACAACAACACTGTTTTTATTCTTTGTTTTAATTAAAATTGGATAATTATTAAAAAGATTTCAATACTAAAAAGTTAAAAATAATATTTATAATTAATATTTTATAATAAATTCTTTCATCTACTGTACAAAGATTTTCACAAATATGATATTTATAATTAACATAAAATAAAAGTGTGAGAAGTCTAGAAATTAATTAATTCAATCACTAATTTGGACACACCATTTTAATAATATAATTAAAAAATAGTAATAAAAATATTAACAAAATCAAAATTTATGAACATTTTTTCATCATAACCATAGTTTCATTTATTAAACAAATAGACTTTCTTAACTGAAAACTGCAGGTAAACAAACATACATATAACTAGCTACAATTCAAAGATAATTGCTCATAACATTAAAAAAGTGCCATGAGATTGGTAGTTTCTAGCCAAAAATGAACTCATATAAAATACAACTATTTTTGAAAACCATAATTTGTTTTTGAAATTGGTGCTTAATAAATGAAGTAATACTGTCCCAAAGAATTACAAAATGTGGGAGACAATTATCTTTCTATAGCCATCTGATTTTTATGTGCCGAACCAGATGTTTGAAATTTTCGTTATTATTTTCACAAAACTGTTGGAACATAAGATCTTGAAGAACATTTGATTAATGCAATTAACAGTTTTTATCATGATGGACAGCACATTATGCAATCTACTTCCTAAATTTTTAACAGCAAATAATAATGGCATATACAGAAAACAGTAGGCACAGCTTTTTTTTTAAAAAAAGCAACAAATAATTTGTATTTGCCTGTCATGGTGCCACAACATATGGAGCATAGGCAATTGTATTTCCTAATGGAATATTCTTTTCTGTGAAATGATTACATTTGTAACTTTTTGGGACAGTATTATTTTATTCAATGGGGATGACAAATTTTGAGGACTTTTTATTATTTTCAAAAATGACGTATTTTATCCATCAGATATTTTTTAAAAATTGAATTTTCTTAACAAACAACAAGGAAAATGCAGTAACCTTATAAAAGCATATGAATTAATCAATCATTTATGAGTAAACTAAGTATTTTCAATGAATGTTGAGCCTAATAAATTTTCTCAGTTTCTGTCACTCAAAAGTCGAAAGGCAGAAATAAAAGATAATGACATGATTATATATGTGAATCACCTTAAGAATTTATGAAATGACATGGAATCTCGATTTTGCAACATTTTGAAAATGAAAGTTTCAGAATGGATAATAGATTCATTTCGAGTAAATGCAATTGTCATGGAGATTAAGGTTCGAAACAATATTATTGAGCTACAAAATGATAATGCAGCTCAAGTTAGATTTAAAAATAACCAGGATGACTTTTGGATAAATTATGAAATTGCAAACCATAATCCTCAACTTTTGGAAAAAGCACAATTATTTATTGTAGCATATTTTTATACATCTTATTAGTTGAATATGGATTCAGTCAAGTCATCATTCTGTTAACTAAACAACGTAATTGTCTGGATATTGTGAGGAGAGATGATCTCAGATTATCGTTGACACCATTTAAACTTAAGATTGAAGATCTTGCTAAATCTCATCAGGCGCAAATTTCACATTAGTAAAAAATATTTTTAAATATTTTTTTTTAAACTTTATTATTTTGTTGGAGTCATTGAATAAAATATTAATTTATAAAAGATTTTTAAAATAAGATATCAGTTTCAATTATAAAATGTAACTAAAAACGACTAAACATGAGAAAATTTTACTTGATTTATTGTTTATCAGCACAATTTTAGTTGAAATATACATTTAACTAGAAAGAGCCAAGCAACACATTTCTTTATTTGTGCTCAGTACAAGGAAAGTAATAGTAGTTTATTTTTTCCAGTGAGTATATTCTATGTGTTTGGAAAAATAAATGCAATTTATAAAATTTCTATCCAACATATATAGTAGGGAGGGAGTACCTAAAGGAGACCACTGACAAAAAAAGGTTGATAACTAACTACATTAAGAGATGTCTTGCCTTGGTGGTCAAGAGGTCAGCGCAACTGCCTTGCACTTGCAGGCAGTTGCCCAGGTTGCAGGTTCGCATCCCGGCCACTGCTATGACATTTAAAAAAAAACTACATTAAGAGATAAAAATATTATTAAGCACCTCTAATAGTAAAAGCATTTGGATACAAATAGTTGCAAGAAATCTGTCGCCAGTAAACTTAATCTAAAACAATTGAACTATGAATACGAGTTTAAATGTTTTAACCTTTTCTGAGACAATTTCCGTTAGAAACAAACTTTTTCTGTAGGTTAAAGTAGATTGTTGTATGTTTCTATTATTTAAATGTTTGTCTTTAAAACATGTAGAGTTTTATTGTCCAAAGCAGCCAATTCTAAAAACAATCTGCCTCTGGCTGAAATGAATTTAGATTTATATATATAGTGTTTACTTTTCTACTAACAGCAGACGGGAAACTGCTGAGAATATTTGCCTTTTTTAAAATTATGACATTGTTGAATAAAATGTCAAATGATTTTCAAAAGAAGTACTTTAACTTTAGTAAAATCTGGATTCTATGTATAATGCAGAGATTCATTGTCTTATATAGGGTTTTACTATGAGTAAATTAAAAATTATTATTTGTCTAACTAATTCATTCATTACAGAATTATAATACTAAAAATAAGACCATGCTTGAATACAGATCAAGATATGTCAGCGGCCACTGGAATCAACCAATAAGGGAATTACTACCCGATATTAAAACTGACCTTAGCCTTTGAAGCTATAAAATCTAACTGGAGATCATACATCAATAACACCAAATATTTCCTCTCAGAAAATGCTGTAGTATTCTTAAGAAGGTAACACATTTGTCATCTTGTATAAATTTGAGTTCACCACCAAATTGCTACTTCAAGTAAAGAATCTAAAATTTCAATGCAATTCCCACTTATACCATAAAGTGTGATAAAAAAAAGTTTGCTAAATATTACAACAAGGACTTCACCATGAACAAGTATCTCCAAATATCTTCATCTGTGGCTACCTCCCAATGAAGGACTGCTAATACCATGGTGCACAAACCTAACATCCCCCTCAGACTCAAGCTTGAATTTGGAGATTTTAACACTGCCAAAATGACTAACCAATTATTGATTGATCATCTTGGTTACAGAAATACACTATTTAGTCATCATTTGAATTCCATCCATCATATAAAGAAAGCCAAACTTGATTCTGCATATAAAATAGCTTCCCTAGATATCATTGAATTTTAGCTCAATCAATAGGAAACTTTTAATAAACATAATTACAGCTTAACTCGCAAAACACAAATATTCTCTGACATACACCAAATTCATTTCTAAGATTCTCATCTGGCTAGATAACAATATTATAGATACATTACATAGTCAACATTATCACATGATGGATGGATAACCCATATGTCTCTTTCTCATGGCATCCTTTTTAGCCTATACTTAATTCACTTCAAAGACATCATTTTTCCAGCACCCTTTTCACACACTTCTGACATCATCTATGTGTGTTATGTTGATGATATTTTTATATCTGAGCCAGAGCCATCAATCCACAATATTAAAACAAATCTCCAGATACATTTGGCCTTAGGTCTAATGATCCAATGGGAAGACTCACTTTAAAGTCTCGAGTACTTAACCATCCTCTTATAAAGAAACACACATCATCTAGAATACTCAATGTGGATCAAACCACTTGAAGTTCATGGGTTCACATACTCTAAGTCAACTTCTTCTCATTCTCATAAATCCACTGATCTATACACTTTTCTAAATAGCAATCATCTATTATACAATCATAACTAATTTGCAAAGCAAATATAGATCAATATTTGTAAGGTCTTAACCTTCATTGGATTTAAATCCAACCACTAAACAAAGTCATGTAGTTCAACCACACACTATATTCAAATATCCACAATGATGAAAGGTCTTTGCTACTCCTGGCATACATTTCCACACTCACAAAATTCATTTAAAACTTTTCCCTAAGGTTTTAGCTAAATTTCTGGAAATCTTCCCTCTACCATCAGACTAATTAATAACTTCAAAGGTAGGATCAGAACCCAAATTGATCCCAAACAACATATAAAAACATTAAATGCTCCCAAACTGGATGCAAAGCAACTTATTTTGAACAATCTCAAGCATCTCTATTCATTGCATATCAAAACATCATAACAAAAAAAAAAAACTGATAAGCCTAGTTTTATTTTTGAATCCACCCAAGGTAATAGACAAGCTTTTAATGCTGAAACTTCACTTGACCCTGAATTTTGTACTGGTTGGATATCTCAGATCCCCAATGATGGAATAGAAGATTATCCTATTAACCCTATTTTGGAGACAACAATACCAAATACTGATCAAACTAACTCAAATACTCCAAAAATAAACTCCACTAAAACAAGAAAATCACTATTTGATCAGATGATTATCACAGAAAAAAACCACCAGAACCACTACCCTACTACACAGCAGAGTATGATGCAAAGAATCAGCACAATATTTTTGAAGTGATTGATCAAAATCTATTAAACCCAGAAAGAACTGCAGAAATGAATGAAGTAGAGAGTTTGCAAGACTTAGAAATCATGGTAATGCAACAAACAGAAACAAGGCATGAGACTCAGGATAGTCAAAAATTAGAAAATTAAGTAGAGAATGATCTGGAGATTGTTGCTAAAAATCTCAGTGGAATAAATGATTAGAACCCAGAATCCATTTTCTCACAAAAGGTAATAGTTGAAATAAGGGATAATCCTTTTAAAATTAACATAGATATTTCGATATCAACTACACAAGTGCCTACTCAGCTAATTAGCCCTATGAACACAATATTGACATGGCAAAAGTCATCTATATTCACAAAGTCAGATAGAGAGTTCAAGCTACTCAACAAATCTATCCTTAGATAGTATAAGGTTTGAGATAGATTATGAATCTCAAATGTTGAGACAAGAACAGTTGGATGATACTGCTACATCTCAAGTAAAACTAAGCTCTCAAATTCTTAAGGCTAACCACCTTAATAAATTCACAATATGTGAGACAATATTATATTTTAAACATGTTATGGAAAAGTACATGAAAGAGGATGAGATGGAAAATGAATTAGATATATATTTAAAAAGATTCCATCATACTCATATTTTCCATGAAAGCAGAATTAAAATATTCTCTAGACAAAATACTGATGAACTGTATAGCAGCTATCAGAATATAATATTGTTAACATGTAAGACTGCAACCATGATAAGTTATCACAATTACCACACTAGTTTAGGAAATTTTGATAATGACAAAGTATATGATCATTTTAGATGTTTTCTGTGGCATTTAAATGCACTCTACTATCAACAGGATGACCTTGATAAGCAAGACAATTGGAACATGGTAGAAAATTCCACATCAGGAACCACTAAACAAAGAGATTTCTGGTTTCATAAACTATGCAATATGTATGAAGGTCCTTTTACTTTCATTAGGCATAGACATGCTAGTGCTTAAAAAGTCAATAAAAGGATGGACCTCAAAGATTGCAACTTGGAACTTGTACACTGGACAACTCAAAAGTTTATGAATATAAATTTTTATTTTGAGATAATATACGTTTAATACTAGAAAGTTAATGCTAATTTAGCTACTTTTTATATAAATATTATTTTTAAGAATATATAAAATTGTTTTTAAAAATGTTTCAAAAACAGTTAGGGTATAAATAGATGCAACTACAATTTTTTAACATTAAACCACTATTTATGGTTAATAAAAGCAAATGTATGGTATAAGTTAACTTAGTAGCATTAGAGTGCAATGAACCCCAATATAATTTTTTTTCTTTAAGTAAAAGTATACATATGTAAGACAATCAATGAGTGTACCAACTCATACCTATACCAATATATCCCACAGAAATAAATGTAGAACAGGAATTATTACAAGCATATGAAAGGCTCAAGAAAATGGCTGACCTAAGAAATAAAGATAAAAAAGGAAAAGTATATTATAATTTTAAGGTAGGGGACAAAGTCTTGATAAAAAAAACCACATGTAAGTAAACCGCTAGATAATATGTACCATAAGTTTTTTAATCAATATCAAGGACCATTTACAATAGTAAAACAATCTGGTCATAATGCATATTGGATTGATAATGGAGGAGAGGTATGTGGAACATATAATGCCCATATCTTAAAACCATATTTTAGAAACTCCAAGTGAACATACAGTTGCCTTATAGAATGCACAACCCAGCTGGAATAATAACTAGAAGTGATAGTTAAAGCATAGTAAGAGATAAAATCAATATCAAAGAAAATATCTATATATATTTATATCTAGGTGATTTTTAAAAAAAGTATAACTAGGGATATTATATTTATATATTCTTTTTGTTGATGAGGATATACCCAGGTTAAAGTTTTAAAAGCATTGGGTTATCTTGACATGGTTATCTTGACATTAACCGAGATAGAAGAGTCAGTCCATACAGTGTAATGTATGCTCTAATATTTAGTTAGACCTTTAAAAAAATCCAGTAAGACTCAAAAAGGAGCAGGATGAAGGTTAATAAATAAATTTATGTGCCATCTAAATAGAGACACATTATCGGTTAATTGTTTGGTCCACAGAACCATCAATAGGGAAGAAAAGAAAAAAAACCCCTAAGTTCAAATGACACTTTAAATGATATATGATTTAACCATAAAAAGAAAGTGTAAAGTAATTTTGAAAGACTAGCTGATAAAATTAAGCAACATTGGAGTAAATTTTTTAAAACCCTTCATTGAAACCTAACTCAATCCAGCATTAAATAAATATGTACTTATATCTTAGTGATAAAATTCTTTCCATAAGTTAGAATTTTAACCCTGTAAGAGAAGCAGTATTGTAGTGATGAGATACAAACTGCCACACCATTCCAGTTATTTAAGACACTCTACCAATTGGAGCCTCATAACATATTTGCTTAACCAATAAATTGCCAAGCAAATTGTCATATTAACATTTTTTTTCTTTCCAACATATACATGTGTATAAACATCTTTTTATTTCTAAAGAAGTAATAAAAGCCATTAAATTACTAGGGAGAAACAGATAGGTATATTAACACTGGAATAAAACATAATATGTTAATAATTGGGGATGACTACATCAAAAACTTGAACATAAACCTCAAGAAAACAATGACTAAATTAAAATCTAAACACATAGCAACCATTTGTCGAAATGAAATCTAAAATATTTATAAATTATTATTTTTATTTATAATCCCATTTATTTATATTATGTCTGTTAAACAATAGGAAATGTTAAAGTTAAAATGCTTAAAAAAACTTCACGCGACCTACAATGCAGTATTAATTGTTATAATTGTCTTCTGCATTCGAAGATCGAACTTTTTTTTTTTGCTTAAAAATAAATTTGAATACAAAATGGATGTGAATGTTTGAATCTAAATATATAAATATTTTTTAAAATATTAATCAAAATGATCAAAAGCTGAAATTTTAAAGCAATCGTTTGAAGGGAAAGAAATAATTTGAAAGTAAGAAGATTTAAATTATTTGCTAATTAGACAAATTTTGGCTAAATTTATGTGTTGCAGTAATATTCAATAATTAATTGTTTTGATATATAATAATATCATCATTGAAATCTTGAGAAGCAAATGAATCAATAAATATATATTATTTTTTTATCATGATTGCTTGCTGAAAAGTTTGTACCATGGGGTAATAATACGTCATCAATAAAGCCATGAAAAGTTAAAGATTTTACCAGCCCATTTAGAGGAAACTTGAAAACCATCTTTGCTTTAAATAAAATGCCTAATTAAATCCAAGACAGGATAATTGGAGAACATTTTTTGACTCAAACAAGAAATTTCTATTCTTCATGGGAGCAGAACTTCATCTCCATTCATAGGAATTTATTTAGCAAATAAACAGTTTCCAGCAGACTCATCAAACTTTAATTAACATAATGGGATAAGAATTGTGACTTTTGTTTTATTATTTTGTCTATTGTAAATTTTATGTATTAATTTCATTTTCTACAAATGGAAGCTAATTTGTATAATTTTGGAGAAATTTTGTATGAGAGTAATAAGGGGGTGGGGGAATTAGATTTAAATATATATACTTTTTATCATCTTTAATTGTATAAAGAATAAAAAAATTAATAGTTTTGACCTCCCCATTTGACTGACATTTGACAACATATAGGAAATTAAAAGATAAGAAATTTTAATATTATCTCATAGTAAGCAAAACAAAATGATAGATTTTTTTATTATTATTAATTAAGCTTACTTTTGTATTGCTTTTATAAATCAATGATTTATAATCATTGATTTATCTAGACAACAAAGATTTTTTTGTTGTTGTTATGTTTGTATACATATTTTAAATTAGCCATCTAAAATCGAAATCACATATACATATTATAATTTTACATATTCATTGTTGTAAATAATTAGTCAAGTACATGAACTTCTACCATGAGGTTTAGGGCCAGGATTTTATTTTTATTAATATCATTATAGATATCGATGTGGCAGAAATTCATCTTTGAAAAAAATAAATTACATGTATCAGATTTAATTGTTATTCATACTTTATATTTTTTTGTTAGTCAATAAATGTTTATATAATTCGTTATTTTAATTTGGTCTCTAACTCATCATTATTTCAATATCCACCATCAGCTTTAAAGTTCTTCATTATTCACATACCCGTTATAAACATTATTATCTTATTTAGTTTTACACCTATTAATATTATTACTATGATAGAGGAAATACATATACATATTTTAGTCATTTATTATAACTTTTAATACATATATACTTATACTGCACATACATATTTTTTATATATCTTATGCTTAATTGATTTGTGATAATTAATTATCACCTATATAGAGGTGCAATAACTACTACTAGTGTGATCTCCTTCCCTGATAAGAGAGCTCAGGCAATTACTCCCTGAGTTTGAATACTGTCATATAACGTGGTTAGAAAGGGGTGAGAACTGGATGAACTGACACAAATTGTATCTAAGTTAATAAAAATAGGTAGAGCTAGTCTATTGGAAGTAGGTACAATCATAGCTAATGGCATATAGATAATAATTGCTATGACTTCAGAAAGAAGTTTGCTGTTAATGAAAGGAGACACTTTGATTTCTCTTGGAGACCTTAAAGAAACTTGAGCAGGGCAAATTTCCTAATGTCCACTCCATACATTCTTGTCACTGCAGCAATTAATACAATGTGATTATTCATATAGTATATGAGCATAGATAGGCTGCTCACCAACATGCATTTGCCAATGTGGGTAAGTTTATTGGTTTTTTACCTTCAGAGTTTAAGATCAAGAAACACCATCATCTTTTTTTCTCACTTTCTTGATAAAGCAAAATGAATGTCTGTGTGAATAAAACATTTTTCTAATAGATATATACAATAATGACAGACAAAAATAAATCAGGGCCCTTTTTCCCAGGAGGCGGTAAAGTCATGAAGCCAAGATAGTGGTTCATGGCTGAAAGCAGAGGGTGCTAAGAATCCCCTGATTGCAGATACAGGCTGCCATTTGATGATGACTTTTTATTTAGATACTTACAACTGCAGATCATGTTCAAGTGAAGAAAGATTGCAAAAACTGGAAGAAGAATATATTAATTGGGACATTAAAGTTAGAAGAAAAGGTGAAGAGACAATTGATTTAAAAATTGGACATGTATTCTACCACAGAGGCACAAATATTGGAAGTAGAAGTAGGGTAGAATTCTTTTTTTATGGTGGTAACTAGTTTCTTTGAGTTTTTTTTTTTTTTTTAAAAAAAAAGAATATAGACTTTATTTTATATAAAGTGTTACAAATGAATTTCTCTAGACAACAAAAAAAATCTAGTATAAATTTACATTTTTACTAATAACTTCCTGAATTTCTTGTATTAAGAACCAGTCCATGTGGATAGGTAGATTTCTTTGGGTACAAGAAGCTTATCTTTTTTTCGAATAGAATTAAATGTTTTTTTATTAAAAAGTTGTAAGTCCAATAGAGAATTTGTTATAACTATAGGACATCTAAGTAACCATATTACGTGGTTAATAAATATGCATCTTCTAATATTGCAGAAATTACCCATTTTAATATTATGAATGATATCAAAGAGTTCTGGATTGTGATTATTGAAATAATTTTGAATTATATATTTTGCTTCTCTTAGTCTAGAACAAGAAACAAGAATATGATCAAATGTTTCACTATCTTTTTTACACAAAATACATAAGGAATCAATCCTTTTAAATCCTCTATTTGAAACAAGGAAATCATTGGTAGGAAGTGAAGGTAGATTTATTTTAATGATACAATCAATATATTTAGGCATTAAATACCATTTTCTCATTTTATTAAAAAGATTGATATTAGTCATTTCAAGATAACTAGGAGGGCATATCAGCTGAGGATTTATCATTTTAAATGTGTCCCAATATGCATGCTTATTATTAAAAAAATTTATTTAAATCCATTTGTATATCAATAAGTGAGATGAGAAGTTGTAGCCAATTTTTTTTAATATTCGGGAGAGGCCTATCTGTGGGAATGATTGTGTCAATAATGTTTTGGTAATTAAATTCAATCTTGATGTAGTAGAATAAATTAAGTATATTTTTAATTAATAATGTATTAATTGAATGTAAACCTAGGCCATTAAGTATTTTTGGATTTTGCATTTTACACATATTGATACAGACCACTTTTTTTTTCCAAAGGAGGCCAGAGCACAATGAGTTAATTTGTGAAGTAAATTTTTTAGTAGGGTTTAAAATCGGTAAATAATAATTAATTCTGCTGAAAACAAGAGAATTTAGTAAGAGAACTTTATCATTATAAATAAAAAATGGAAAAACAACATTGTAACAATTGATGGGGTATCTGACAGAATGCAAAATTAGTTATTCAACTTAATAGCAGATACCAAATGCAGATAATTCAGATTTATGCCCCAATAAGTTCTCATGGTAATAAAGTAGAAGAATATTTTTATATTGATGTACAAAAGACTTTTGATCAGACTAAACAACATTCTAAAATTGTTATGGGAGACTTTAATACTAGAATTGGTAAACAAATAAAAGATGAAAATGATGTACGTAAATTTGGTTATGGTAATAGAAATGAGAGAGGACATACACTTGTGGAATTTGCAGAAAAATAAAATCTTTCTATTAAGAATTCTTTTTTTTTTAGAAAAATATTGAAAGAAAATGGACATGGAAGCACACAAATGAAGATATAGCAGAATTGGACTATATTTTGACTAAACAGAAAATATGTACTTCAAGATTGTAATGTTCTTAATAAATTCAATGCAGCAAATGGTCATCAATTAGTAAGACACATGCTAATACAAAATTAGAGAGACAAAAATTATTAAGAAAAACAATATTTACAGTTGATATTCCTACTCTTCAGAAACATTCCAATAAATTTAAATTAGAACTTGCAAATCGGTTTCAAGTATTAATAGATTTTGAATATGATTCCGATTTGAATGAAATTAATAAGAAAATCACTGATACACTTTTAAAAACTGCGACAAAGGTAGCTGGTAGAAAAAAGCAGCAATTAACCAATAAAATTTCTACTGAAACTAGAAAATTTATGGAGAAAAAAAGAAATATGAAGGTATATAAAAATGATGCATTAAAAAGGATTAAATATCTCTAATTTTGTAAACTGGCGCAAAAAAAAAGAGTTGATAATGATATAAGAATGTATAATTGTGAATTAGCAAGGGAATCTATAGAAGAAAATAATAATCTCAAGAGTGTAACACAACATTTTAGCAGTGGTAGAAAACTTAAATCTGCAATAAGAAAAAAAGATGGAACTAGTACTAAAAAGAGAGATGACATCATGAAATGGGTGGAAGAGTTCTATCAAGAATTATATAGTAATAAAGAACAAGTACCTCCTACATCTATTATATTTTTTGAATTGCCAAGAATTTTAAATGAAGAAGTGAGACATGCAATTAAATTTATAAAAAAAGGAGAAGATACAGGTAATGATGGGGTTATAATTGATATATTAAATAAAGCAGGTGAAGAAACAGCAAAAAAAATTGGCAACGTTATATAAAAATGTCTAAATAATAAAGATGTATCACATGATTGGAAGAATTCAGTATTAATATAAATATTTTTAAAAGGTGATAAAGAAGATATTAGAAATTATAGACTTATCAGTCTATCAGTTTCATATAAAATTTTTACCAAGATAATTACAACTCGTCTGCAGAGAACATTGGATTTCAACCAACCAAAAGAGCAAGCTGGATTTAAAAGTGGTTTTAGTCCAGTAGATCATATTCAAATATTAAGAGAAGTTATAGAAAGTTCCAATGAATATGAGTGTCCATTATACTTTGGATTTGTAGATTATGAAAAGTCATTTGATTCTATAAGCATTTCTTCAATGATTAAAGCATTGGATCATCAAGGTGTAGATCCAGGATATTGTCATATTTTGAAGAATATTTATAAAAATGTAATAGCAACAATTAGATTATATAATGATACTAGGAAAGTTAACATAGAAAAGAGTATAAGACAGGGTGACTCCATATCTTCAATTTTTATTACAGCAGTGCTGAAAGAAGTAATTTGTGGATTAAAATAAGAAACTAAAGGAGTAAAAATAAATGGAGATTATAATAAGAAACTAAAGGAGTAAAAATAAATGGAGATTATTTATGTTATTTAAATTTTGCAGTTGATGTAGTTTTTTTTTTTTTTTTTTTGCAAATACCACTTAAGAGCTTCAAGAAATATTGCAAAACTGATCAGATGAAGGTAAGAAAGTAGGATTAAAGGTAAATGTTAAAAAGACTAAAGTAATGTGTTCAATGTATTTTCTCAAAAGATGAAAAAATAAAGATTTAGTATGATGAATTAGAAGTTAATAAATACAAATACTTTGGTCAGATTATTACTACAGATGGAAACATAAGGGATTAAATTAATCATAGCATTAAACTTGGTTAAAGTACTTTTGGTAGATACAACTTAATACTAAAAGGGAATATGCCTATGTATATGAAAAGATATGCTTTTTAAAAATGGGTCTTACTAGTATTTACTTATGGATCTGCAATTTGTTCACTTAATAGAAGAGCACTACAGAGATTTTAGACCACTCAAAGAAGTATAAAGAGTTGCATATTAGGAGTAACAAGAAGAGATTGAAAACACAATATATGGGTCAGAGAGCAAACTGGTGTTACTGACATTGTTGAAAGAATTAAAAGGCTGAAATGGTGTTAACTGGATATATTGTTAGAAGAGAGATAATAGATGGACAATTGAAATTTTAAACAGCATTCCAAGAGATTATAAAAAACTCAGAAAGAGACTACATGTTAGATGGATGGGTGAAATAAAAGAGTATGCAGGGGTTATGAGGAGAGGCTAGTGATCAGAGGAGGTGGATTGAACTTGGAGAGACCTTCATCTTGTAGTGGATTGCTAATGTTGACAATGATGATGATGATGACCTATGCTATAAACTGCTAAAAAATCATGCTTCTCCCTCTGTAAAAAATGGATGCTCTAAGCAATAGTTTACATAAAATTAAATACCATCCACTGATATTCCACCATTTTCCTATTCTGATTTTTCTATGAGTATGAGGACACAATATTACCTTGAAAGTACTAAACTAACTTATTGTTATTTTGCTCAGCTTCTCTATTGCTGCTTCCCAACAAGCTTAACTTTTTATTTATAATTTTCTGATTTTTTAAAAAAAAATGATAAAAATAGAAGTTAATTAGTTAATGAATAGTATAATATAATATTATGTAGTATTGTAATAATTATTAAATATTTATAAGATTATGTGTAAATATTTCAATAGTATATGTTAATTAGTTTAGTAAGAGATGAAAGAAAGACAGTAAGTTTACTTCAAGGATATATAAGAATAGTTGTTTTTAGTTAATAAATAATATTAAATGTATTATTAAGTAATTAATACTTAATTCATTTTTTAATGTATAACCTATAATAATTTGATATTATAAATAAATTAGAATAAATAGTATCTAATTAGTTTAAAATAATCTGTAAGTTTTATTAAACAGTGTAATAATATTTAAAGGTGTAATTTAAATTAGCTTTTAACTTATAAAGTTATTTTAAATTTAATATGGATTAGTATTTTTATTTTATAGTTAATTTAAATAAATTGTAAGTAGTTAGTAGAGTTCATATTTGTAGGTCATCCTCATGTGTGAATGTATATGCATGCATGGAAGACATGTGAACATAGGAATAAATAATAATTTAATTGTAATATTGATTTAAAACAAATGAATGAATAAAATTATTAAAATTTAAATATCTAAAAGTTTGATAAATAAAAATAATTATATTTTTATATCTATTTTATTTTATGTAATAAAATATTGTTTAAAAAATGTTACATAAAATGGTTAATAATTAATCTTCAATTTTCCCATTAACAACCATGTGGGTTCAGATAAATAAATCAATTGCATCAGTAATCAATTTCAGCTGATCTGTCAAAAGTATTAAAATTAAATATAAAATTTGATTGTTTTTAATAGGGGTTGATTATTCGGTGGAGTAAAGAAATTATTAGATATAAATAGGTGTATGGAAGAGTCTAAGAGATCTGGTGTCTGTGTGTGGTTTAATCCTGAACTTCTCTTAAAGATAAAAATAAAAAAGTTGTAATTTTCTTTAAAAGTTATTATTTTGTTAAAAGTAAAGTATGTTTAAAAAAATATTTTTAAATTGTTCTACATTCATGAATGGCTGAATTAAAAAAGATAACTATTTTTTGATATTCAACTTTCAGTCGAAGATTTTGAAACCATAGTAACAAAAATGTTTAAAGGAAGTTATGCATTTCTTATCTTATTTACATGTTGCATGCCTTTTCTCTATTGGAAACTAGAATTAAGATATAAATTGTCAGTGTTTACATGGCTAATTACCTATATCGTGCTGAACTATTTTAGCTGGAGAATGCTCAGTATTTATCCAATTAAGTTAAAATATAAGCAAATATAATTGAAAGACATTATAGTGAAGTGTATTATAGTTTAAAATGCATCAATCTCTTTGTGATAAAATTATTTAAAGCTGTCATTAAGTCTGACTTTATTCTTGATACTTAATATTGACTCTAAAATAGACTCACATTTAATAATGCATATTTCTAATATAATTTAGAAGAGAGAAATATACTGCACTAAACTAGGAAAAATAAAGTTTATCTGCTAAGCATTAGTATAATTTTTATTAACTTTGCCTAGTGTTCAACTACAATGTATTGAATATGAGATATTAATTATCTTATCCCAAAAAACAGTTGAACAAAATATTGTAGACTACAATTAATTAATGATGAGTTTTCAAATGATAGTATATCTTAAAAGTTTATTGCTTATGCTTTGACCTGAAATGAAAATAGCTTATTTTAGCCAAGTGAAAAACAGATAAAAAAAAACTTTAAAAAAAATAATTCCTATCTTATGCTAAGTAGTGGAAAGAGAAAGTTATTTAGAAATAGGATTTCAAAATGTTGTATGAGAACTAATTAAAAAAAGTATTTATAAAAAAAAAAGGAAATGCATTCTTTTAAAAGAGAAAATGGAAATAAAAATCAGAAAGTAATATTATTATGAATTTAAACCGGGGATGCTATAAAATATTATCAGCTGAAGAATTTGTTTTTCCAATGCCGGCCTATCTTATTATTTTACAGTTTTAATATTTATTATATCTTTAAAGGAAGAAATTAATATGTCTTTGAAGAACTATTAAAAACATGTTTCATTTTTATTAGCAATCATTGTCATACTTATGAAAATTTTGACTAGGAGCTTCGAATACCGTCAAATAAATTATTTTTCAGGAAATTATCTACCTATCTGGAACAGAAAGCCAGTACAGAGCTGAAACTATGAACTTAAGTTACTGTAATATTTTTTTATTATTGTCTGTATTTTATTGGTTTTAAAAAAAAATAAAGAAACCAGAAAAATATTTATGCTATATATTTTGTTTTAAAATATGTGTAACATTATTAGCATAAATATACCAGGTAAACTAATGTAAAAATTTTAAATTTAATGGGTTATAGAATAAGTAGATTGATATTCTTCTATTTTCAAGTAAATTATATACTATTATTTATGTTTATTAAGCATATTACAAATTAAGTTTATTTGATAATTTCATTCCCAGAGATTTAAATATTACAGTCTTATTTTATTATACGTGGGATGTTTCACTCAGTTTTATTCTAATTCAGCCAAAGAGGTTTATCAGAGAGTTTCCATTTGTTTGTTTTATGAATGCTACATTATTAATAACTGCAAATAATTTTATATGCATTAAGAATTAACATTCTTGCATTTTAATTTGCAATCTTTTAAAGTTCACGAGTCACAATATTTTTTAGTATTTAATATTTTATTATGTGTGCATTGTGCCTTTGCCAAGAATTTTATATGCATTTAATTTTAAAGTATTTTTCTTAGTAGTCGGTTGACTCAAATTTGCTTTGTTGGTTCTTGCATTGAATATATGTGTTGTTATTTTAAATTTCTTAATGATAACTTAGTTAATTCATGTGAAGAATATATATCTTGTTATTAGTTAGTATTTGTTAACCTTATAGAGTTAGGCTTTGTTAACTATTTTGAGTATGAGATATGGAGCAGACAAGGTCCTCCATCATTATTGTATTGCTTTTCAATGAATTGATAGTGCTTATGCCCATAGAGGGTTTTTGTATATCTTATAGTTGTATTTTTCTAGTGATGATTATCATATTTATTAGCATTGGAATCCCATGAGAGAGGATCATGCTTTCTTGGTGCATCTTTCCTGTTCCTGATGCACTGTAGACAAGGTCCAGGCATCCTATTTTCTGCCTCAAAGTTTGGTATATTTGAAAGCCACCACATTCTTATCCAGCTCTGCAGAGCATATGTGTTCTTATATTTTGGCCTATCATTCATGATGAATTAATGCTAAATTCCACCACAGTAGGTGATGTTGCATTTTGTTTTAAGTTTGTTATGACAAGATATGCTTGTTTGAGGAACTTTGTTTCTTCAGGTAGTGGTAGCTATTTTAAGGCTCATAGGTATATCAATGTTTGAATTGTGTTGCTATGATAGTTTTATCATGCACAAGCCAACCAAAAATAATCTATGTTTATTTTAAGTATGTTAAATTATGCATATGGTATAAGAGACAATTCACACATACTAATTTTAATATGTTCATCCAGATTTTTCACTGCTGGATTTGTAAGTTTTTAGGTCTTTAATTTTAACACACATTCAGGATAATATTTTATGTGGACAAAATTTATTAAAAAAAATGTATGAATGACCTCTGATGAATGAGTGGCCCATATATTTAATTTAATTTAAAGTTAGCTAAAAGATTTGCTTAATCATATCACTAGCTATAATATTAGTGATGTCAGTATAACTGGTGATAATATTTTTAAATATATGCTAAGTATGCTTATTCCAGCTTAGCATTTGTTAAGCTCAGGATTATAATTTTAAGCTTCTTATGTATTATTCTGATTGTTACATAACACTACCGTATTGTTAATATGCTAATAATTATAATAAAGAAATAGAATTGTTATTATTAAACTCAATTTATTTTAATTTAAGTTTTAAAGATTTGAAATCTCTGATTGTTTTAAAAGGGATTAGAATTTGGTATTAAATAGCCTTTGTTTGCTATTATAGGTATTCATTATTTAGTATTTTGTTTATTAAAACAACCCATTTAAAAGAATCTAGGATAGGTATTCAGTAATTGAAGCTAAAGAAATTGTTCATATTATTTTTATTTATTTTTTTTGTAAGCCAAAATAAAATTTTAAACAGAGTCAAAATATTTGTAATAATAAGATTCCAACACCATGTTGGCAATGCTTGTAGTAAAATTGATTGTAAATATTTTCTTTTCATTGTTTTAAATAATAAACCTTAATATTATTATTTTAGAAGTTTTGTTTCTATTTGCTTTACTTTTGTATGAAAATATTAAAGCTTGAGTTTCACAGTTCATAAAAATTTTCAATTCAAAAGTTCACAAACATATTATAAAGTTTATAAAATATATTTTGATACTGGTTTGAATTATAAAGCCATGCCAATTTAAGTGATTCTCAGATTGAATCACAGTAACAGATAATTACATTCTATCAGATACTTAATTAAATGCACATTTATAATTGATTTTGAATTATCATTATATCTTCTCAGATTGAAGATTCTGCAATATAAAATGTAGAAAATTAATGCCTCAGAAGAGTATTTATTATTATTTTAAAAGCTGCACATTATCTGACATTAGCTGCACATTGTTTATCATCATCCTTATTTTAGAATTTTATAATCCATTTGCATTTGAGGTCTTAAGTAGGTTGTCTGTGAGTATGAGTACCCTTGCCCTTTCCTTGCTCGAGTAATATCTTGGGTAATAGGTCTTTATTATTGTAAATTTAAATTGATTTATTAAATTAATATTTGTTTATTATTCCATGTTTGAACAATAAGGTAGTTATTTTATGGTCGGCCAAGATATCACTCACTTGTTTATTTATCTTAGCAATTCTTTAGTAGGCAACTTAATTTAATCTTTTATTTTGCACAAGAGTTTTAGTTTTAAAACCCCTGAGATTGTTTGCTTTTGTTGCCCTATTAGTTTACATTTAATGTGATAGTCCTTCCAATCAAAGTATCATTTATTCTGATTCAGAGAGTGTGATTTGATGGTAGGCTGATTCTAATAACTATTGTCTAATGATTTTAAAATTTATCTTTGTATTGCTTATTGGTAAATCATTAATATGCCATAGTAGTTATATTTGCCTTAGTATTGGATTTGGTTTCTATCCGATCATACATTTCTGGATTATCCTCTCTTTCTTTAAATTTATTGTAACCCCACTGAGCCGAGTCATTAAGAGTCTCTACTTCTAATAGTTTCACACTGTCTTATAATCTCTTCACTTTCGTTTCTGTTTCATCTTCATCATCATTTCTGTTCTACTAATAGTTCACTCTCTGTCTTCTTCATTATCATTTCACTCTTATTTCTCATCTTCAGTCTCTACTAATAGTTCACTTTCATCTCTTCTTTACACTTCTTTCTCTATTTATAATAGTTTACTCTCTTCATCCTTCATCTTCTTTCATCTCTCTCTTTTATCTTCACTATCTTATCTTTTTCTCTCTTCCTATTATCATCAGTCTCTCTACTAAATATAATTTCTTTTCATCTCTCTCTTCTCTCTCTTGCTTCCTCATCCCATTTTCATTTTTTCTCTTATTTCTCATCTTTTCCTCTACTAATAGTTTTCTCCCTCTTCTTCATCTTTCACTCTCTTATCATCATTTCATCTTTATCTCTCATCATTTCTATAGTGTGTCTTCATCTTCATCATCATTTTTCAGTCATTTCATCATCATCTCTCTATTCATCTTTATCTTCTACTTTATTCCCATCCTGTCTTATCTATTTTTTCTCTTCTCTTTCTTCCATCATGTTTCTCTCTCTTCCTACTTCTTTCCTTTTCTTTTCTTCACCCCCTCCTCCATTTTCTTTGGTTACTATATATATATATATATATATATTTCAATACCATCTGCGTTTGTAGAAATAAAATATTATTTACATATATTGCTGCAAGTTATAACATCTAAAAACTACTGCATAGTAAATTGAAAGATTTCACACTGTATGTTTATAATTACAACTCAGTGAGTTAAGTGTGAAGATATTTAAGATTCGCGCTTGCAGATCTAAGTACTTTGGACTGGCTTGGATATATAGACAGACAAGTAAAGAAGAGAGTGGAACCGCTCTTTTCTTGTTAAATTTTCTGTCCCAGTATTTGCAATCTGATTGGCTAAACACTTGAGAGGTTTGCATTCTCTCAGTTTGATTTCAATACCATCTGTGTTAGTAGAAATAAAATATTATTTACATATATTGCTGCAAGTTATAACATCTAAAAACTACTGTGTAGTAAATTGAAAGATTTCACACTATATGTTTATAATTAGAACTCAGTGAGTTAAGTGTGAAGATATTTAAGATTCATGCTTGCAGATCTAAGTACTTTGGACTGGCTTGGATATATAGACAGACAAGTAAAGAAGAGAGTGGAACCACTCTTTTCTTGTTAAATTCTCTGTCCCAGTATTTGCAATCTAATTGGCTAAACGCTTGAGAGGTTTGCACTCTCTCAGTTTGATTTCAATACTGTCTGTGTTTGTAGAAATAAAATATTATTTATATATATATAATAATTCAAACAAATATATTTAACACAGTATTCAAAATTAAATAATATATTATGTGCACGTAATGAAATAATAGTTGAGTTGTTTAGTGAGTTAAATATGATTAATAATGTAAAATGAGTGTTAAATGAAGAGAAGAAAGATTCTATAAAGTTTTTAGATATATTTATTAAAAGAAATAATAATGTGTTTGTTTATAATTTGATTTTAAAGCCTATGGAAATTAGGGGTTATATTCCATATAATTTTAAAGTTCATATGGGTCATAAATTAGCTGGTTTGAAGTCATTTTTGTTTAGAAATTATTATTTGGGCAAATTTATTAGTGATAAAATTGAAAATATTAATGTATATATTACTGATATGTTGAATGTTGGTTATGGAAGGAATACTATTTATAATACAATTACAAAATATAATCATAATAAAAGTAATAATAAGAAAATATTAAATAAATTAAAAATTGATAAATGGATTTCTATTTCTTTTATATCTAATCAACAAGCTAAATTAATTGATAAACTTTATAGTGGTTTGTGTAGAATTTTTTTTTCTCTTCAAATAATATAAATGATATGATAAATAACTCTAAGGCCAATATTTCTAAGTTTGAATTAAGTTCTGTTATATATATATATGTTGGAATGTGGTTGTGGAATAAAATATATAGGGGAATCCAAATGTACATTACAAAAACGATATAATGATCATAAGACATTATATAAACGTGTACAGAAAGAAAATATATCTTCAGTAAATATGAATACTCCATCAATTATATTTGATCATAATAAAACATGTAATTATGGTTTTAAATTTTATAATAGAGATATAAAAATTATTCAAATTGAAAGGTGTATCGAAAAACGTAAAATTAAAGAGGCAATGATGATATCTAGGAATAGAGGTGGTTTAATGAATAGACAATCAGCTAATATAAAGACAACAGAATTGTGGGAAATTTGAATGGGTGGAATGATGGGTAATGCAAGTTTTTATTTTTTGTATGTTTGTATTAACAATTGATAAAGATTGTCAGTGAAACAACTGAAAGTACTTCTGGTAAAGAATATATTATTTAATTTTGAATACTGTGTTAAATATATTTGTTTGAATTATTATTATATAATTTAAAAATACAGACATTTAATGGTTGTAGTTATATATATAATGTAAAAGTACAATATCGTTATAGAAATTATATATAAAACATAAATAATTAAGGTATAAGCAATATTATAGTTTAAATTCTTTTGAAGTGCTTTTGATTTTATAGTAATACTCATCAGCTTTAACTGAATTTCAATTTTTTTTAAACTTAATGTTATATATATTTCCATAAGCTGTGTATAGTGTGTATTATAGGTTTACATTTAATAGTAATGAAATAAAAATATTAATGGAAGAAAGGAGTCATAAAAAGAGGAAAATTAAAGAGGCAATTTTGATTGATAAATATAAGGATGGTGTTATTAATAGGCAAGTTGCAAATACGGTCATACACAGCTTATGGAAATATATGTAACATTAAGTTTTTAAAAAATTTGAAATTCAGTTAAAGCTGATGAGAATTACTATTTAATCGAAAGTGCTTCAAAAGAATTTAAACTATAATATTGCTTATAAGTTAATTATTTATATTATATTATATTATATTATATATATATATCAGTACATAATTAGAGATATATTGTGTTTCACATTATAGTTTCATCTAAATATTAAGAGAAGTTATAATTAAAAAAACTGATAAATATAAGTTGCCATAATTCTTTTGATTTGTAGATTGTTAAAAAGGATGTGTTTCTATAAGCACTCTATAATGGTTAAAGCTTTGTGTCACCAAGATGTAACTTTGGTTACAGTATATTCTGAGTATAGGGTAAAATTATTGCATATTTTCAAAACCATTTTGTGGAATAAAATAAGAAACTAAGGGTATTAAAATAAAAGATTATTTAAATCATCTAGATTTTTCAAATGATGTGATTGCTTTCTCAAATAATGCTTAAGATTCGAGAAATATAAGAATTATCAGATCAAACTAAGAAAGAAAGACTAAAGATCTATGCTAAAAAGACTGAAATGAAGGATTTTCTGAAGAGAAGTTGACTCTAAATATCTTGGTCGGATTATTAATACAGAAGGAAATCTAAGAGATTAAATTAATCATAGAATTAAATTTGGATGGAGTGCTTTCATAGAAATAACTTAATAACAAAATGAAATATTAGCATATGTTTGAAAAGAAAGGTTTTCAATAAATGTGTTTTATTAGTTTTTACTTATAGATATAAGAATTAACAGAAGAATAACCAAGACTTCAGACCATTCAACTAAGTAGGGAGAGAAGTCTGTCAGAACTAACAAAAAGAGATCAACCCAATATACATGGGTAAATGAACAAACTGATATTACTGTATTGACATTATTGAAAGAATTAATAGGTTATGGACATACGGACATATTTCTAGAAAAGATAATAATAGATAGATAGTTGAGGTCTTGAACTGGATCCCAAGAAATTATTTGTAAAAGAGCTAAAAAATAAAGATCACACTTAAGATGGATGTGATGTAGAAAAGAGAGCCTAGAAATCAAATAAACTGAATAAAACTAAGAGACTTTCATTTTGCAATGAATCGATAATATTTAAACATGATGAATAGATAAAAAAGAAAACTAGTTAAGGTACCATAGATTACCTAAACTGTACTCATTTTTTTGAGCAATCTAAAAAAAATAATATAATGTGTTATGAGATAGTGTTGAAAGTGGTGGGTCATGCGAAAGTCTGTGCTCATATACCCTATATATTACATATATAAACACAGGTATATAATAAGCCTGTGTGTTACAGTTACAAATAAATATTGCAATATGCAAGTCTTAATTTTAAGTATCTATAATGCAAATCTGAAATTTTAATTATGATACTTTCATTATTTGTTTTATTCTTTTTTTTTTTTTATTTGAAAACAGAAATAATTATTTAACAAATGACGTCATAAAAGCATTATTCTGAAAACTTCCGTCTCGCAAGACTTGAAAAAAAATATTTTAAAATTTATTTTATAAAAATGATGAATTTTTAAAAATTGTAAGCAAAAAAAAAAAAAACACTTACGGTAAGTAAATCCATATATAGATTAACAATTATTATTTTATTTATTTTTTTACTTTGTTTTTATAAAATTGTCTAGAAGTTAAAATAAGAAATCAACTTGTCTTAAAGTAGGAAAAAGGTTTCGTTAAAAATATTTTAATGATTCTTTTTCTTGCGGGAAAAAATATGAATTATTAAAAATTAATATACGAAATACGTATATTAATGATTATTTATCATTTCGACGTGTGTGTGATTAAGTGTGTCAGCAGTATGAGATAGCGTGGATAGTTGAGGGTCGAACTCCCTATATATTACATATTGGAGTGCAGGTATGAAAAAAGTCTGTACTGTAGAAAAAAAATCATATATTAAAAATTGAAGTGAGGAAATTTACTTATAGCTCTTAAGATGGGACTTGAAAAAGTTATGAAAGAGTGAGAATGTAAATTATACTGAGTATTATTTAAAAACTGTAAATAAAAAAACAAAAAATATAATTACATGAAGTTAAAAAAAACAACTAATAATCGTTATTTTCAGCCATTATCAATCCATGAAGATTAAGGCATTTCCAAAATTAATTCGTTTCATTAGATCAACTGTTTTTTTTTTCTCCACATCAATTTCTGTTTTATCAAAGTATCTTACATACAATATTTCTGTAGGTATTTTACAATCTATTGAGTTTGGATTTACAGCAATTTTCTCATTTATTTTCATTTTTAGCGACATATTCAATCCCTTTATATTTTAGTTTTATAATGGTTTAATTGATGTCCCATGATCTTTTTTTGCTCTCTAACTTTTGCTTTGTATTTTAAATATATTTTTATTAATCCTAATATATATATTACCATATTTTATTAAGTGGTTTAAAGTCTATGTATTGTTTCTCTATTAAGTAATTACTGGTAACATATTTTTTAAAAGCCTTTTTAAACCTATACTAGTATTAACATTTGTTCCAGCAAAAGCGCTCCATTCAAATAAAATAATATGTTGTTTTAAAACACTTATAATAATAAAGAAAATAAAAAAATCGGATATATGATATCAAGATGGACAAAAGATAAAAACACTTGGAACAAAGGATTTTGGAATGGCGTAAAATTATTTAACACTTGGCAATTCATGTTTGGACAATTACTTCAGTTTTCTTTTTCACAGAAATTCATCTTTCTATTTCAAATTTGAGACATTTCTAAGACTTTTTATCTAATCACAATTGACATGGTTCATTAGTTTTTATTTTTCTACATTCAGTTTATTTGAATTTTACTTCATTTTATGTCATTAACTATAAATGTAAACAAAGACTAAAATGAATGTAAATGAATAGAGCTGTAATCTAATGTAATCTGTAGAATCTGTATTCCAATAAATATTTCCTTAATAAAAAAAAAACTATAGATTAGTTTGGAATTACATAGAAAAAAAATAATTTTTTATTCTCAAAATATTACTTTGGATTAATTACATTTTTTTTCTCTCTCTTTTTCTAAATTTAAACAACTCAAATTGTTACATTTTATGGTCAAAAAATAAGATTATTAGATAACTCTAGACAAGTGATAACACTTGCTCATCATCAGAAAAATTTTCTATTGTTCGCTAAATATATTATATAAAATGTTAAAAGCGTAGTCAACAATAGTAGACCCCCACATGATATCATATTTTCTAATTGCGCTTTCTTACTTCAGGTAGATAACTTAAAATAAGATAGATAGATAGATAGATAGATAGATAGATAGATAGATAGATAGATAGATAGATAGATAGATAGATAGATAGATAGATAGATAGATAGATAGATAGATAGATAGATAGATAGATAGATAGATAGATAGATAGATAGATAGATAGATAGATAGATAGATAGATAGATAGATAGATAGATAGATAGATAGATAGATAGATAGATAGATAGATAGATAGATAGATAGATAGATAGATAGATAGATAGATAGATAGATAGATAGATAGATAGATAGATAGATAGATAGATAGATAGATAGATAGATAGATAGATAGATAGATAGATAGATAGATAGATAGATGGATAGATAGGTGGATAGATAGATAGATAGATAGATAGATAGATAGATAGATAGATAGATAGATAGATAGATAGATAGATAGATAGATAGATAGATAGATAGATAGATAGATAGATAGATAGATAGATAGATAGATAGATAGATAGATAGATAGATAGATAGATAGATAGATAGACAAACAAATAATAAATAGAAAAAACTCGTTATTAAAGAAATAAGTTCCATATTTTACTGTATTATTTTTTTTATTTCATAGCTCAAGACGATTATTCGACAGAAATGATATCTTTTTAAATATAAAAGTTTTTCTTACTCAATTAAAAATGACAGCTGAAAAGAAAACCAAGACAAAAGTTAAATCAAAATCTAGATCATCATCAAAACGTGATTACTACCCCCCTTCTGAAGAGCAACCAAACACGGTAGAGTCTTATCATCGATTCAATAACGCAGATGTACATTTTCATTTAAGCAGCATTCACACAGTTCTTGTACTCGGAGCGTTTGCAGCTTTTGTCAGCATTCAAACCGTCATTCTTCTCAACCTTTTTATTTATTAAATCATGGTATTTAATATTAGCTTTACTTTTATTATAATTTATATTATTAGAAGGGACTTGAATTGAGACTTTCAATCTCCCTACAATTATCCACTCCATCTTATACAAACGATACACATGATCACATATATGTGAAAAAGATAAATGATCTTCATTATATATATTTCGTGCTGAACCAGCACTCATCCGTTGGTCCTGATCATCATCTCCCACACATATATAAAATCAATGCTGTGTGGGAAATGGTGACCTGGACCAAGTGATGAGTGCTGATTCAGCACGAGATACCAATATTGGAAATCAATTATCTTTTTCACACTAAGTGGCCATGTGTATCGGTTGTATAAGATGGGGTGAATAGCTATAGGGAACTTAAAAGTCTGGGTTCAAGTGCATACTAATTACATTAAGTTTAGTATGGACAATATACGTGTATTTTAATATTATATTTTATTTTGCAATTATTAGAGCTAATAGCTTAGAGGTAGTTTTTTTTTGTTAGCTTTTATTGCATTACTAAGCTTAAAAAAGATTGAAACTTAGGTGCAAGTTCTGCAGTACTATATCATTATCATCATCATCATTATGTTTGTTATTAAATGGAATCCCCATTTGCATGGAGTCTAAGCAAATTTTGCAGTAACATTTTGTCTAGTTATAAAATTTTCCACAAATTATTGGGAAGCGAATATTTTATTATTTATTCCTTGGATCATAAAAAAATATACTGATAAAATAAAAACAAGTTGCTTATTGTAAATTTAAAAACATCTCCAACTATCCAACTAGAGCGAGCAGTGAAAAAATGATATTTCTACTAGGTTTTTTAATTGTTTGGAAAATTATTTGAATATTTTACATTCATGTTTTAGAATCTTGTCGTTTTAAAAAAAATATTTGCCAAATAAAATTCGATAAGTTGACTGTATTTATGTAAATTTTAAGGCTCATTGCAATCTAAAAATAAAATTTACATATTTATTACCCTGAATTCAAACCCAGATTATATTCCTGGTTGGAGGATATAGTAATATGTATATCATAAGGAATATATATAATACAAATATATTTAATGCCAAACTAGAAATGATATATTAGCTAAAAATAATAATTAAATAGTATATTGCTTAAGACTTCATAAGAAGTTTGGACATTAAAAATGACAGAGCAGGGCTATGATTTATAGATGCTTAGCCCTAGCATCTACCACTGCACAGTACCATGCAGAACTTGCATAAATGAATTTTTCTGTGTTTGTCAATATTATATTTTAAAATCTGGACTTCATGTCTTGCATTGGTGGTCGAGAGGTCAGCGCAACTGTCTTGCACTTGCAGGCAGTTGCCCGGGTTGCAGGTTCGCGTCCCAGCCGGTGCTATGACACTTAAAAAAAAAATCTGGACTTCATATTAAAATAATCAAACAAAAGTCTTGCTCTTTGATCATTCCATGGTTTGCCCCAATCTTAATCCAGCTGCAAATGTAATGCTTTCATAGTAATGCAGTATATAAAATCATAACTTTTTCAATACTGAATTCAATGCCATATAGATTTCATAACATAAAATAATTATAGAAGCTGAAATAACTTATTTAATGTGACATCTAGGCTTAATAAATTTTGAATCAGCAACTTGATTGTCTTTACTGTTAAACTTAATTATGGTAATTCATTTATATATTATTTCCAGTTTAGCTTTGAGCATGTTAGAATTATAATATAGTGAATTAATCATTACTAAATAGTTAACATGTAAGATTTTATAATTGGTATTTGATTTCAACTCTTAAAATAAATTAACATAACGTTTAAATAGTACCAATTTTAGACTGCATTTATGATTACTTCATCCTTTGAAATCTGGGAAATCAGGAATTTGCTATTTGAAGAGTTTGAGATTTGTATATTTTTTTAGGATATCAGCATTATATTTGCAGTCCGTTGAAGATTAATAATATAGGTTATGAAATGATGATACTAGAGAACTTGTACCTCATCATTGTAATATGAGATGTAAACTTGGTATAGTATTAATGAAATGATGGACTCTAATAGAGCTAATGAAAATTCAACAGATATGTCTGTATTTTTGGATCACGAAAAGAAGCATGGACACATTTTTGATCCAAACTTGTTTGAGAAAAGTAAAAGACTGGAAGAGAAAAGTGAGAGATATAATACATTGCTAACTACAGGATAGTGTTATTAAACAAAAAAATCTAACTATGTCCATTTAAATGACTATTTGAATATGGAAAGTATTTTTAAGATGATAGCACTAAGTTTAACAATTTTAAAGCAGTATTTGAGTATAGGTAATAATGGCCATGATTATGATGCTCTGCACTGAAAATGCATTAGGCTATATTGAATTTGTATTTCACTGAACATCCATTGTACACTTTGTAAAGCATATATATATATATATATAATCTCAGTGCATAATGCTATACTGAAATAAATATACAATATTAAGCATTAAATCACCCCACATGGTTAAGAAATCCAGTACCACCCTCTGTGAACTAATATATAAATATATTTGAAATACAAACTCTAATGTATTTATATATTACTTCACAGAGGGCGGTACTGGATTTCTTAACCATGTGGGGTGATTTAATGCTTAATATTGTATATTTATTTGAGTATAGCGTTATGCACTGGCATTATTTTCTATAGATTTGTGTTAGGTGGTTTAAAGATTAAAATTACTAAAGTTTAGTTTGTCTTTATATAATAATAGTAAAACATGTTTGTTTGTAGCAAAAAATTAAGATCGTTGCTTGCTAAAATTTCAAGTTCCTTGTTTGAGTTGGTTCGTATTTCAATATATAACATCATATAGCAGACAGGTCAAAGTGGTATCATTTTGATCTGTCTATTTTAAAATACGAACTCTAATGTATTTATATATTAGTTCACAGAGGCGGTACTGGTTCTTAACCATGTGGAGTGATTTAATACTTAATATTTATATATATATATATATGCATTTACTTTGTTACATATATAAATATATATGATGATATAATACATTAATATTTTATATTCGATATATTTAGAATTAGGTTTAATTATGGAGTAGTGCTAATAGAAAATTTTATAAGTTGTTGAAAATTCTTCAAATAAACTCAATATTTTTAGACAAAGGATCAGAAGTAATGATGCATTCTACTAGTGATAAGTTGAACTATAAAAAGTTCAAGATGAATGCAGGAACACACATGAAAATCAATGTGCTGACTTCAAAAATAAAAAAATAAAAAACAGGATTATAAATTATACAAATTTCCAATAATAGTAGTGAGGGTGATGATTTGCTGAATTCTGTACTTTATCTCATTATTCTTTTTACAAATTATTTTAAAACAAAAATTTGAAAGGGAATTTGCAAATAATACTTTTTTTTAATTTTTTAAAATATATATTTTTTATTATTATTTAATAAACATTCTACCTATTGTTTCAATTGTTTTATCTAAATAATGACGTGAACATAAAATCTTCCGTGTGTCTGTTAAATTTTAGGTAAAAATTAATTGCAAATTGCAACATGTTTATAAATGCTATATTACTTCATTTTAGCTCCAAATATTACACATACATTTTTGTCTGAGATTAATCCAAAAACTATTAAAACTATATTACAAATGTCAACCACATACCAACAAAAAATCAATAGTCGAACTGGAATCTTTGACTTAATAATTCAGCATATAACGATTTGAGTTGACAGTTTAGGGTTATTTCTTAAATCATTTAATATTAAAAAAACAAACTTTTTTAAATAGCTATTGCAGAGGAGTTGCGCCTTACAGCTTCTCAGTGAAGTGGGGATGGAATCACACTTCCATTCTTCCTTTTTACCTTCTCTCAAAAAACAGCAACTACCGTTTAACTGACCATCCATGTACTTTCATTTACGCGGTTATTATAAACATTTACAATTTTATTTAACTATGTTCAATGCTTAATTTGAGATGAAACATGTTAACAAGTTGGTCAGATTAGAGAAAAAAGGATTCTCTCTTGGATTTATAAAAATAATGCCCTACAATTATCATATTTTAATTAAATTTTTATTTATTTATTTTTTCACTAAAATAACACTAGTGAAAAATCACGTTGCATCCATTACAGTGTTCATATAGACTGTTTAAATTTTGGAACTTTTTTTCAGTTACAAGCAGACTTATGTTTTATCAGGTACATGGCAAATAAAACATCGGCATGTAGTTATTGCTAGCTGGAGAAAAAGGATTCTAAATTAAATTTTGTTGATTAGATGGGTGTTGATGCGCCAACATAAAAATATAATTTAATATAACACTTCTACATCTGATATTTAAGGTACCCTACTTTTATGCGTATTAGATTTGTGGGTTACCAGTGCTTTTCATTTGCAAACCTAGGACTCAGAAATATAATAATGTAATCATTTAACCTACAACTCTCGATTTCTATACATCTTTATTACTAGATTGATATTTAGACATAAATGAATACTAATAAATTGCTGTCAAGATAAATTATTTTTTATAGCATATATACATGGGTTTGTTTATTCTTAATCACATTTGATACTTGTTGATTTCATGGAAAACGTTGACAAATCGGATTAATAATAATAAAAATATATATATATATATAAATCGGATTAATAAACTTTTAGAATTATTTACAAAGTAGGAGTTATTGACTCTACTAACGTAACTAAATGGTAATGAAAAACTTCTTTATTGCATCTTAATTAATATAGTACACTTTAGTTTTTATTAGTCCTACCAAAGACTGCAACTCATAAATATTGGGATTGGTTATAAATTTTACTAACACTTGTGATTTTTAACATTTTTCAACCGTTATTTGCTATTATAGTTTGATTTTATTATTATAAAAATTTAATTAATATTACTCAGTTCACCTAGGTTTTACGATTATGGATTAACATCATTGTAATGAAGTTTAAGATGTATACATTAAACTTAGAACTTGGATTGAGTGTTTAACTCTCTGAGTTAGTGTTTTATTTTTAGTTTGTTAATTGGAGATGCATTGATAACAAATATGGTAGGCTATATAATAACTCATTCATACTGCAAACCGTAACCATCAAAGAATTCTGTCATATTTGATGATGGGTTTCTTATCTATAAATTTATGAAGACTGTTTTAGTTGGTATCTAGTGAAAAGAGTTTATTATTATGTCTTTATATGAGCACAATGTAGTGGAGTAAAAAAACTCCATTTTAAAAAAAAACTCTGTTCTTATACACCCACGTCAAAGACCACAGTTGGACCACAGTTGCACGGAATAATAAAAGAAATGCAATGAAAAAATCTGTAACAGTATAAAGAAGGAAAATATATTATCTATAGTTATTAATTGTATTGTATTGATGAAATGATTGTCATAAGTGATTTACAATATCATCCACTATTCCTGTTTATATAAAATTAACAACAGTTTAGTGAATAGTGAAGTCAAATGATTTAATTGAAAGTAATAATTTCAACTTAATACTATGATAGGTATAGTAAAATATATACTTAAATCTCAGCTCACTTTATAAACCACAGGATTTATTCCATACCCTGGATTAATATCTCCATAAATCATCCACTATCAACCCAGTAGTGACATTATAGACTCTTATTTAGTCAATGTACTATAAAAAGTTAATGTATTAAAAAACCAATATTCTCCCTAAATAAAATTCTTTTAAAACTAAATCTCAGCTCACTTATTTGAACTTACTATATTTGATACAGTTGCCAACATAGCGATTTTCAGCAATATAACTGAAATGAGAACAGCTAAAACACAATAAATCTATCATGTAAATTGGTGGTATTAATTCTTTGCATTCAGTTGATTCTATAAGGAATTGCATCAGTTGTACTTTTTTTTATTTTCAAATGTAATATAATCAAGTTTTCACATCTCCTTTCCAATAGGCAGAATAATTTCTTGTGAAGAATTGATAAGCACAAAGGGAGTAGCAATTCTTTTTTCAGAAAAAAAAAAGTAGTAATAATGCTAACAATTTTATGTCTTAACTAATTTGTAATTCTTTAGATTCCAAAGAGTCAAACTAACTGTAATGCAGTATTATAATTATTGGAAATATCTCAAAACACAAGAACAGAACCAAAACTGGATAATCTGCTACTGAAAAAGATTTAACTTATATCGAAAACATGCTGTTGTACTATAGAAATAAAATAAGCATTTTTTGTTACATTTGTTAACAATGTGTGTGTCATGTCATCTAGGACAAAATGTACAAGTAAAAAAATCCCCTATGTTTTTAAATATTAAAAATGTCGAAAAATAATCAAACATCATAAATATTATATACAAAGTAAACTTTTCTAATAATTCAAAGTTAATATTGAAAAATATGATATGTTGGACTATTTCCATCATCTATAGGTGAATGTATAAAAAAATTTAAACTTTTCAAATACAAACAACTTGTTAGTAATAAAATACAAATAGACAACACAGGTTAGTAATGACCTACTAATCTGTGTTGTTGTCTATTTGTGGTTATTACTAACATATTGTTTGTATTTGAAAAGTTTAAATAAAATTTAAAATTTTTTATACATTCAACATTTACTGATAGATGATGGAAATAGTCCAACATATTATCGCATCTAATATATCAACCTCACAAGCCTTCAGGCAATTACTATTTAAAAAGTTTAACATTTGCAAATGCTCATATAATAGGTCATTCATAAAGGAAATATTTCTTTTTCTTATAATGATATTCCTGCTTTCTATCAATTTCTCATCTCTTCTCTATTAAAATAAGAAGCAGAAAATAAATAAATTAAAGCTCCTAACATAACCTGAGATAGTTTTGTATGATCTTCAAGGAACAATATTCTCTTATATGAAAAAAGGAGTAGTTGTTTTTATTTTCTGAATGGTCTCTTAATGGGTGTTCTTTTTTGATAATGAAATATCCATTAAAAAAATTTCAAAACGTTAAACTTCAAATTCTGATGAGGTCATCTCAGATCTAATTACATTCAAATATCTTAGATAAAATAGTAAATAAAATGTATTGCTAAGTTTATCTCATAAAAATTTATATTCCTCTGAATATAATACAAACAAGTATATTTTTGCTGAAAAGTATCAAAAAGTATAAATTATATAATTCATTAGAACCATTAAACCTATTCATCTCATTTTTGGAAACTCTATTTGATAAAGATTTCTTGCAGGAAAAAATGGAAAGTAATACCAAACTGTATAAAAGAAAAAATAATAAATCTAATGTTCTTTTAACATAATTATGAGTTCTGGAAAGATCCAAATAATAAACCAAAATAATATAGTTGATGACATATTCAAATCATTTTAGCAACACCTGATGCTGATCACCATAATGATCAAAGGATCTCACTTAAGCTATCAATCCAAGTAAAGCATTTACATATAGTACGTGCTATTAACAGAATAAATGATTCGGTACAGTTAGGATTGCTAAATTTGAATCAGTAATGCCTTGAAGCTTAAATCGTTGTTTTAACAAATTCTGAACCACACTACCTAAATGGGTATCTAAAACTAAATAGATTTTCAAAATTATCTATTGTTAGGCAGTAAAATGATGGGTTGTTTCATTAAAAAAATAATTAACTGATTATATTGCTAAATAACGTCTAAGTAAGTAAACACTAAAAGAGAAAATGCTGAAGAGACTATCATTTTTCCATTGCAATAAATCATATAGGGTTGTTATTCCTTTTAATTGACCAAATTCTGTTTTTTTTTTTTTCAATTGAAACATCGATCAATCCAATTTACTAAATTTTAGTTCCAGAGTGAGCGATTACTTTCACCAGCTGAAGCAAAACTACTGTCTAAGATAAATGCTTTTACTTCACAATCCCAAATGATTACATCAGAATCCCAATTCTTGTAATAAATAATTTTTCATGTCTATATTCAAAGTGACATTGTTATTTCAGGAAAAAAAGGAAACGCCATATTCTTTTTGTATAAGAAGTTAAAATAACTGGAGAATGATGTTAAGTACTTTCTAAATTGTTAAAAAATAATTATCTCATCAATGTGTGTTATTGTATTCAAAAATTAATAAGTATTATCATTTATTAATAAAGAAATTGGGATAATTAATTGCTCAGAAGGCCAAGGGATATTGCAGTAATAAAGAGATTAACTGGTATAATTTAACTGATGCCGAAAGAATCCCTAAATCTTGAGTTTAATATTATCTCCATTAAGTTAAACTGCTCATACAGTTTATTATTAAAAGTAGTGTGGTAATCTTTTACTATTATGATTTGCTTTCATAAAAACCTGAGTTTATTGTAGATATAGGTGCATTAAAATGTGTATACATTAATAAAAATATTTTTCTTAGAGATCTTAATAATGCTAATTTTCAAACAATCTTCTTATTTAGCTGTTTTTAATTGAAACATCACTTGAAGATTTAATTTATCTTTTTCAGTGATGTTCCAGATAAGAAAATTACTTGTGAAGTTGTTTGAAAATTAGCACTATGTATATGAAAAAAGTATCTTTTATTTATTCTATCTTCATTTTCTTTATCAGGGTCCTATTACCTATAATGACCAGTTTATAAGTCTGGAATATTTTCTTCTCAATTCACTAATCTTCATTTTCTCTATCAAGATCTTATTATCTATGATGACCAGTTCATAAGCCTGCATTACCTTCTTCTTAATCCACTACTTTTGAACATATGCTTTATAATTGTAATCTTCTACGCGGTATATATTTTTTTTCCAAAACGGCAATATTAGCAACTACATTTTCAAGTGTTTTTAATTCTGTCATGTCATACACAGTTTGACTTATTTTAAATTGGAGAAGTCAAGTTAGTTTACATCTAAAGGTAATATGTCTTTAATATCTATACTTCCATTGATAATGTAGTAAATTTATTTTTATTCTCTTTTAAATACCTTAAAGTGTTGACTGATATATTTTGTATCTATGTCTTCCTCAACAACATTTATGCAAATAAGAAATTAATAAAAAATCGCATTTCCATCTAAATAATGAAGGAATTTTTACATTTATTAATGAGTGTGTTTAATTTTTTTTTTTCTCTTACTAAAGAACCATTCTTTCACTATGCAGTTGACATTTTTATGAAGAACATTTACATTTTGCTTAGAAAATAATCTTAAAGAAAAAAAATTTATTATGTATATAAGGTATAAATAATTTATGACAATCTTTTTGTGTTAATATAAGTAGAAAAGTGAAATATCTTTAAATAACCCATCATATGACCAATACCTATCAACCATAGAGAAATGTTAAGAAGAGTCATTTATCAGGCTGAGTGATGCTGAGTAATAAGATTTTGATAAGGTTTTCCCAATTTTGCTTTTTTCTGATAAAATCAACTTGATATACATTTTCAAACTAATATTAGATGGATGTACTATGACCTCGAAAATAAAAAATTCTTAAGTCTGATTAGAATAAATTTCATGAATTCAGATAAAATCTAATCCAAATGATATATCTTTTATATTCGTTTTTACTACATCCATGTGAAGACTTTTCAGAAAAATAATATATTGTTATTATTTTGATATGATTCTTACATTAGTATAATCTGATGGAAAAATACATTACAATTATTATTCACAGCAATTTCTTTTATATCAAGAACATTTACAAAATTCTGTAGACTTCAATTATTATATTATTTTTGTTGCATATTGTACTCAAAATAACAAAAAGACTAATTTTATCAATGTTGGAAGATAAATATCTTCAATACTGTGTATTAGCTTTTTTATTATTTTATCTGACAGTTAAAACAAGAACGTTTTTCTAAAGAAGTTCTAGAAACGAATTGTAGGTTCCCCAAAGAAAATAATTGCAATGTTAATTAAAACTTTAGAAGGCAATCTTGGATATTATGCAAAGCATAATAATGATAACTTTTTTCATGATTATTAACTTATTGCTGTAACTTTCTGTCTATCCTTACACATAAAAATCATTCCAGATATTGATATTTTTATCCAAAAAATATTTGAGTTAAATATACATAGAGTGCGCCCAAGTGAGAAGATGATTGGTAAAGCTCTCTCCAATCTGCCTACAATGCACCTTTTATGTAATGACTATTTTAACTACTTTCCACAAAATTTTTAAAGCATTAGCATATTTGAATTACAAATTAAATCATGATATGTTACATTGGGTTTCAAACCTCAACCCATAATGGAACAAGTTTCTAGGATTAAATTTTGTTTTAAATTGAAAAAATTGCTATTTAATCATTTAACATTATTCAAAGTGTGTGTGATAATGAAGTTATAAATCACAGGAATATTTTTAAATATTTTTTAATAATGGCAGGCAGAGCATTGATAATGATGATTAAGGTATGAAATGCAACACTGATCCAGATTATGCTAGGCCATATTTTTTTGTGCTGAATAGCTAAACTATGTTGCTTCATAATACATGCATTGATTGAGAATTGGACTGCAGGTAACTTGGAGAGAGACCAATCACCTTTTCAGTAGAATACATACACTATATATATATATATATATATATATATATATATCACTAGATACAGCTTACCAATAGTTCTAAAAAAGCTTTGCTTTTATAAGTGCCGAAAAAGATAGAATTCAAAATCTTTATCGTTATCCCTACTTCTAGACCAGCTGTTTTTGAGCTTATGGCTCACGTCAGTGGAGAGCTGGGAGTCTAGAAACTAGATCTAAAATACTAATTCAAAAGTCAGTACTTATAAAACACGTTTCTATCAATGTGAAAGCATGAATTTATTGGTAAGCTACATCTAGTGATCATAAAATGCAAGCTTAAAAGCAAGTTACAAATTTATAACTTGTTTTAATTATTTATATATATATACATGTGTGAATCAGAACTTATTACAATTATATTATAATTTTACATATGTACATTTACACTTACCTGACACAAACCAAATTTATCTGGAAACTTAGACTATATAACTAATAAGATAATATACTGACCTTCAATTGGATGTCTCCTTTTGTCATTTGCGTTAATTATCTGAAAAAAAATTAAGCTTGTTTAAAAATAGAAGAAAATTTCAAGATACTTTGGGATTTAAGTGCCAAGTTGTGAAAGCGACAGTCAAATATAATTGCCAACAATATATTAATGTCTGTCTTTTTCCACAAAGTTTCAATTATCATTATTGTTATTGAAATAACTCTGATTATGTCCAATATTTCACCTATATAATTGGTGGTTATAGTATCAGAAAATCGTTATAAAAATAGTAAAGACAGTAAAAGCGAATGTCATAATTTTGAAAGAGATTCTATTTTCTTATATAGTAAAATAACTATTCATCAGAAGTGTTAATACTTTTTCATAAATCAATATTTTAATTCATTTGTCATTCTAGCAGGTTATTGTGTTTTTTCAGAGTTAAAATTGCTCTTTTTGAAGAATCTAAATTTTAACCCTGCAATGTTTGACATTTCCAAGTCTTTTTTGCCTTATTTAAGTATTTCCATGCTATCAAGCAGTATACTTATTCTTATTTTTTTCCACTGATAACTCAGAAAAGTTGCATCTCTACAACTGCTGACTTCATTGCTTTAATAAGATGTACTTGTTTTTAATGTTATTGTTGTCACTAAATGTAAAAGATTATTAAGGGCTCACCATCCATAAGAATATAATATTTTTTACTTATCAGAATAACTCAGATTATTGAGGAACCTTTTATTCTCTGATTAATACAATAAATATTGGATGAATAAATTGTTTGGTTATGACAAAAGGCAGTACCAGCAAGAGGAATTCAAAGACTATTTATGATCAATTTCAAAAGTTTACTCAGTTTGAGATTGATATCCTAATCATGTACTTAGCAAATGGATATTCTAACCATGATTTCATAATATCTGTGTTTTTTTGACTTAAAGTCTTTTAATAATAGAATACTTGAGTTATTTAATTAAAGATCTTGTCCTTAATATCAAATTCAAACAACTCACTTATATTACTTTAAAAAATGTTTATTATATAATGAGGATTCTATAACTAAATATTTTTATAAGAATTGGGGATTAGCGCTGTTCATAAAAGATTTGAGATTTTTATTCATTTCATACTACATCTTTTCATAATAATTTTATTCTCAATGTGATTTTTTTTACTTGTCAGCATTATTTTTTATTGCTGATAAAAGTTTTACAAAAATATTACATCTTTTTAAAGTTAATTCTACTTATATACTATATCATGGAAAATAAAATATATTCTAAATATAGACAGAAATGTTTTTTTTCCGATTACAATTGAGTGACTAAACTACGTTAGTTAGAGATCTCCTGTCCTGAAAAAAATATTGAATTTATTTTATTTTTTTCAATTTTTGAAGAGAATTTCTTGTTCATTCAAGATATTAATTTTGCCTTATCAGTTTATCCCCTTAATGTACTAATGATTTCTTTATGAAATCTTTGATAATAAATTTTAAATCTGCATATCCTAAATCACATTTACAAACAGTTAATAGGGAATAAGATAAAACAGTTTCTATACTCATTTTTGTTTTAATCTCTATCTAGGACTAGTTAGATATTCATTTATCATATCATTATTAAGTGGTCAACTGAGTTGCTAAGGTGTCACCTATATGACAGATATCTTACGCAGATTGAGACATAAAATAATTTTAAAATCTTATCAGATCCAGATTATCTACATTAATTTACAATATACATTCCATAAAACATTAAAATCTTTTAAGCTCTTCTGTTTAGTAAATTAATATACAGTCCTTAAGCAATGCAATATGAAATCAAAGTGAAAGTATTTTCTTTAACTGATGAAAATTCGTAAAATAATACTTGGCACTGGCACCAGAAGTCATGCGTTTTATGTAGTTTCTTTTTTTTAAATTTTAGAATCCAACTAAGAATTGTTAACATTTCACTTTTTGTAATTTTGTTTCAATAATAATCAGCTTAAGAGCTCAACTTATCACTTCAGATATCTCTCTGTAACATAGCTCCCAAGCAACTGAGCAACTAACTAGTCAAATATTTTTATAGCTAATATTTTATCATAAATAATATTTTTTACATTATTTACAATCATGAATAATGTATAGACAAATGATAAATGTATTTTATAGTTGTTTGGCTTGCAAATGCTATGGGCAAAAATACAGTATATCATTTTAGATCTCCATATTACACTATGTAAATCAAAGTTTGACATATTGAAAAAGGGCAAAAATTTAAAATTTGCCAAAAGAGCTTTTATATGTTATTTTTAGGTGTTATGATTATATGACTATATTACAGCTATTGTTATATATCATTTTGTAGTTAGATAAAGATATTTTATTATATCTATGATTTATTTTTACTTTGTAAAACATATTGTATCAATAATATTCAAACCTATTTTTTTTAAAAAAAAAAAAACTTAATTTATGTTTTTTTTTCTAATTTTAGATTTGTCTTATTCGGAAGATTAAAATTAAAGTGAATAAAGCTTATAGACTTTGAAACTACCTTCTCTTGATCTTGCATAGAAAAAGGATATATTTATTTTTCCAACTTCATTTTTCCGACTTCTCCAACTGACGTAATTTTGAATGATTATATTGTATAGATCGACTTTAAAAAATGATATAATTGATTTTGATGCGTGAAAAAATTAAAATCTTTCATTAAATGTATAAATAAAACAGTTTCATAATAAAAAATAAATGCGTATTTTTTTTCAATTTCAGTGCGCGTGCGTACAGATTTTAAATAATTGCTAACTAGTTGACATGCATATGTACTATTTATTGAACAGTCATGTAATAGATAGAAATAAACATCTATAGATAGACACAGAGAAATAGATAGACTGATGAATGAATGGTAAATATGTAGATAGATAAAGAAGTAAACAGATACATAAATAGTCAGATGAGTAGATAGATATATAGATAAACAAACAGACAAATTGAAAAATAGATAGATTAACAGAAGGATAAAAAGATAGATAGATATATCCTTATATACATAGATAACAGTTAGATACAATAACACAGCTTCAAAGAGACAAACACTCAGAGATATAAACAGATAGATTAATTTATTGATCGATAAAAAACAAAAATGAACTTTAGATAGATAGATAGATAGATAGATAGATAGATAGATAGATAGATAGATAGATAGATAGATAGATAGATAGATAGATAGATAGATAGATAGATAGATAGATAGATAGATAGATAGATAGATAGATAGATAGATAGATAGATAGATAGATAGATAGATAGATAGACAGATAGATAGATAGATAGATAGATAGACAGACAGACAGACAGACAGACAGATAGATAGATAGATAGATAGATAGATAGATAGATAGATAGATAGATAGATAGATAGATAGATAGATAGATAGATAGATAGATAGATAGATAGACAGACAGACAGACAGACAGACAGACTATTGGTTGCTTTAGATAACAATGCCTATGTAAATGGGTATTTTACTTGGATAAGCCATTCAATAAGAAAGCAGACATTATGCATAATTGGGTGAAAAAATAGATACATAAACATAAAATATCGATAGATGGATAGATTGTTCGATAAATAAAAATTAAATGTATATGACTACATCTAACTGTCTATTATATAAATGTCTAGGGGAATTTTTTCTATTTATTTAACTACCTCTTCTGACCTATTTTTCGTTACTTATCTACTTATATACCTACATATTTTTACCTTACTCATACATATTTATGCATGTGAGTGTTTAAAATACAAATTTGAAACATATTCAATATATATAGAAGACATATTTTGCGGATTCATCCGTGTTAAAAAATTTAAATATTGATATACCGTAAACATTTCGACTTGACCACACAACTCATCCATTGGGTGATAAAAGGTAGAAAGACGGTTGTAGGGGGCGCTACAATCACTGATTTGAAAAAAAAATGTTATATTAAGAATGTTTTTTTTTTTTTAAATATTTCCAAATAGGAGGAAGTTTGCATGTATTGTACCAGTCACATGTTACACACCAACAACCTAACCTGTGGTCGGATTCAAACTCAGTTAAATCAAAGATTTAAACCCACGACCAAATTGAATTCGAACCCAATTCACGAGCTAAGATCAAATCAATGGATAACATATATAGATGGACATGACTATGTGCCAAGAAACTAGCTCAACGGATGATGATAATTTCTGAGATCCCTGATTTGACTCTACTAATGACTATGGAGATTTATAAATCAATTCATATACATATGTTTGGGTCGCCAATACAGGCAGCGAGCATTAATATTAAATATAATTAATAACTAATGAAGAAAGTCAAAACCAAATGAGTTATATAAAATGTTTAATAATAATAAATATTTGTTCAAATGTTGATGATTAGTATAATATATTACATCTAGTCTTTAAGAACGGGAATTGCAATTTACAATAAGTAATGGCAGTCATTCTCATATGCCAATAACTAATACTCAAGTGTGGGAGAATTATGTATGTCTATGCTCCGACAAGTAAACAAAGGTAAATAAAGGTATTTTACTGGAAAAGAAATTATGATTATAATTTTATAGATGAAAGATGTGAGATTCATTTTCCACACATCCATAAATCAACTCACGAAAATTAGGGCATAACTTTAATATTTGACAAAGAACTTATTTAATTATAGATGAATATGAAGTTGTTTGGCTGTAATAAAATCAATTCATTACGATTTATGAGCATGAGAGCAGGGCTTTATTGGAACTGAGAAATAAACGGTACTAACAACTTACAAGCATCAAAAACAAATCTGAATATAGAATGGCTTGCCAGTGATTTAAGAAGTAGAAAGGACGGCTTGTGTTCTACAAATCTTTTTTGCCCTATAAAGAATTCATGGAACACAGGAAAAGCCAGGCTGGGACATAGCCATGAATCTTTGGTGTTCCAATATAATAACGAGTGAAGGAGGAAGTGATTTCTTGCTATGTAATTAAAATAACAATAAGATCACCAATGACAAGCCTACGAAGCAAGGAGGTGGCTCGTGTTAGCAACGTTCGGAAAGTGATGATTCAATGATCATCGTATTTAATTAATAAACCTAAACTACATAAGAAATGCTCTAGAGGTAATGACCTGATTATGTCAGAATAAAATATAAACATGCTTAAAATAAATGTGGTTAAACGCAATTATATAATTGTACTAATCATACCCTAAACATCATACCCTCCCTGAATGTTAATATAAAATACAAAATTCACATTAGAATACATTTTATTCCCCTTATTGATCTTTAGTAAAACATTTTAATTTTATGAATATGAATAAATAGACATTTGTGAACTCAATAAAATAGCCGGAAGCATAGGTTAAAAAATGCGCTAATAGTTGTTATCAGCCAGTAGTAGAAATAGCAAACATTTAATAAATCCTTCAATTCGATAATTAATAGAACCATATTAAATTAGTTCTGATGGTTAAGAATTAAACTATAAAACTTAATACTATATTATTTTCATGAGGTAAGTTTAACGAAAGAGATTATTATCAAGTTGAAGTATTATTGGCACATAATTAATAATAAATGACATTAATAAGCATCCAATAAATATATAATAAAGTTAGTTAAGCAAACGGCCATTGTAAGAAAAGGAAAGTTAAAATATTAATTTTAATGATAAAAATAAAGAATTACTATACAAATTAAGACATTATAAAATAAGAAGAAATTTTAACAATAGTTAACTTAAAACTGATTTAAAGTAAAGTTCAGAAACTGGCCGGAAAGTTGTGGTTCATAAAAGAAAGATATTGCCAGTCCTTCCATGGTTTGTTCCTTAATTTCACAGTAGAGTCCAATGGGTTGAGACATGAGACATAAGCGTGCATTTTAACGTATATGAACAGCATTTTTGATTGATTTCTTTAAGGTTTCAGCAGCTCATGATTGGTATGGATAAGTTTTACTTTTGAGATCCCCAAAGTTAGCCACGCAGCATGCTGAAAACACTATAAAATTTCATAATTTAAATTGATGTAGATTCAAGTACCAATTCCTCTGAAAAGTAATGGCTGCTCTTTTCCCTTGAAACTTTTCCGGACTATTTATACCTTTGCTGCGATTTCCTGCCCATTCTGACTCTGATGCCTTCAGACTAAAGCTTTTTACATTATCAAAAGTTAAACTTTTTGTTAATTGATTTCAGATCCATTCCTTTGACAAGACTTTCAAATCCATTAACTTTGAATTAATTTTATAATTAGAAAATGAATTTGTAAATCTGAAAGCTTATCGAAAGAATGTAGCTTTTAATCACAGAAATTTGAACAAACTGGTAAAAGTAAAATTAAAACATTCTGATGTACTGAAACTTTATAACAAATATATATATTTAAATATTCATAAATATATATGTACAATCTATGCAATTACAATATATATGTTTTCATGAATAATTTTATCATGAAATTATTAATAATATTAGTTAGTTTAAATATAAAATAACTGTTTTAATAAATTTTTAAATAATATTCTTTTTTAATCGAAATTAGTATGTATTGAACGTATAAAGCCTCAATACATTTGGATATTTACTGTTAGTGATAGGGTTTGAAGTAGGCTACAGGTGGGATCTCATGAAGCTCGGATCGAACTTAGATCTGACCACTTCAGTATCATCTCACTTATTGATACAATCAGGGCTTTTAAGTATCTTAATGGCTTTTCTAATTTTACATGGGTAGAGATTATCATGTCTAGATATGATCCTGGTACTAGAAAAATCAATTTTATGACCTGAATCTATAGTATGGAGTGAGAATGCTGATGATGATGAGTGTTGTTTAACTGCATTAGCATGCTCATCTCTCCTAATACTGATGTGATGATTACTCATACCTATGTATGTACATAGGTGTGAGTAATCATCACATCAGTGTTAGGAGAGATGAGCATGCTAATGCAGTTAAACACACATACATAGGTATAAGTAATCATCGCATCAGTGTTAGAAAAGAGAGCATGCTATTACAGTTATACAACACTCATCAGCAGCAGCAATCTCACTCCATAATATAGATTCAGGTCATAAAATTGATTTTTCTAGGACCTGATTGTATCAATAAGCAAGATGATACATGCAAACTTCCTCCTATTTGGAAAGATTTTTTAATAAAACATTTTTAATTTAACATTCTTGCTATTGGTGGAACTTTAACGTTTTTTTTTTTTTTAAATCAGTGATTGTAGCGCCTCTACAACCATCTTTCTATCTTTTATCACCAAGTGGATGACTTGTGTTAACTCGCAAAATATGTCTTTTATATATGCAACCCATGAAAATATTCATATCAACATATATATATATATGAATGAAATTAAGTTTGAATATAACTGAAATGTGTATAAGATGTTATTGTGATAGATACTTCAAAAATGCATTTATAGTGAGAGACATTGATCTGAATTTTAGGCTGATTGGTGATTGCAATATGATTAAGCTAAAATGAATGATCATGCACTGATAAAAAATTGATTATTGATGATAAGGACATAAGTTATTTTTGGATATGGCATTCTTAGAAGTTGGAATGAAGCCAATGATCTGGGTTATGAGTTAGGCTGATTGATCTATTATTAAGACAGTATCCAGAACACTTTAATGCAATGCTAGAATATAGTATATGGTAGTATAAAGTTCTCAGATTTATTCCTGATCTGAAATTTTTAGTGCTGAAATTTTATATGAATTATCTAGTAATAAAGCTATTCAATATTTTTATTAGGATATTTCATAATTTATCTCTGCTATTGTCTTCTTTGTTTGTAAATCCTTTGTGAATGTATGCTTATGAATTTTCTATTACTGCCCTTTTATATGTTAATGTTGGATGTTATAACTCATTTCAAAAAGTAATGGATGATCTTAGTAATAATAATTAAATGGTTCATTCATAGAAGGATCATACACCTTCAGTCATCTTGAAGTAACATCACAGAGCTACAATCAAAAGTCCTTTTGCTCTTGCCAACATTACTCTGCATGCTTGAACAAAGAGAATATCAGTGCTCTAATTTTTATGTTTCTGGAAATAGTTGCATAGAATAAGAGTAAATTTAACCGAATACATGGCTAAAATGAAGTTTAGTAATAAAGAAAAGTAATAAGCTGGCAGACAGTTATAAAAAATATTATTCCTAAAAATGATAACTTTTTATGACCACAAAATAGTTTATTATGTGAGCAAATTATACAGAAAATCACTAAAAAACAGAACTAAGAAAGAGGCTTTCTATAATACTTTCTTTAAAATATATCTATATGATCCAAAAATTTGGAGGATTACATAGAAATTTAGAAATATTTTTTTTAAAAAAATAAAAATAGAGTTAAAGATGCACTTTCGAATTTTGAAATATATGGATAGTACCATATGATCTTTCGGATCTTATTTAGTTAATGATAGAAAGCAGTTTGCATTTATTTTAAAATTATGTAATGAGTATATCAGGAAATTTAAAAAAATGTCATTAGCGAAGCTATAAATGATTTGACCAAAGCATTAACACCTGATTAGTCAAAACATACAATAGACTTTTTCAATGCTTGCAATAAATAAGTGTAAATTACAATTGCTAAATATATAGTATGTTTATGTATGTATAAAGAAAGGAAAAAAAGATAAGTAGACACAACTATAGATAGAAAATGTCATTTATTTCAAGAAAAATTAATTTTTGTTTAATTTTTTTTTTCTATTTCATAAAATGCAGTATTTACATCGTGCTGTAATTATACACAACTTGTGTACTAAATTGTTTTAATTTTTATATATTTTTTCACAATGATATACACCTGGGTCTCAATTTACGCGATAGATAAGTTCCTCAGAAAACACGCGCAAATGAAATCACGCAAAAATAGACATAACTTACATTGAAAAGGGGGGGATGTGGTCTGTGATTTTTCACAATTTGCATAAAAGCAAAGCACTAACGTAAAATTACTTTAAAATTTGCGCAAAAAAAAAAAAAATAAGGAAATAAAATATGACTAATAAAAAATTGCAAATTTGAAAAAAATTGATACAAGACAAACTTTTTTTTAATTATAATATTTAATTTTATTCAAAATAATATATTTTTATGCATAATTTACCATACAGTAATTTACATTTTTTATACATGTTTAATTACTATGATTTTCTTGTGATAACGTAATTAATCTTTGAGACGATGATTTTATTAATTGTTTACGAAGCTCACGATATCCAGACATACAACCATTTAGCTCTTGTTGGAATTTAAGAGCCTGTTAATGATTAGTGTCATTAATAAGAAAATAATAATTGATTATGTTCTTTTTTAAAAAGCAAAAACAGAATGTGATTTAAAATGCAAAATTAACATGCACAATGTTTGAACAAATTTACATTATAATCTTGTAAAATTTAATATATGTATAAATAAATTGTGGAAATCATGATTTTAATTTCATTATTGCATAAAATCTTACTATTATAAAGCACTGAAAATATTGAAATTACTAAGATGAAAGTCGAATTCCAATAATGTGCTATTACTTTCAATATAACGTAAGTGCACAAAATTTATTATTTAAAGTAATAGCGCATTATCGGAAATCGACTTCTGGTGAAACACGAATCACGTAACTTCAAAATTGTGTTAAGTAAGTCCACATAAAAAGAGACCCAGGTGTATTTTATGATGGGTAAATCATAATATTTTAATCATAGCTATTGAGAAAGTGAAATTCCAGGTAATGATCTTCTAAAATGATTCCTTTAAATTCAGATATAAGTCTTTATCTAGAATAAGATCACTTGATATATATATATATATATATATATATATATATATATATATATAATATTTACACTAATAAATAAAATTAAGAGCATTCTAATTAGCTCTAAACAAGCTTTTTTTATATTTATGATAAATGCTACTACAAGAGAAGGCAAACTATATATAAGTCATGTGACATCTGATTTTTCATTATTACACTAATAAGATAAATTTATATATATATTAATAATAAGTAACTGACTTTAGGGAATTAAGAAAGTGTTTTGAGTATTTTTTAATTAAATTAGACTGGCTTCGTGTTATATATATATAATTATGTTATAAAAAGATTGTAAAAGTTTTTTTCCCCACAAAAATAAAGACTTTAGGAATATATTTTATGTATATAGCACATTTGGATTAATATAAATATATCGAAAAGATCTGATTGGTAAATGTATATTTAGCAGTATTCAAAGAGTAAACAAGAATGGAAACATATATCCTTTCCATTTGGAAATTAGTAAACTTGATAAATACTGTTTATTTCTTCACTATTTCTCTATAAATGACTGTTGGAAGTCTTCTCTATTTCTCTATAAATGACTGTTGGAAAGACCTTTTCTGGACAATAAAATATTGAAAAGCTGTTTTAGCTATATATTGAAACAGACACATTGTTTCACATATATATTTTAAAGATTTCTCCCCCCCCCCAGTTAAAGATAAAACTGACATGGTTTAGTAAAGAAAAATTTAAATAAAGAAGCAAGTGATAGTGAATTGAAGTCACTTTTCCAATTGTGTTATAAAAGCAAATAAAAAAATGTAAAATAAAAAAAATATAAAAGATGCATTTAATTAATAAATCTTTATCATCAATTGATGAATCTTCAATTTGAAATATTACATATACAATTTATTTTAGAGCTATATGTTTTCAGATTTCAATGAAAAAACACTTAAAGATAGTGTCACATTCCTGTCTTGGGCTATTAATCAGGTGTTTTTTTTAAAAAAGCATGTTGGGTGATGAAAAAATGTGGAAAGCAGAAGAGATAAAAGGAGCAGCTTAGTTAGATAAGTTAGAGTAACTGTTAACTACAATCAGTTATTATGATTGTCAATAAATCATTTTTTATAGTGCGATGTTTGTAAACTGTAATATTTAACACAGCATTACGCTGTTGCACATGCGCTTTGAAGATTTTAACTATAAATGAATGAATACTAACACTCAACCACATGATAAAGTCTTTGGAAAAGATAGAATGGCCATCTATCTTTTCGAACCCAAATGCTTTTGTATGGGTGAATCTTAAGTGTATGAAAGTGAAAGCATGAATATATTAAATAATCACTTTAAATTACTATTACATGCTTGAATGAAAGACGCTAATGAAATTTACTAGAATTTACGATACATCATTCTTCTTATTTGATATTAAATGTATGTAAAAAAATCATTTTTTATAGCACGATGTTTGTAAACTGTAATATTTAACACAGCATTACGCTGTTGCACATGCGCTTTGAATCATTTTTTATAGCATGATGTTTGTAAACTGTAATATTTAACACAGCATTATGCTGTTGCACATGCGCTTTGGAGATTTTAACTATAAATGAATGAATACTAACACTCAACCACATGATAAAGTCTTTGGAAAGGATAGAATGGCCATCTATCTTTTCAAACCCAAACACTTTTGTAAAGGTGAATCTTAAGTGTTTGAAAGTGAAAGCGTGAATATATTAAATAATCACTTTAAATTACTATTACATGCTTGAATGAAAGATGCTAATGAAATTTACTAGAATTTACAATACGCCATTCTTCTTATTTGATATTAAATGTATGTAAATAAATCATTTTTTATAGTGCGATACGCCATTCTTCTTATTTGATATTAAATGTATGTAAATAAATCATTTTTTATAGTGCGATGTTTATAAGCTGTAATATTTAACACAGCATTCACTTTCAAATACTTAAGATTTGCCCATACAAAAGCGTTTGGGTTCAAAAAGATAGATGGCCATTCTATCTTTTCCAAAGACTTTATCATGTGATTGAGTGTTAGTATTCATTCATTTATAGTTAAAATCTTCAAAGAACATGTGCAACAGCGTTATGCTGTGTTAAATATTACAGTTTACAAACATCACACTATAAAAAATGACTTATTTACATACATTTAATATCAAATAAGAAGAATGACGTATCGTAAATTCTAGTAAATTTCATTAGCATCTTTCATACAAGCATGTAATAGTAATTTAAAGTGATTATTTAATATATTCACGCTTTCACTTTCAAACACTTAAGATTCACCCATACAAAAGCGTTTGGGTTCGAAAAGATAGATGGCCATTCTATCTTTTCCAAAGACTTTCTATATCAAAGATGAATGACTTGAATCTACATCCATATACTTGACTCAAAGATGAATGACTGATATCTACATCCATATTCCAAAATCAATGATGAATATTTTGTACGGAACTTATAGTTGAAGGATTTATTGTACCAATCATCAATGGTTAGTAAAAGAATGATTAAATATAAATCAAACTGGCCTAGAAATATATGTGTGTACAGGAAATGTAAATCCAAGATGAACTGTCAATAACTTTTATTGTTTAGAAATCATTGTTTTCTAAAATTAATCTATCTAGTCAGTTTCATTTCACATCATTCTTCATTTATTGCATTTGTTCACAAGAATCTCATGCTTCATGACCTATGTTCTGCATAACCAGATCTGAGTAAGTAAGGTGGTGGTATAATGGAACTTTACTGCTGCCATTTGGGAAACCAAACAAACAAATTTTCTAGATGTTTGCAGTTTTTTTAATGCTACATCCTCTGATGAGCAGGAAATATTGTTCTAGGGTGGTAAGATAAACATTGGATAATGGCAATTTTTATTTCTGTCCTGCAATATGTTCATCAGGAAATAAAATTAGCTGAGTGAGGGGTTGATAGATTGGTGCTGGTACATGTGTTGCCCTATCATGAGGCCTGATCTAGCTAGCCTGCCCATAGGCATAAAAATCTAGAAGAAAATAAATGTAGAAATATGGAAGGCAAAAGCAGATTATGATTCTGTAGATGTGAACAGTGCACATGATATGGGGATGTGAAATGGACTAAAAAAGGTGAAACTAAAAGAGCCAAGTAAAAATTAATGGTATATAATGAATAAAACAGGCATGACAAAAAAGTTAGGACTAAATCATGGAATGGAGATAGAGAGAAGCTTACCAAAGTTAGAAAACAATAGTAAAATATCAGGAAAAAGAAACAAAGTACAAGTTTAAAAATTAAATGATAACCATAGCAAAAAAAGATGATGAACACAGGAGCCAAGAAGAATTTTCCTAATGATGAACACAAACAAAAAGATAATAATCCAAAAAAGTAGGTCAACAAGTAGCAGAAACTCAGAAAACAGAGGAGACATCTATGTTAAGTCAGTGATTAGAAATTATGAAAGACGAAAATAAAAAAAAGATTAACAAAGAAAGGAAGAACATAGAATAAGAGATGAATAAAGAGAAAAAAGCATTAACAAAGAGAAGACAAAAAAACAGATAATAGAAGCTAACCAAAGGATAGAAAACAAAAAAAATACAAAAGACAGATAATAGAAGCTAACCAAAGGGTAGAAAACAAATCATAGAAACAACCAAAAGCCAAAATGAAAAGATCACTCAATTACAAAGGGGATTACTAACCAAATATTATGATTTAAAGAAGAAGTAATGGAAGAAGTCAAACAGTCACTGAATAAACAAGAGATAAAGATGACACAAATTTGTTTAGATATAGACATTAAAATAGAAAGACTTCAGGACTCAATGCAGGAGCAAGAAATCAAGGAACTTCAGATAAAAGGCAGTCATATATAACCAGAGCAACATATTCCTAACAGGAGATAGTCAAGTGAAGGAACAGAAATAGTCCCAAAAAACAAAATGTAAAAGAAAATTTGCACAAAATGGATGAAGTCTCAATAACTAACCATGTGCCAGGAATTATGAACCAGTTCTTCAAAATATGAACTTTTGCAGGAAGATCTAATGAAGCACCCATTGAGTATCTCAAATTTCTGAAGAGGTACTTCACCATTAATGCTTTGATGGAAGAGGCAAAACTAGTGATAGCCTGTAGTAATCTTCAGAGTGTGGCACAAACATGATGGAACTCTCTGTTCAGTGAGCCCACAAATTTCAATGGCTTTAAAACAGCACTACTGAGTTGCTATTGGAGTGACAAGTGTCAGGAGAACATCAAATATAAGATATCCCAGGAAAAATGCCCATATGGTGAACATTATACACCCTTCTTCAGAAGACAAGTGTCCAAGTTAAGGACCCTGACAGTGGACTCACTATCAGAACTCCTAATCATTAGGTTGATCCACCACAGCTTCCCTAGCTATATCAAAAGGATGCTGATTAGGATGGAATGCCAATTCATTGAGCAGGTGGTCAATTTGTTAATGGCATATGACAACTGTGGTACCTCAGCAACAAATAAAGAAGGGGAATCTAAGATGCCAAATAAATCACCCTATAGAAGAGATTATAGGCCAAGAGTAGAAGTTATCCATTATAAAAATAAGATGCATCCACAACACCATAACACACCACCATAGTATCATCATCAAAGAAATGAAGTACCACCATAAAGGAGGGAGAGAAGAAATTCCACAGGCAGTATTCATAGCCCCTACAAGACTCGAGTAGTTAGAAGATCAACAGTAACAATGAGATCCAAAGACAATATGAAAGCAGAGAAGCAAGCTACCTGGATGATGTCTGGCCTGAGAAATGCCCTAAAATGTGACAAAATAGAGACACATTGCTGCACAACCTAAAAGAGCATTATAGGAGAATGGATCATGATCCTCAGCCTTCCAAGCCAGAATACAGTTACAATCCTGATCAATAAAATGAGGCAGCTGGTGGAATTTGTGAGTGGGATGTAGAGATGCATTAAGTTATGTTTTTCATATTGAAATGGCTGGGTGATTGAGCAGGGCTGCTTGAATGCACTGTGTTTATGATTCTCTGAAGTATATGCTCAGTACTATCCAGACATAGAAGATGATATCCTATAGTAGTCAAGATGTTTTAATAGATCTCATGAATAGACCACATGGATAAGCCCCTAAGACTCACAGAAAATGATCAGGGTTGGCTCAGTGTCAATTGTTTTTGGCTACTACTCATTGTAGATGATTAGGTACAAGAGAGATAGTGCTTTAAAATTAGGTATTTTCTCATGATGTCATGGGGCTTTGTGAACTGGTGGTCCATGCTTAGCCATCTGCTTATCTTGGCATTGGAGGCTGTGGTTCACTAATTCACTTTTACCATCTCATCTTACCTATTTAATCAGCCTATCTAATCCCAGTAGAGACACAATAGTGAGTATTGGCATTTAAACTGTGTGGAATGAAATCATATTTCCAGGCAATTTCATCCCAAAATTTAGCAGGGGGTAATGAAACAGATACATTGTTTCACATATATATTTTAAAGATATCTCCCACCCACCCCAGTTAAAGATAAACTGACATGGTTTAGTAAAGAAAAATTTAAATAAAGAAGCAAGTGACAATGAATTGAAGTCACTTTTCCAATTGTGTTATAAAAACAAATAAAAAAATGTAAAATGAAAAAAATATAAAAGATGCATTTAATTAATAAATCTTTATCATTAATTGATAAATCATTTAATTAATAAATCTTTATCATTAATTGATAAATCTTCAATTTAAAATATTATAGATATGATTTATTCTAAAGCTATATGTTTTCAGATTTCAATGTAAAAACACAAAGATAGTGTCACCTTCTTGCCTTGAGCTATTAATCAGGTGTTTTTTAAAAAAACATGTTGGGTGATGAAAAACATTGGAAGCAGAGGAAATAAAATGAGTAGCTTAATTAGATAAGTTAGAATGATAGTTACAGCTTCAGTACAATCAGTTATTAGTATGATCAAGAGTGAGACGTGTTGAAAATTGTAGTCATTGCCATGCAATTTATTACTGTTTGGAATTCTAAAATAACCCAAGTTAGAAACTGCAGTTATCATCAACAGAAAAAAAAACTTATAGTTACTGGATAACTGAATAATGGAAAAAACATATTATTAATTTGGAAAACTCCAGAATGAGTGGCTAAAAGCAGTTCTTTCTCTCCCTCCAACCATGTGAAACCCAGGAATCAGAAAATATGCTGAAGTAAATAGCAGCAGTAATTCACTGTGCCATTCAGCCCAAGTAAACTCCTTCTTGATGTGAAGATTTTAAAAAACCCACTGACCATTAAATGTCAAGGTAAGAAAAATTTAGATACATTTTAATATTTAAGTATACTTTTTGAAAAATGCATTTATTGAAATTATTAAAGTATAAAATAAAATGCATTTTTTCAAATGATTAATTTATCAAATAGAACATAAGGAAAAAATGTTTATAAAGAATAATAATTATACTGATTTTAAGAACTTAAGAATATTGATTGAAAAATAAATGAAAAATATAATAATATATGAGTTAAATTAAAGATGTATTTATATATACGTGAATGCGGAATTTGTAATGCTTCTATAGAAAAATTAAATTGAATATGCTTCTACTTCAAATATTCACAGGGATTAAATATATCTTTGTAATACACAGATCAAAAATGCTTCTCTGTAAAAATGAAACTGAACATGGTTCTACTTCACATATGCACAGGGATTAGATATACCTTTATAATACACAGATTAAAAATGAACATCTTGGGGATCATAGATCTTTTTCACATTTCTTTGGTCATATGTTTACAAATATATTCCTCCACAAGATGCTAAAAATGGATAGAAATTAGTCCCTACCTTTCATGAGAGTGATGTAGTGAAAATTACACTACAAGAAATATTATTCATTATTGGATAATCTCTAGTCTAATAAATAATTAATAAAAATTATTAACATTATCATTATTTTTATGATCTCAAAAAGAGATGTGAATGGAAAAAAAAAAATAGAAAAAATATTGAATAATCATTTAATTTGATACAAGTATCAGAAATAGTAATCTTTGGCAAATATTTTTTTTAGAACATAAACCATGGAGTTTAATTGGATTATCTTGTTTAAATAGACTAATGAACTATAACTATTATTGTTGTTATTATTGTTAATATCAGTATTATTAAAATAATGAAATCCATTTATATGTAATCTTATATAATTTTGAAAATAGAAATCATAAAAAACATTAACAAAAGTTTTCTGCAGTTGATGTGATGTGTGTATTTTTTATCCCTCATTGAAATTTGTCATCATTTTCAAACCTTCATCAATTCACTTCAGGATTAAGGTCTCTCCAAGTTTAATCCAGTTTCTCTAATCACTAGTCCATATTCTCCACATTACACTATCAAACTTTGTTATTTCATTCATCTGTCTCATATGTGGATTCTTTCTAGGTCTTTACAATATCTTGGGATTCAATTAAAATTTTTAATTCTCCATCTATTATTATCTCTTTTAATAATATATTCAGCTCAACTATGTTTCATTCTCTTAATTATTTCATGATGTCATTGATTATTGCTTGTTCTGTCATCATCTCTCTGTGTTACTATTGTTATGAGATTCATTATGACATAAACTATATAAATTATTTTGTATACACGGGTAAAACACTATTAATCTAAAAATTCTTCGTTTTAGGTTATTTGTGGGGAGGAGTACATATTTAAGACAAAACAACATAGATAGTTCACTGCAATTGGGCATTAACTGATTTGTTTATTTTTTGGTTTAATTTTATGTGTAAATTGGTATTGAGACTTTTTTTTTACTGTAACAGGTTTTTGAATAATAGGTTTTCAGATTAGTGGCTTCTATTTATACTTTTTGCCTGTTGGTCTCAAGATTTATTTTGATGTAACTAAAATAAAAGTACAGCACTGTGGTCAGAGGTACTAAGTTTAAGGCAAATATTTGTGGATATAATAACTTTTTAAACATTTTTAAAAATAGTTTCATTATTTTTTGTTTGAAACTGTTGATAGATTTATTGTATATTCTCTGTTTATTAACATACAGTTAATCTCTTGCAATCCTGTATGTGCTGATTTTCTTTTTATCTTATTCTCTTGACTTTTTTTTAATGAATTTTAACAAATTCTGGGTAACGTTTTATTTTGCTCATTAATTTTATTGCTTATTTGCAAATGTTTAGTTTATTGTTTTCAGAAAAGTGTCAAATCTTAATAAAGATTCAAATTGGTAATAACTAAAATATGATCATGTGACAATTTAAATTTTAAAGACTTTTAAAGCTGGAAAATCTTTGTGCTCAAATTTTTAATATAAAAATGTTTTCCAAATATAAGAAGATTGTATTGTTTAATTTATTTTATATTATCATTATTTTGTTAATCTTTCCATCTAACATAATGACATATCTAACATAGCGAAATATAGATTCACTCTGTTTAAAAGAATATATTTTACAAATACCAATCTGGTTATAAAAAAAAAAAAAATTAGGTTAAAAAATATATATAAATATTTTAAAATTATTGAAACAATATAAAAATAAAAGAAAATATTTAACAATAAAAAATATATCCTTTTTTATTTTTTATTTTTTTTGAAAACTAAATATATTTGTTTAATTCTTTAGCTATGTGTAGTTTTTGACAATTTTTAGTGTCCGTTTGGATTAAATTTTCAACTTTTTATTTTAGTGATTAACCTTTATTCTTTATTATATTTTCACAATTTTCAAACTGAAATCATATTTCAACTTTACAAATATAAAGAAAAAAGTATAAAATCTATTATCAGAGCTTCTGTTATTTCATGATTATCAATAAAAATGTATTATTAACAGAATAAATTTTGTTTTAACTCCATTTTCAAAACTTAATGAAATATTATTAAGAACCCAAACACCAACAAAACTCTGCTGTAAAATTTCATTTATAATTATTAAAAATTGATAAAAAAAAATAATTGCCAATGTGATCATGGAAGTATTCTGTGTTCAACCAATCACAACAATCTGCTTTATGTTATTGCATATTTTTTGCTTGTTTTTTTTTTCTAAAAACAAATATTTTTAAATAATACATGGATCTAATTATAAATAAACTTGTCAAAAAAATAAATATTTTACAAATATTTTGCAAAAAATAACTATATGTAAAATTCTATATTTTGTGTTAATATATACACACAAAAACGATAAGATAAATAAATAATGTTTCTATATTTACAAACACTGATAAACAATTATCATATCTACAAATGATAATTCTATAATACTCTTAAAATGAAAAATTTTGTTTCTCATTTTAAAAGTATTATAGAATTATCATTTGTAGATACAGTAATTGTTTATCAGTGTTTGTAAATATAAAAACATCATTTATTCATGTTATCATTTACGTGTGTATATATTGACACAAAATATAAAATTTTACATATATATATATAAACTAATGCATAGTTGAACATTAACTATAAGTATATTAACAAACTCATTTTCATTTTTGAATTCTAAACAAAATAATGAGCACACTGTAAAACTCTTACAAGCACTCTAAGACCTGGGAATAAAGAAACTACCAATTGCATTGTTAACTCTTTGTATTGGATTCTCTATATAAAAAATTAAGATTTTTAATTTTTTTAATTAATAATATATATTTTAATATATATTGTCAAATGAATGCAAACTAACAAACAATCACTAATGATAGTGGTGAGATATTGAATTTAAGCCAAAACGACTGAAGCACAATCTCTAAGTAAAGAGTAAAGTAAATATTATTAATAAAAAAAATAGAATTATCTGATAAAATTGACAGAATTTATTTGACGAATGAAAATAATAATCCAGATTTTTTTATAAAAATATCAACATAAAATAAATAAGTGAACAAAATAAATAGAAAATTACAAACAGTCAACAATCAACTAAAATCTTTAATGTGAGCAAGTACAGGTAAGTTAAACAGATAGATATATTATGGAAAACCTAGTATGTTTCAGGGTTTCTCTTTCCACTTGGGCATAAATCAAATGAGAAAGAAAATACAAAACAAACTTAAAACAGAAACCAAAGAATCACTGAATCACTCTCTGAATCCTATCTCTCAATCTACTCAAAAGTATCATTATACAATCAATTTATTATGACAAAAATCACCTACTATATGCCAATAATAAATTTCACAATTAACTCACTAGGTGACTAACTACTATGAAAAAGAAAAATAGTAGCCTTTTCAATAAAACAAATAAACAAACCTACAAAATGGAATAGTCTTAGATACATGCAATACCAGTGGGTCACACCCAAAAAAGAGTAAACATGCTTATAGCCATATTTAGATATTTTCCAGACATAATGTAATAATAGAAATTACACCCACTGATCAGCCTTCCTCCATATACAACTATATCTCTATTCTGCTTGTGATGTTTGGACCCATACTGAACAATATAACAGTAAAAACACAAATAAATACACATATTGGCAATTACAAAATCTACTGTTTCCAGACCAAGTGGTGAATAACCAATCCACAATACTGGAAATAAATAATGGCCAATGGTTAAGAAATTCAAAAGATGGTGAGTGAAACCAAATTTTTTTTATTTTATTATCAAACTTAACCTGAATGCTTTCCCAACAACACACTTTATTCAGTACAAGAGATTTTACACAATATTGATCCACTATGTATGCTATGTCACAGGGATAAACCAACAAAGACCCACTTCTTATATGACTGTCTAGCCCTAGAAAAAATGCAACTAAAGATGCAGAACAATTATAACAAAATGGTACCTTAATAGGTAACATACTAGATCCTTACAAAAAACAGCAAAACCAATAATATGTGCAGCCACCTTGAGCTTATACACATACTGGGCACCCATTGTCCATTCACATTTGGAAACAATCCAAAAAGGCAAACCAATACACAAACTAAAAAATCTCAAGGATAGATATAGTATTCATGTATCATGAGACATTTTAGGGCAACATGGTCCCTCTTCAAATGCAATCAGCATTATGATAAGGACTGGAATTAGTACTCTTAAAAAAATAATTATTAAAATCAGATCAGCTAATGCAGCTCCATTTGTAACCAATCATCATAACAATGAATGTTTTTTACTTGGTTGAACAAGGTAACTTTCAGAATCAAGGGCCAAAACAATATTAAAAAGAATTTTTCATATAGGTATGTATAACTTAGTAAAACCTTATTTGATGTAACCAATTGATACTCAATAAAGTTTACTTTGAAACATAATAATAATAATAATAATAATAATAATAATAATAATTATAATAATAATAATAATAATAATAATAATAATAATAATAATAATAATAATAATAATAATAATAATAATAATAATAATAATAATAATAATAATAATAATAATAATAATAATAATAATAATAATAATAATAATAATAATAATAATAATAATAATAATAATAATAATAATAATAATAATAATAATAATAATAATAATAATGTGTAGAACTTAACCAAACACGACAGATGATGTGTAACACCTACAGAAAACCGGATACAATCATTAATCACATAATAGCTGCTTTTCAGGGAAGATCAATACCTAGCATTAGGGCAGCCACATTTGTTCTATATGCATATTGGTGCACCCAATGTACTTTCTTAATTGGCAATAACACCAGACGACACCCAGCTACATTTAGCAACAAACTGCTACACATTCGAAATAGAGATAAAATAATAACCAACCCCACTTATATGCAGCAACATGGTCATTGTTAAAACAACCATCAATGCTGTGAATGCTGCAAAGAAAAACTATCATACAACTAACATTCAAAGTGACATGCGGACAAAACTAAATAAGCTCCTCAAACGTTAGAACTCTGATTATTTTTGCTTTTTTTAATTTTTATATTGTTATAGTCCATTAACCACAAAGTGTAACCACTAAATTCATATGTGTTTACCCTAATATTATTCATTGTATGTTAAATTTCAAATTTTTCTAGATGTAAACTTATGTAAACCATTGAGATCAATAAAACCTTTATTGAAACGTAATAATAATAATAATAATAAGAAGAAGAAGAACAAGAAGTAGTAGTAGTAGTAGTAATAGTAGTAGTAGTAGTAGTAGTAGTAGTAGTAGTAGTAGTAGTAGTAGTAGTAGTAGTCTCACTGCAAATGATGCTTTTAAAGGATTGTTGTTTACAGAGATCTTAGGATTTTAACCAAAGAAAACACTGAAACCAACACATCTTTGACTTGCAGTCATATATACATGAACAGTAAGTATAGGACAATCCAAATTAATTTGTGTTTTAACTAAATATATATTTTTATGAGTTGTTTTTTTTAAAATAATATTCGTTGCTTAATGTAAAAAACATTACAATGGCGACCCCCCGGTCATGTGACCAGCAGAACGGCGCCAATATGCTATCCAAGCCTAAGCAAATTACAGGTGAAGAAAAAACATATGCCAATGTAGCTAAAAATAATTTACAGGAAAATAATTTCTCTTCGGAAAAAAATAATCTATAACAAAAAGAACACAATCAAGTTCCAATTTTAGAAAAAAATAAAGTTTTCCATCGCTTCCGAAAAATAAATACTAATGATATTTTGCAGCTAGATATACAAACGCAAGAAAATCAATGCCCCCCTACCGCTCAGTGGAATAATGATGATTTGAAATAATATGTGAACAGTTTAATAATACGATCCCACATGGCCTTCATACGTCATTTCAAAAGATTTTTTTCTCCTCGTTCAATAATATTATCAGCTACAGATGCAAATTTAGCGCTATATAAATTTCCTAGAAATCTACTTTATGAAGCAATAACACTACACGGACTTTGGAATAGCATACTAAGAATTGCTGATCATCCTAACTCACGATATTTAATCCTCGAATTTTATCAAGAAAGTCAAAAATCCCAGTTTCAAACCACCATTAAAACTAAAACTATGCACTCATTGCAGTAGATCCAGATCAACATAACCAGATTACTGGCATAATCAAGAATGTATACCTTGGATATGACATCAAAATCTTTCAGAAAATTATGCAGTCATTTGGAAAAGTCATAGCATTCAACCCAATTTATCTGAAAGATACACCAGTGCTTGTATACAGCAATAGCTTTGACTTCAGGCTGAGATTGCATCCAGAAATAGATCCAAACAATATTCATACGCTATTTGCAGATCAGGAAACCATGCTGAGCCTCTTCATAAGAGGGCTTAAACCCATATGTTACACATGCAGGAAGCGAGGCCACTTGGCAACCCATATGTTACACATGCAGGAAGCGAGGCCACTTGGCAATGCAATGTGACACCAAAAAGAATCCACAATCGCAAAAAACAAATGAAGTGCCCATCCAAACACATACTGAAGACAGCAACCACATATATAATAATAGCATAAATCCAAATATTTACAACAATATGCAAACAACTTCTCCACCTGAAGAAACACTCTCACTCCCTCTCATTAATCAAAATTCGAATGAGGAAAACAAAAACAAGGATGAACTAAACAGTGACCATCTGAAAAAACAATGTGATAACAGAAAGAGTCTACAATAACAACAGACAAATAATCAGCTCAACCACACACAAACTGAAGATTTCAGGCACACTCACATAGTCAAGATAAATTCGGATATGAATAACCAGATGCAAACAACTTCTTCATCTGCAGAAGATCAAACTACAAAAAACCAAGACAACAGTATACATGAACCAAACAGAATGAAGTACTTAAATCTAAATGTCACATAAGCAACTCAAAACAACACAAGCAACTGTCAAAACATACAATGCATGAATGATTCAAATATTAACCCAACTGAAATATCACAAAGCACTTACAGTGAAGCACAAAGTACCAATAGAACAAACATCACTCACACAATAAAAAATAACACATCAACATATATCATGGAAGCAATCATGCCATGCCTTCCACAAGTTGAAGTAAGTACAATAGAAAAAATGGAAGCAATCATGCCATGCCTTCCACAAGTTGAAGTAAGTACAATAGAAAAAGAAAGGGCCAGGTCGCCCAAAAAGAAGCAAAAACAATAAAAAACCAAAAACAAAAGAGGACAACAACTCACAAACAGAAGAGTACAACACTGCATCATCATTAACCAGAATTCAAACAGATGACTGGTCACCAATGGACATCACTTCTATCTAACCAACCAATAAAACTCCAACAATGTACAGCTCATACAATGAAAACCAGTAAACATATTTCAAAATGTGAACAATCCCAAAATACAACCATAATGAAAGTCAAAATAACAGCTTTTAATGTGTGGGGTTTGAACTCAGCAAACAAACTACATCAACTTAGAGACTGGACCAAAATCACACAGACACATATATTGGGATTTCTGGAAACAAAAATATATAGTGGATCACAGATTGACCCAACAGTGCATCTTCGCACTGAAGACTTCTTTGCATGCTCCAGGGACATGTCATCACCTGTGGTTGGAACTGGCCTACATTATTCAGAATCATATATATCGATGCAAACTTGTTGATAGCTATATTTCATCACTATGCAAACACTCTCAACATAGTTTTCACCTACAACCCACCTGGAAACATCATCATATCAAACATCTTACTCTCCATCAATTCACTGCTAGCATCAACTCCTTACCCAACTATCATCATGGGAGATTTTAACATGATGTGTACACAGATTTCATCTCAAAATGACTGCATCAAATTGCAATACCACTCATGAGTGCTGAAGGTTTTTTACCACCAAACACAGTAACATTTTATAATAACTGACACACATCTTTAATTGACCTTTGCTTTTATTCACCAATGCTGCATCATTACTTCAGCCTCAAGCTCAATCCATCCCCATTCTCAGATCACTCTGCTCAAACTGCAACACTTGATCTAACTGAAATTCATCCATCTACACTACCACTTGGAAAAATAATGAGAATGCTAATACCAGCATCCACTCCAGAATCCCTTTTTTCTGAAACATATATTATGCTCCATAAACTTGAGGGACTACAACTAAGTGCTGTGCAGAGATATCAGGCGTACATAAATATACTTTTATTCAATATTGACCATGTCACCAAAAAAAACCTCCACCCTCCAGGCTATTAGCTCTGGTAGATGAACTTCACAAGAGGATAACAATGTCTAAACCCACTCAAAATACATATCAGCATATATATATATATAGCTCACCCAGGCATATAACAGCACATGTGCAGCACTTAAAGACTATCTAGCCATAAAAAAAACAAAATCTGCATCAGTCAACAACATACATAAACTAGAGGCTACATCAGATGGGCCATGGGTTTTCCCTCCACCATTAGAGTGCCTATGACACTTCAAATTGGAACAACTATACATGCAGCACATAACATGATTGAATCTATTTATAAGTATTTCAAACAGAATCTTCAGACCCATCAACTCTTCAACCCACCCCCCGATTATTTTGGATCACCTGAAACAAATACACCATTTACCACTAATGAATTTGCTTTGAAGCTTGCCACTCTGCCCAATGCCTGTCATCCAGGCACTCATGGCATACCAAAATTTGTGTATGAGCACCTTAGCCATACAACTACTCAAGTATTATGTAATCTTGCAAACTATCTCTCACAAAAAATATACAACATTGAAAAGCTTTATCCAATTGCAATAGTACTATTTAATAAGAAACCAGCTCCAATAACCACCCTTAATAATATTAGGCCTATCTCCATGTTCCCAATAACCATCAAGATCATTGAGAAAGTCATTAAAGACAGGATTGAGCCATATCTGCTCCTATTGATTTCACCATATTAGTTTGCAAGAAAGCAATCATCTATAGGACAGGCGGCACTTCTTTTCAAAGCTGTATTGGGATCGGTGCAAGGCCGGAAAAAATACAGCCCAATTGCAGTTCAAATAGACATTGAGTCAGCTTTTGGTTCTGTGGCAATAGAAATATTAATTAAAATGTTGGCTACCACTGCAATACCTCACACTCTTTTATATGTTATAACCAATTTGTTGTTAAATTGGGATATATGTATTACACTCAGTGGCAAAAATTCTGAATCCTTTACTTTTAACACAATCAATCTCACAAGGATCCTCCCTGAGTGCTTTACTTTTCACTTTTTACATCAACCCTCTATTAGTACAAATCCAGCAAACATTCATTGGCATCCAAATACCAAACACATCTCAGCTGGTAACATGTATTGCTTATATGGATGATATAACTGTCTTCCTCCCATCTAAAAAACACCTACTAGCCTTACATACAATACTACAAGAATTTGAATCTACACACAAACTCAGGGTCAATCTAAATAAGACTGCAGTTTGGTCTCTTTATAATGCAAAGCAGTGCACAGGCATGTATGGGGGTAGGCATCTGCTTTCTTGGGATTTCCTTTTTATATAAGTGCAAGTGCAATGAGGGTCAAGATCCAGAACAAACTCAAAGAAGAAACAGAGCAAATTACTACTTCTCTCTCAAAGGCATATCTTTCAATATACTCTAAGATCCAGCTATTTAACCAGCTAGCCATAACAAAAATCACATATTACTCACCCATTATCACGTTTCTAAAGGTTTTATTAAAAAAATCTCTTCTCTATGTAATAAGCTCTTGTGGCAGAGGAAGACTGTGTCAATATTTGCAAAACAACTTACCAGACCACCTATTCACAATGAACTAGGATTTCATAGTATTTATATTTACCATCCACAGAAGGCTACAAACTTAATAGCATCCACAGTCAAACACTTTCCAATGCTTGAATGCCTACTTCAAATAACACCAACAAATAGACCACCCCCTGCCTATGACCAACTAGCATCAATGATCAATCACATAAAAACCATGGCTCCACAGATATCTTTTCAGACAATATACAAGCATTCATACTGGCAAATTTATTCATTAATCCATCCAAATCCAAGCCATGACACCAATCTGACAATGCTGAAAATCAATAATCTACAATTACTCCATAAGTTTAAAAAATGGTCCCTGGAGCCAAAGTATTTTGATTTTTTGCTGAGACTAAACCTATATGCACTGCCTACGACATATTTTCTGAGATATCGGAGACTATACATGAACATTGATCCTTTTTGTCCCCTATGTCATAGGGCTGAAGAAACATAGGAACATCTATTCTATCTTTGTCCAACACTAAACAGAATTTGATTAATTATGATAGGAGCATATAGACAATCTAACACAACCATTCAAACAATCTGTAATTCATATTGCAAAGGCTCTATTCCATCAGTCCATGCAGCCATTTTTGTGCTTTATGCATACTGGTACACTAGATGCACATTCACTTTAGGTAACAACACAAGGTGACATCCATCAAATCAACTTTCAATATCAAACTGGCAAAACTACGAGCCAGAGACAATAAAATTGCACATCCAGACATCTATGCAGCAACCTGGTCACTGATAACACAACAATCAAACCTCTAAGATGGCTAAATAATCAACAATCTATGCAATCAACCAATATTTAAAAAAATAAGAAAGAAATGTGGCAATTATCTACAAATAAAAAAACAGTATGTTGTCTTTGATTGCATACTATTAATATAGAGAACAGTAACAACAAAATCAGAACTCAAATACTGGAAAGCAAACTAAACCCAGCATTGCAATATACATACAAGTTGAAGTTTTGCAAATTGAACAATAATAACCCAAGACTTTTGAGAACTCTGATTATAGCAAGCAATGCTCATAAATGTAATGTATACATATGTATTTCCCCCCCCCTTAACAATGTTTAAATATCTTTCCCTCCTAATTTAATTTTTTTTGTACATCACAGATACAAACTTAAACTTGGTTTACTCACTAGCAATGTAAATATATGTATACGAAGTGTCTTATAGCAAATGTAACCCTATGGTCAACAATAAAGTTCTTTTCTTTGAAACATAATAATAATAATAATAATAATAATAATAATAATAATAATAATAATAATAATAATAATAATAATAATAATAATAATAATAATAATAATAATAATAACAACAATAATAATAATAATAATAATAATAATAGTAGTAGTAGTAGTAGTAGTAGTAGTAGTAGTAGTAGTAGTAGTAGTAGTAGTAGTAGTAGTAGTAGTAGTAATAGTAATAGTATTATTATTAGTAGTAGTAATAATAAACAACTTTTACATGTGTAAAACTACAACTACAGACTACCTATGTAACCACAGCAATCTAAGCTATGTAAAACCATTCTAACTAATCCACAGCATAAATAAACTTTTACATACATAAACCTACACCTATGGATTGCTGATGAAACCATGTCAATCCATGCCAAGTAAAAACCCTTGTAACTAATCCACAGCATGACAATTTTTTTGTAATCTCATGTAAATCAATAAATCATCTTTTATATATGTAAACCTATATCTATGGATTACCATGTAAACACAGCAATCCAAGTTATGTAAAACCATGTAAATAATTGTAAAAATTTTTGTAATCCTGTGTAAAACAATAAATCCATTTTTATATATGTAAACCTACAACTATGGATTGCCCATGTAAACACAGCAATCCAAGCTATGTAAACTCTTGTAACCCTTTAAGACAAATAAAGCTTGTTGTTGAATAATAATAATAATAATAACAATAATAATAATAATAATAATTTTTGAGGTTGAGTTCAAACCCCTGACATTGATTGCCGCAATTTTTATTTTCATTATATGTTTTTTGATTGAGATTTAAATATTAGGGTTGATCTGGTGTTTCTTCCCATTCATTCTCATATTCCATTTCCAGATCTTCATCTGTTTTCACTGTAGTTGTATTGTTGTGATCAGAAAGGCTAAGGTTGGCTTCTGTTTTGATTTTTTGGGGCCCTCTATTTTTCTTTGGTGGGCGGTCCTGTCTTCTTCTTTGTTCTGTGTCAGCTTTGGTGATTTGAGGCATATTTGGAGTGATAGCTTTCATAATTTCCATTGTTGTATTGTTTTAATATTGGGTGTGCTTGGTATACTTGAGACAAAAATTTATGCTGGATCACAAACTGACCCAGCCAAACATTTAAATATGGAAGGTTTCTGTGCATGCTCCAGAGACTCTTCCTCTCCCTCAGCTGGAACTGGACTCATAATTTCTAGAAATTGCCCATTCACAACGTTCAAAATAATTCACATTGACATGAACTTATTAATTGCAACCTTCAACCAAAAAAGCATAACAATAAATCTGTTTTTTGTATATATGCCTTTACAGGATAAAAAAATAGATACCATAATTGCAAACATTAATTCAAGGTTAGCTACAACTTCAAACCCAACCATCTTAATTGGAGATTTTAATTTAAAATATCAGGAATTTACCCAACATTGGCTTCACAGAATAAATATACCACTAATGAGTGGCCAAGGTTTTTTGCCAGATGATGCCATCTCTTTCCACAATAATCGCTTCTCTTCACTTATTGATCTGTGCTTTTATTCTCCAATGCTTCACCACCTTATTGAAATAAAACTAACTCCCTCAACTTTTTCCGATCACTCAGCTCAAATAGTCACAATTGACTGTGACCAAATTCAAATATCACCCTTTCCACTTACAAGAACAATAAGAGTTTTACTCCCAGAAACAACCCCTGAATTTCTGTTCTCTGAGACCTACATAATGCTAAACAAAATGAAAGATATGACTTTGAACCCGGTCCAGAAATATCTAGCATTTATGGGAATGTTGTCCTTTAACATCAACCATATAACAAAAAAACAACCTCCACCATCAAGACTTTTGTCTCTGGCAGATGAGTTACACCAGAGAATAATCATGATTAACCCATCACACTGCACCCAGCAGTATATATTCAAGCTTACACATGCATACAATAAAGCATGTAAAGAACTCAAAAGCTATCTGAAGATAAAGAAAAGCAAGGTATGCCTAACCAGGCCACACACTTGGACAAGAGATTATATAAGATGGGCGCTGGGGAACCAACCAAATGTAAAAGTGCCAATGGCACTATATACAAATAGTGGAACATATGCAGGACACAATATGATTATGCCAATTTTTGAATATTTTAAAGAGAAATTACAAGAAAGACAACCATATAAAATACCACATAATCTGTTTGGCCCACCAGAGACAAAAACCCCATTCACAAAAGATCTATTCACAACAAAACTAAATACTATTTGAAATGCTTGCCATCCAGGTAGTCCTGGAGTTCCATTGTTTGTATTAAAGCATCTAAGCAAATTCACAACAGAATATTTGTGTCAGTTAGCAAACCATCTAGCACAACAAATTCAACCCATGGAGGGTGTCTATCCAATAGCCATAGTACCCTATAATAAAAAGAAAGCAATTATTCCACCTATTACAGACCTCAGACCAATATCTATGGGACCTTTGCCGATCAAAATTATGGAGAAAATTATTAAAGATGAAATTGAACCATATATAATGCCACTTATCTCCGAAGCACAATATGCAAAGAAAAACTCTTCAACAACAGAAGCAGCTTTATTCTTCAAAGCAATTCTAGCAACAGTAAAACAGTGGAAAACATACGGACCCATTGTTGTGCAGCTTGATATAGAAGCTGCATTTGACTCAGTCAATATATACACACTTCTAAAAATGCTAAAAGACACAGAAATTTCTAGAACACATCTATATATAATTGCTAACCTGCTTCTGAACAGAGAGATCCATATAACTTTAAATGGAAGAAACTCACCATCTTTCACACCTACCAAATCTATATCCCAAGGATCCCCTCTTAGTTCACTATTGTTTATATTTTACATCAATCCCCTTATTAAAAGCATACAAAATGCATTTACTGGGATCGAGATACCAGACACAACACAGAGCACTACATGCATTGCCTATATGGATGATGTTACCATATTCCTAACATCAAAAAAAACAAATACCGCAACTCCAAAAGATATTACAAGAATACTCACAAAAATATGAATTATCATTTAATCCAGCAAAAACCACAGCCTGGTCTCTATACACTGGTAAACCATGTACATCAATTTACAAATGAAAACCAAACTCTTTCCTTGGGTTCCCATTTCATATGGGAATTACAGGAATGAGATGTCATATCCAAAATAAACTTAAAGAAGAAGCCACAAAAATTATAAAATCCTTGTCCAAGGCATATCTTTCACTATATTCCAAAGTACAGTTAGTTAACCAGCTAATCACAACCAAAATAACTTACTATGTACCGGTTATTTCATTCTCAAAGGTGTTCATTTCAAAAATTAAAACCATATATAATAAACTACTTTGGGCCAGAAAACCAGTAGCAATTTCCACAAAAAAACTTAGCCAACCTCTAATAAAAAATGGACTTGGCTTGCACAACATCAATGTTTTTCATATACAGAAGTTAAGGAACTCAATAATCACAATACTTGCCAAATACCCAAAAATTAACCACTTTCTAGAAGTTACTCCAATAGATAGACCACCTCCAAAAGGTTCCTTTTTCACCAACATTATATACCAATGCAAAACCACAGACAAGATTCCAGAACAGTATTTGCATAAGTATTCATACTGGGATATTTATGGTTTAATAAACAGAGAAGCAGATACTAATGTTATACAACCTATGCTAGGAATTAACAACAAGAGACTACTCAAGGAATATAAAAAATGGGCTCTAGAGCCCAAATACTTTGATTTTATCATGAAAATCAATCTCATTGCCTTGCCAACAACCCACTTTCTTTATCATAAAAGAATGTATATATCTATTGACCCCTTCTATGGACTCTGCCATCGAGCAGAAGAGACACTGGACCACTTTATTTATCAATGTGTAGCACTTAACCAAACACGACAGATGATGTGTAACACCTACAGAAAACAGGTACAATCATTAATCACATAATAGCTGCTTTTCAGGGAAGATCAATATCTAGCATTAGGGCAGCCACATTTGTTCTATATGTGTATTGGTGCACCCAATGTACTTTCTTAATTGGCAATAACACCAGATGACACCCAGCTACATTTAGCAACAAACTGCTACACATTCGAAATAGAGATAAAATAATAACCAACCCCCACTTATATGCAGCAACATGGTCATTGTTAAAACAACCATCAATGCTGTGAATGCTGCAAAGAAAAACTATCATACAACTAACATTCAAAGTGACATGTGGACAAAACTAAATAAGCTCCTCAAACTTTAGAACTCTGATTATTTTTGCTTTTTTATTTTTTTATATTGTTATAGTCCATTAACCACAAAGTGTAACCACTAAATTCATTTATATGTGTTTACCCTAATATTATTCATTGTATGTTAAATTTCAAATTTTTCTAGATGTAAACTTATGTAAACCATTGAGATCAATAAAGCCTTTGTTGAAACATAATAATAATAATAATAATAATAATAATAATAATAATAATAATAATAATAATAATAATAATAATAATAATAATAATAATAATAATAATAATAATAATAATAATAATAATAATAATAATAATAATAATAATAATAATAATAATAATAATAATAATAATAAAAATAAAAATAAATATAATTCAATTCAATTCATTTATTTACCGTACAAAACTACAGCATAAAGCCAATTACAGTATTGCACCATAACAAATATATAAATACATAAATGAGTTTAAATGACCAATTATTAATATATTTATGTGCCATATTTCAATAAAAGATAATTAACACATTTAAAAATCTAAAGTAAAATTAAATATCAGCATATAAACAATTATTATTAAGACATTAATAGTAACAAATAAATAAAAGGGATAAATATAAAGCACATAACAAAATAAAATAAAAAATAAAAAACAATTTAATATATATATATATATATATATATATATATATATATATATATATATATATATTATATATATATATAAACAAAATTAAGTTAAACCAATCAAATCTGACATTTAAATTTAATAACATTACAGAATTGATTATAATCTAAATTGAAGTAATTAATATTGCTACAAATCTGATTATATAAAGATGGTAGCCTAAACAAAGGAGAAAATCTAAGAACATTGGAATGACAAGTTTTAATGTAACAAACAGAAACAGACCGAGTATCATGCACATGAGATCTAATTATAACAGTAGAAATTGTATTAGATAAAAGAACTATTTTATTAACAAGTTTATAAAGATATTTAATATATCTATATTGTCTTCTAGAAGAAAGATGAACAACAGTTTTATTTCCCAAAGAAACATTTTTAGAAAAATTATTATACACTGTTTGTAATAAATTACATCCCTGTTTAGAGCTAGGATTCCAAATGACTGAACAATATTCAATAATGGGAAGAACCAATGATAAAAATAATTTAAATTTTGTATCACCACTGAAATGATAACCAAACCTTAGAATAGTACCTATAATTTTTAAAGCCTTACCAATAATCATTTCCAAATGAGGAAGAAAGGTTCCATTACTAGAAAATATAACTCCCAAATCTTTTTGGGATTCAACAGAAATAATTTTGTGAGAATTAATAAAATAAGAAAAATGCAAAACGTCAGATTTTTTAGAATACGAGACTAAAGAACATTTACTGAAATTAACAGTCATATTATTTAGATCACACCAAGCACTAAAATTATCTATAGCATTTTGAAGAAGAGTGCAATCAAACACAGATGTGATTCTTCTAAAAATTTTACAGTCATCTGCATAGCACAAAAGATAAGACGATTTTAAGCAATCCTTAAGGTCATTCATATAAATGTTAAAAAGCATAGGTGCTAAAATACTACCCTGAGAAACCCCCAAATTACATTTAAAATTAGATGAAATAGTATGATTAAATTTAATGTATGCAGTACAACCATGAAGAAAGGATTGAAACCAATAAACAAGCTTAGTAGAAAAACCCATTTGATATAATTTGTGAAGAAGAATACTGTGGTCTACTTTATCAAAAGCTCTTGATAAATCAAAATAAACAACACCAAGTCTCTGTTGGTCTTCAATTGCATGAGCTATATGATCATAAATAATAATAATAATAATAATAATAATAATAATAATAATAATAATAATAATAATAATAATAATAATAATAATAATAATAATAATAATAATAATAATAATAATAATAATAATAATAATAATAATAATAATAATAATAATAATAATAATAATAATAATAATAATAATAATAATAATAATATTTCTAGATTTTATAATCAAGATGAATTTGAACGCTCTATTACTAAGTATTTTTTACATCACAGAAGAATGTACAGGTCAGTTGATCCATTCTGTGGCCTTTGCCATATGGCTGAGGAGACTTTACAACATATAATTTTCAACTGCAAGGCCTTGTAGCAGACTATATGCATTTTGCAGGGCAAATACAGAAAAAAAATACTACAATGATGCAAATTATATCAAATTACAAAGATAGGTCTATACCATTCATAAGAGCCTCAACATTTGTTTTATATGCACTTTGGTGCACTAGGTGTGTGTATTCATATTGGGTAATAACCCCAGAAGGTATCCAGCTACATTTGAAAATAAGTTGAATAAAATTCAAGTTAGAGACAAGCAGATCACCAGCCCGGATATTTATGCAGCTACTTGGTCCCTCTTCAGACAAATAGCAAAGCTATAAAAAACAAAATTAAAGAAAGCATGGTCCTGATTATGCTTCTTTTGAACAATAATATGATTAATTAACATTGATAAAGTAGATAGAATCATGTAAAATTACCCGTACAGATATGTACTTTTAAAAAATGAATATTGTAGACTTGAAATTGAACTAACAATAATAAGATTCAAAATGTATCTTGCTATGGCATTATAATACTATGTAACTATTGGATCAATAAAGTTTACTATTGTTGAAACTTAATAATAATAATAATAATAATAATAATAATAATAATAATAATAATAATAATAATAATAATAATAATAATAATAATAATAATAATAATAATAATAATAATAATAATAATAATAATAATAATAATAATAATAATAATAATAATAATAATAATAATAATAATAATAACAACAACAACAACAACAACAACAATAATAATAATTATAATAAAAATAAATAAATAAATAAAAATTTACTAAAATTTACATTTTGCATTATAAAATATCAATTACAATTACTTTACTAAAATTACTTATAATATTGAAATGCATGTATATTATCCATACTAAACTTAATGTAATTAAACAGGACTTGAACTCAGGTTTTCACAATCCTTATAGGCTATTCACTTCCTCTTATACAACCAATACACATCACCACATACATGTGAAAAAGATAAATGATCTTTACTTATATTTTGGCATTTATAATCAATGTTAATAACTGAAACACAGGCTTATTATATACCTGTGTCTATATATGTAATATACATGGTATATGAGCACCAACTTTCACACAACCCACCACTTTCCATTCTATTTCATAACACTGATACACTTGAACCAATACATGTTGAAAAGATAAATAATCACCAATATGCATATTTCATGCTAAACCAGCAATCATCAGTTGGTCCAGATTACCAATCTCCACATATATGCTATAAGTGCTCAGGTATAATTATTTTAAAATTATAGACATGTAATGCATTTAATATTATGTGATTTATTTAAATATAATATAAATTAATTATATATAGCATGTAAAAATTTCTTTCACACTTTAAAAATAATGCTCATCACATATATCATTCTCCAACCCCACTAGTTAACATTAAGAATGAGTGATCTAAATTCTATAATGTCTGAAGAAACTTGTTTTGCCAAGCATGTAATATAAATAAAAATAATCTTGTTACTTTAAAGGATAGAGGTCGCCACCATTCAAAAAGCATTGAATTTTAAAATCTTCACTATATAGAGCACTAATTATGCTTCATTCTTTGATTAGTTTTAGTACCTTTACTAACATTACATTTATATATTGTAACAGCTGAATAAATAGTAAGCTTTCTTATATTAACTATTTTTATGTTTGAACAGCATACTTTATTTACCAAAAGATTTGTTACATAGGTTTTACAAATGTTTTAAAAGGATTTTGGCAGAGTTACAAAGGCATTTCACTGACGAAGGCCACAAGCCAGAAACTAGTCTGGGGATATTGGATGAGTATGCACTAGATAGGGATTTTATGCACAAGCTTTCTGGTATCCATTGATTACTTTGGTTGGCACAGGGTGACACTACTGTAAGGAGAGTTTTGCCTTGTTTAACTTTGATCTTCAGAGTATACCATTTTATTACTGTATTAAACTATGTAGGATTGAATAAAAACAATCGCAAATACAATTTGGAAAAAAACAGATGTTTTACATTAGGATATTTATTCCATCTATTAATATGATATTAAACTATGTAGGATTGAATAAAAACAATCCAACTAGAAAATAAATTTATTATTAAAAAGAAAATGATTTTTAAAAATATATATTTCAAAATTTGGAAAAAATTTAACAAATTTAAAAGTGTTATAAATAATACTAATAAAAAAATTATCTTACTTTTTATTTAGAAAAAATTAAATTTTATTGATCTATTGAAACATTAAAGCTTAAATTTATTCTCAATTGGCATTTATGCTTATATAAACAAAAAAAAATTCTTAGCTTAAAATTAAAATAAAAAATATATTAACCTCTTACCTTATAACATATTTAATCTAAATATATTGCGAAGTATAGTTTAAATCTTTTGGGTAGATTGACTTCACCCATTAATTTTCAGTTATTCATAATGAAATGTCATTATTTCTGCTGTCTTTAAAAGTTTCAGATTGCTAAGATTATATATATATTACTTTGGCTTATTACAAATGTGTATTTTGCAGTCATGCAAGTGTATGTGTGTGTAAACGAAAAAGTATGTATATATAAACATTTAATTAACTAAGCAAATATTTAGAATGGAATTTAAGTGTGAGGAAATAAAGATAACAAGTTAACAAGCTGAAAGGTTATCTTATTAATTCTAATGTTTAACTTTATTTTTGTTAAAATTTTAAGACTAAGCATTGATTGGACAAAAGGAAAATGTGAAGGGGGATGCATTACTACAAATACAATATGAAGAGGAATTTTATGTATAAGAGTCACTCTGTGCAGGTTCACAGGTTGTGTGGGGCTCACAGGTGCTTCATCATGGAGAGTTCAAGATGCCAAGATAATTAATAAAACTTATATGTAAATGAAAATGTTTACATTTTTCAAATCACTTCATTGTTAGAAATACATTCTGAGTATACATATTTTTTACATAAATACAAGAGATTTCTTTACTTAAACTTATTGTGAAAATTGCCCAAGTCTTGAAATGTACTATATATATATATACTCTTATCAATATGCTCAACTCAATAGGTCAATGCTAATTTGTCATGATAATTAATAAAACTTATATGTAAATGTTTAGGTTTCCAAATCACTTTATTGTTAGAAAATTGTTCTGATTGTAAATATTTTTTTTATTTTAATATAAGAGAAATATTTCTTTACTTAGATTTGTTGTGACAATTGATTCAACCTCGTAATATACTACATATATAATCTACCATTGCACTAAACTGAACAGGCCAACATCCTTTTCACAGTTTAGAATAGTTACAGAGTGACAGACTCTTGAAAGTGGGATCCTAGGAATGATTTCACTGCTGTCTTGTGCAAAATATTTTTTTATAATGATATTGCCTTCTTTTTATATACCATATTATCTTTTTAGAAATTTTACAAAACAGCTTTTTCTTAGATGTGAACATGGATTTATCTTCTAGCTAGAGACTTGTAATTGATCTACAATCCACACTACAATCCAAATCTAAGAAAAACAGAGTGAGTAAAAATAACTTTTAAAAAGATATTATTGCACACTAAATTATTTAATTGTTAACAAATTTCATGATAATGATATTATTTAATGCAATCCTCTAGATTGTAATAAAACTCCTACATGATTCCACTATATTAAAGTCTTAAAAAATGTATCTGGTGAAACAAACCAAGTGTTTTATTTTTTTATAATTATCCATCATAATCTATGGGCAAAATAAAATGCAAGGCATTTTAATGGCATCTAAAAATTTATTCAATAAAAAATCTAAGTATATATTTTTTTCCTTTAAATAAATTCTGGCTGAATCCCTATTTATCAAACTATATAACAAAATATAATATATATAATAAAGCTTAGATATTAATAAGTGTCAAATTTTTAAATAATAAAGTAGTGTAAATATTTTATTATTAAACAAAAACAAGAGAAGACTATTTTTGTTAATAGAAAGCATAAACAAGTTATGTGTGAGAGATTTTGAATTAAAAGTAACTAATTGATTTTTAAAACAAACAACTATTTTTACCAAGTTGATGCTAATTGAATGAGTGAATTATATTAGCTATATTATTTAAAGTTGACTTAGTTAGGTAGTCCTAATCAAATATAAATGTTACATCAATAAACAGTGAGATATTTATTTTATATAGTGCGATGTTTATGAATTGTAATAAACTAATGATCAGCTTTTCAAGCTAATGCACATGCACTTTATGAATCTTAATAATAAATTAATACTCTCACTTCCAACACAAGATAAAGTCTTTGTGAAAGAATAGAATGAATCCACCTATTCTTTCAACCCAAACGCTTAAGTATGGGCAAATCTTAAGTACTGGAAATGAGAGCATGAAGATATTAACCAAACACTTTAAATTACTTTTACTATGTCTGAATGAATGATGCCTGCAAAATTTACTAGAATTTATGATACATCATTCTTAAATAAAATTAACCATATGTAAATGATATATTTATTTTATATAGCGGAATTGGTTAATATTTTCACACTCTCATTTCCAGTACTTAAGATTTGCCCATACTTAAGAATTTGGGTTGAAAGAATAGGTGGATTCATTCTATTCTTTCACAAAGACTTTATCTTGTGTTGAAAATGAGAGTATTCATTTATTATTAAGATTTATAAAGCACATGTGCATTAGCTTGAAAAGCTAATCATTAGTTTATCAATAAACAATGTAAATATGAAATTTTAAATTATCAGACTATATATATATATATAATAAGTTATAGTTATTAATAGTGGAATAGCATGCACATAAAAAATTAAATAATAGTGTAAATATTTTATTATTGAATGAATATAATTTTGCTAATAGAAAACATGAATAAATTTATGCATGAGAGGTTTTGAATGGGTTTTCAAACAACTATTTTCAACTATTTTTAATGAATTATTGACAACCTAGTTAAAATTGATTTGAATATTGGTAAAGAAGTCTAAGAGTTACATCAGTTTTTTTTATAATTATTGAACTTCAGAAATGATAGTGGAGACAAGCCAGACTCTTTGTTCCCATTGCTATGCAGGAAGGAGTTCAGACGTGAAGCATACACTGGCTGTAGATAATATTTTGCAGACAGATACATTAGAAGTAGAATTACTTATATAATATCATAGCTAAGAGAAGAGGAAAATGCAATGTCTTCATGAGTGTGTGTTTAGTGGTGGTGGGGGGGGGGATGATTTCTTTTTAGTATAATCAAATTCTTAAAACTTAAAAAATTATCTTATTTGCAAATATTTATATCCCTACTAGAAATTTGCAGAATTATCCAAAACATAATATGAAAACTTTTGAAAGGACAAATTAAAAATCTCAAATTCAATAAATTTCCACTTACATTACTAAATAAATATATTTGTTTCAAGATATTATTTAATTATTGTTTCAAAAAATATTTTTGTAAACATTAATTTGATTTATTTTAGCATGTGATTTAATCTTCAGGTTTATTTTGTAGAAATAAATCAATAAAACACATAAGTTATTTACCAAACTCATTAAATGACTAAAGTCATATTTTCAAATTTTTCTTGGGAAATCTCTGGGGGAAATGTTTTTAAATATGTTAGTAGGGTTCATGGTGCCTCCACTCTGATTTATTTGATGTTTTAGGTGTCACAATGGATTATTATCTTTTCTAAATTGTTTAAGCTTATCTATAACTTTATAATATGGTGTGTGATGGTTTGCAGCTTCCATTTTATTTGCAGCTGCAATTTTAATGTATTAATTTTAACAAAGTACTGAAAATTGGATCTTTTTGCATGATTAAAAGTACCCTGTTGTTATGATAAAGCTATGAAGGAGATGGCTAATTTCTAAATGGCTGAATGTTTCTGGAGTGAAGCCAGGTTAGTCAATATCATAGATTTGTAAAGAAAAAATGTAATTACATTAAAAATTAATGATTATGATGCAATCTTTTTGTAAAAAAAAATATTTTTAAACCAAAAACTTCATCACTAATAGAAGAGTATTTGAAAACACTTTATTTTTAAAAAGTCAACTCTTAGAAAATTCATTATGGCAACTGGAAGCAACTTCTATTTGATAAAAAGAAACAGCTTTTGTCAACACAATACTCTTCAAAATTTTAATGACAATGAATAATTTATTAACTATTATGTTATTCTTTTTTTTTCTTTTATGATAATTAATCCTAAATATATTATTTTTAATAACATAAAATTCAAATCTCTAATATATCATTCTTCTAACATTTTGTAAAGGCAAATCACATCCAATGATAATGTGCTCAATTGTTATAGGTAAGGACTTCATTTAGATATTTAATTTCATATTTTTAAAATGTCAAATATTAATTTTTAAATTAAAATCACTTAAAAGCTTAAATATATGTGATTTAAAATACAAGTTAATTATATACTATGTAGAAAAAAGGTTTAATTGTAATAAAAAAATGTCAAACATGAAAGAGCATTTAGTGAAAGATTCACTAGGTTCTATTCAAAAATTTGATAGATGGAGCTGCACTTAAAAGATTTAATTTTTAAATTTTATTTCATAGAAAAGAGATTGGGGGTCCTAAAATTTATCTTGCATAAAGACACCTCTTATTCATGCAGTGTTGCTGTGTGAATTTATGAGATAATGTCATGTTTTTTTTATTTATTTGAAGAATTTAGACATTGATTATAAAGAATCATTTATTTATTTTAAATTAAATTAAATTTTGTTCCAAAGGATTTGGGAAAAGAATGGGAAATGTGTTTTATGAAATTTGATTTTAGAATTCATTCTATTGTTTCCATGGTTAATCTTATAACCTGGCTATAATGTTATAATTAAAATATTGTAAATTGTGTTAACTTTTCTCTAAAATGGTTATTTTTATTTATTATTTGTTGTTTTCTATTCAATATCTTATACTAGAAAAGTAAGCAAAATGATGCTGGAATAGATAAGACTTTTGGAATGAAAATATTTCTTCACCATGCAGCATCAGTAAAAGACTATTGCCTGAGGATCATCACCCCTCATTAAAGTAAACAATTTTCCAAAGGAAATCTAACAGGATATGTCTCTTCTAACTAATAATGTTTATAAATTAAGTTAAAAGAAAAATTAACATTCAGTTTGTTTACAATTGTCAATTCTGGAATTTATTTATAGAGCTCTATCTCATTAAGGAATTTAAGATGTGAACAATTTCCAAAAGAATTCTATGCTACATCAGTGATCTATATTATTTGCATATTGGTGAATCCCGTGAAAAGAACACACAAAGAAATCCTCATCATATCCATGGAACAATTACTATGTAGAAAAGAAAATGACTATAATTTTATATTATCAAAAAAATTATATATAGGTTTAACATTTTATAAATGTTAAAAAAAAATTTTTTTTTTTTTTTTTGGTCTTCAGAAACTTTAAGTAAAATCAATATCCAAGTCAAGATAGATTATTCCTAGAAAATACTTTATTTATATAGTATAATGAAATGGTTAGAAAATTTTATTTGGCAACTTGCGTGTGTATTTATAATACATATTTGCATAAAAATATATATTAAGAAATTTGATTGTCTTTTATTTACAGATATATTTTGGCCATTATTATAATTTTAATCTTTTGATTACTAGTTATTTATATTTTATTTTAAAATAGCATATTCTTTGCAGTTTATAGAGTTTTGTTTTATATAATATATTTACTAGATGAGAATGAAGTTAAATATCTGATCTTTATATTCAATTAAATATGTGGCTTTTTTAAAGTGTTTCCCAGATAGAGAGAAGTCCTGCCATATATAGAACATAAGGCCATATGTTTCATTGTTAGTTGAAGTTGTATCTTAGATATTAAATAAAAAATTATGTCCATAGTTTTTAGCCATAAAAGGGAAAAGGTTTGGGTGAGGTACCCATTACCCAGATACCTAGAGGATTATATAATCTAAATAGTTATATATTTTATGAACTTCTTAAATATGCAAATTATTCTTAAATATAATTAAGGTAAAGATAAGTAATTATATTTGGCTAACTTAAGCAATCTCAGATGTTTACATAAGTCAATCAGGTTTTAATATATTTATTTACAACACATCCACATATCTTAGATATAGCAGATCCTAGATATAATAGTTTGATTGACACATCCGTGTTTGTTTTTATACTTTAGCAATTTCCAAGTGCCCAGAAGTCAAACTTAGGAAAATATTATTCCTTACATTTAAACTTTGAAATATAAATACAGATAACTAACTGATCTATTTCATTTTGCAGCACCTCCATACTGTGTGTAATAAGTTACGATGGAACATAGTCTATTATTTATATTGTGAATCATAATACATAACTTTTGTTATTTTAAGTTTCTCATAAATGTATTTATTATATTTTATTACATTTAACTTGTATTATTCCTTAGTTAAGGATATAGTTGGCTAATGTTCAGTCAATAAAAATTTATTTGCTTTGTTTCATATATCGTGAACTCTGAAATGGCTCTATTGTAGAAATGAAATGGTACCTAACTGATGGTATTATGGTAGCGTAATAATTGCACTTATTGAATATACATAGTGAAGATATATCCAGATAAAATATTGAAAATTTGTTATTGTGAAATATTTATTTATCTTAAAATATATATTTGTATGTATTTATATGATTTTATTTATTATTAATTGGGCTAGACTTAAATTCAGATATTGTACTGTATTAAACCTAAATAGATTAAATGCACTTGAGTTGCATATAAATTCCCCTTGCATTATTATTGCATCGATATCTATATTCACATTCACTCTGTACCCCCTCCCATCTTCAGGCATCATTATCATCATCATCACATACCGCTGAACTAGTTCCTTATTCTTATTATTTACCATCACAATATATATATACTTAGAGTCTAATATAAATTAGGATAACTATCAGATTATCTAATAATTATTAAAACTACATTTTTGATAAACATGAAAAAAATCAAATCACTATTTTTAAATAATAATAATCACTTATAATTTAAAATAACTATTTGATCATCTGATAAATTTCGTATAAACAGTAGAGTAAAATTTCAACAATAAATAATGATTTGCAAGATTTTATCATAGGGTTCTTATGATGAGGGAGGGGGGGGGGCGATAATTTCTTTCATTGACATTAAGAATCTGTGCTACGTTAAAAATAATGTATTATTTTTTAAATATTTAGAAAGCACTTTTTAATAAGAATTTAATAATATGCATAAAGTATTTATGTTTAAAATTTTCTTTATTTTTCCGCTACTTAAGTGTTTCAGTTATTAATTAAAATATATTTTTTCTTAGAATTTAGTGCCCTCTTTGAGAAATGAAAGAAACTAAAAAAAACTTTATAGATAAAAAATAAAAATTAGAATTTTATTTATATATTATGACCTTGTGGATATTTCCTGTAGATGATGTCTTGATAATTTTTGATTGATTATAGTAGATTATATTAATATATTATGTTTGTAAGTAATATTATTAATTAAAATAACATTGCATTGTTGTAAATCTGATTAGAGTAAACGTTACAGTAGACTTGTTTTCTGGGGTTCATAAAATATTCGAATACCGGAAGTTCTAGAGCTAAATCGCAATCCCTAAAATTTGAATTCCAGGCTCTGACCCTCTGCCAATTCACCGAATCAAGCGGGGCATTTATTGAAATAATTGTGTGCATAAAATCATTTAATGTTTGCAATTAATACTGTAATCTATATATATTTCAGAAGCTGAATTTGTGAATTAAAGAATGATGTTTGAACCTAACACAGATCATAAAATGTAGGCTTTTCTAATTTTTATGTTCAAAAGTTTATTATATTGGATGTATGATTGTTTAAAATATATATAGAAAAAATTATAACTATTATCCCCCTCATGATCTGAAGGTTATAATCTGAACACATGTAAAATAAAGATTTTTTTAAGGTTACAATCAATTGTTTTTTTTTCAGGTGACTATTTCATAAACAATTCAGTTTATCATTTAATATATTGATTAATAAATGAATATTTAGCTAATCTTATATAGAAGATAAAACGGTAAATGAAATATTACTCAAATTCTGAGTCAACAAACAATTAGAAAGTTTAATAATAAGACTCCATGATGGAGAATTAAAACATCTGCATGCCTTTCTACTGGTTTCACATCTTGATAAATAAGAAACAATTTTAGATTTTTTTTAGGTAGAAAAATCATAATTAAATTTACTTGTTTATCCAATATTGGTCAATAAGTAGTATCTAGCTATTCTTATCTAAACATTAAAAATTTGATTTAATCTGAGTCAGACAAATGAGGATTAATATACTAACTGTAAAAAAAAGCGATATATTATGACATAGACTTTATTTATAATGAAATACACATCATAATTTTAAAGATACCAGTCCATGATTCTCTTTATTTTCTAGTGCTAAGGCCTTACTTGCTCCTCCTATATCGGAAGTTATTTTTCTTTTTGCTCTGAAGTGAACTATTTGAAGGCTGGTTTATTATATACATATGTGTGTCATTCAATTTTATATCCCAATAAATTCAGATATAATATAGTATTGGTTACAAGCATGTGTTACAGTCTGGGGCTATGAATTTTAATTGATGGCTACTTATCATTTCTTTATACTTTCTCTGGTTATTACAAGAAGTTTCCCATTTATTTCTATGTTTATATATAAATATAAGATTATAATATTTAACCATAATAAATGTAAAAATTATGTTCTGCATAAGTGGATGAACAATTAATAAATAATTTGAAGTTTATTATTGTATTATATATTGATTGCCCATATACTCCTGCGGTATATATATATATATATATATATATAATCTTTAGTTTTGGCAGAAGCTAAACGTTAAGACTAATTTTGTGCAAAGTAATTATTAAACTATTGCTAATATTTTATAATGCTTTAATTTTACATGTTAGAACTGCTATGTCAATATTTTATCTGTTACACCACTATTAAATAATTTTACACAGCTTAAATAATAAAAGTTTTAACTTAAATATATGTTTAAGATGTTAAGCATCTTTAAATTTTTAATTAGCTGATAATGTGAATGATAAATATTGCAATTTTAAGTTAATAATGTTAGTTTGATTTTAGTTTAACTCTTTAAAATGTTTTGAAAAGCTTATATTAATTTTTAAAGTTAAGAATCAGGTTCAAAACCTATATTTTAGTTTATTGGTGTTTAAAACTAAAGCTATAACATTTAATTAACTTTGATTGTAAAACAATACTCTAGTTAAATATTTCAAAACTAATTTAAATAGAAAGAGTTTAATAAAACTAATAATTAAAGTTAGAATTTTAAAGTAGTGAATAAATGAAAATTGAATGAATAAATAAATATTACACTTATTTAATATTATTTATTTTAAAATATTCTTAAAAATAATTTTAAAACCTATTTTGAGATTTTGTTTAGATTTAAAATAGTAATATATAAATGTATTAAAATGTATCAATATTTGCTTTGTTAAAGATATAGTATAAATTTGTAATTATATAATATTTTTACTTTATCCTGGTCTTTTGTAATTTTTTATTTTTTATTTGGATATTTTTGTTTGCAACCAGGAAGTATTTTTAATTAATTTTGTAGCTATCTAGGCAAAAAATTAATTTATTTTAAAACTGAGTATTTAATTAGATAATTTTTAATTAACAACCTCCCCTACTGAGAGATAGGATTAAGATTCAAACTAATCAGAAAAGAGGTTGTAGGTTAAGGAGTTAATAAAGTTTGGTAAAATAGTCACTAGACCAGTGTTCTTCAACCCTTGTTTCGTGGCCTGGCACTGGGCCACGGAACTTTTCTGCAGGTCCGTGTGTTAGACTGGCAGTAAAAAGTTTGTAATAATAAATAATAAGAGTTTAAACTTTTAATTAATATAGCCAATTTTTATTTATTTTTTCATCTCATTTTTACCCAATTAAAAAAAAAAAAAAAACAGAACGAAAACAAAATCTAATCAATCATTCATAAATTAATTTGTTTTTCTAGTTATCACAGATGTTTATGGGGGGGGGGGGGTAGAATAAAAAATTTTATTACTTTTCTAAAAAAAATTTTAAAAAAGTTTTTTTATTATATAAACTCATATATATATATAACTTTATCTTATATATTTAACATTGTTGTTTTCATCAGTTATAACAATTATGCTTATCTTTAAAAATATTTATCTATAGACTTCTGCTGGTCTGCGAAATCTTATCCTTATTTTTGCTGGTCCGCGGAACCTTATCCTTATTTTTACCAGTCCGTGGGTGTGAAAAAGTTGAAGACCACTGCTCTAGACCAATAATAAAAATAGGTGAGATTGTCACCTGACCAAGGTCTTCAATCAATTTTTAATTTTTATTTTTGTTTGTAGTAATTGAAATTTAAAACTTTCCTGCATTTTTTTAAGAAGTATAATTTTATGTAAGCTTATTGTTTGGCTGATTATGACAGGGTAAATTAAGTCTATCTTGACATAATTGTCTGAACTGATTACATAAAGGAAATGAAGTCTCTATATTTGCCAGTGGAATGATAGTATATTTCATTTTTATAATGTTTAGAATGATAGTTTTAAAATTCGCTTTGCTGGAAAACGTCAAAAATTATTATTGTTACCATTATCATCATTTTAAAACAATTGTCAATTTCCTAGTTTGACAGAACATCTGTTATAATTAAAATTGTTGCAAAACATTTAATTGTCTTATTGGCAAGAGCATTACATAAAATATTAATCCTTTCTTGACATTTTCTTTAAAATATGTGTCTATGTCAAATTGTCTCGAATTAATTTACCCATTTGTAAATAGACTGTAATTCAAGATAAAGTCTGTTCGTTGATATAGCGAATATATTTTCAAATGTTTAATAAAGATTTTAAATCTACAAAAGGATATTAAATTAATAATTTATACCTTAATAAATTAATTTACTTGTGCTGTACTTTGACAAAAAAATTTTATAGAATTATTATTGAATAAGGGCACTCAAATTTTACTTATCATAACTTTTCCTGTTTGTTCTCCTGTGAAAGAGAAAGAAAATCAATTTTTCTCCAAGTGGGGGATAGTAATAAAAATTAACTTACAACAAACTGTTTAATTAGAGAACATATAAAATTTAAAAATGGTTCACTTAATAAAATGGAAATATCAACTTTACATGCAAAAGTGACATAATATTAATGATTTTAAATAATTTTTCTACGTTTAATTATTTACAATACCTGCAAAAATGATTAAAACTTGCAAATGGTTTTTTCCCTCTGTGAATTACTATGGAGACCTCTGAGGTTTCCAATATAAAATTGGAATTTAATATTTTTCTCTTGCAAATATTTAATGATATTTGATATACATTCTTTATTAGAAGTATTTTATTACGTAATATTTACATTACTATTGCAAATATGAATAATTCACCCAATGGATTAATTTACGACCTGAGTTCAAATACTTGCAATATATTTACTATAATATCATCATTATTTATCATAAATTAAAGCAATGAATATGTTTAATGGTCATGAACTTTTATGTTTGATAGCAGAATTATTTTGAATTTAATAAGGATATCAAAAAGAATTGTGTTCTATGCTTTATAGTTATATCATATGGATATGTTTGCTATTCACAAGATGTGTTGCCAATATGCTTCTTCTTATACAAGATTAATGGAAAATGATTCAAGAAAAAAACAGAGAGACATTATTTAATTCATTTATTTAATGATAAAAGGTTTAATTTAGTTGTATTATGATTATTTATACTATTTTTCATTTATATATATATCATTTTTATGTTGCATGCTATATTTTGATATATTGGAGGTCAAAGTTCTTAGAATAGTACTCTGTCATATTTACATGTTTTAAAATAGTATGTGTCTCCCTTTTTAAAATATGAATAATTTACTTACAAAGATATATTGTTGTCAAGCGTTGGTGGTCGAGAGTCAGCACAACTGCCTTACAAGCAGTTGTCCCGGGTTAGCGGGTTCGCTTCCCAGATAATGCACGTGAAAAAAAAAGATATATTGTTATGCTGTAAGCAAAATAAACTGATATATATTTCTATGATTTATTTATGATTTATTGCCTAATGTTAATAGAATCATATTTGGTATTAATCAATTATTGTTATTTATTATATTTCACATTTGTTAGCTGTTGTATTTTTGTTATACATAAGTGATTTATTTTATTTCTATTTTAGGAGTGCTTTTACATTCCAGTATATTTTAAGGATGATAGTTAGATTTTTATTTTGTAAAAATAATGATAGCATTTGGCTCTCATGTTCATTAAAGAAATGACCCTGAGATACTTAATCTGATTATTCCTAATAAAAATGTATAGATGATTGGATAAAGCAAAATCATATAGGCCTGAAATTATTTAATAATAAACCAGTAATTGTTAATGTAATAAAGTTTATATTATATTTTGAAAGTATAATGGTAAAATTTCAAGTTCCTGAGAAATTATGTTTGCATTTATTGTTTATTTTTATTTAGGAAATCTGAAGTGAGTGCATTGGAATGGGTTAAAGTTTTACGAAGGCTCAACCATATGCAAATGTGTTTTCACTACACAGTGCAATAGGAAGCAAGTTTTAGCTTCTCTTGCTGATTTCCATTTTAACACAGTTAGCCTCTTACTTATCACAACTCTTCCAATCCAAAATTAAATTGTAGAGATTATAATATATAATACTATATTTTTAATAACTCTTAAATGCTATATTCCATCTGGCTAATAAAATAATTTTACTCTGAATTATGAACAATATTGATAAAGGAATGCTTATAAACATCAGAGCTTTAAGAATATGTGGATTCATTCTATTGTTGATCTTTTGTTCAACATTTAGAGTGCTTTTAATCCATTATTTCCATATACATTGAGCTATGTTTAATTTAAAGTTTATATATATATATATATATATATATATATATATATATATATATATATATAAATGAAAACAAGTCATATCGCATGACCTATATAACTTGCATTATCAATATGTAATAAATAAAGAGTAACTAATAGTTCTAAATAAGCTTTTTTGTATGATAAATACCACAAGAGAAAGCATTTAAAATCTTTATTTTGGATTGTCCTCGTGCTCAGTCCGGTTTTGAGATATGACTCTCTTCAGTGAGGAGCTAGGACATTAGATTCAGAATCTTAACTTAAGCTTAGCACTTATCTAAATTCAGCTCTTCAGCTGAAAAAGTTTTATGTGGGCCTGAACTAAAGTCAATTACTCCATATTTTTAATTACTCTAACCTACTTTTAATCAGAAAAATTAATTTACGTTTCATGGGAACATATTCTTTGGCTTGTTAATGGTAAAATGATTGTAATCTAAAATCTTGATCATGGAAGCACAGTGTTGATTATGTAAAATAGTAATAATTTGAAGTCCAAAATCATAATTATAGGAGCTGTTAAAATATGTTTTTTTAGTAACTCAATAAATTTTATATTAATTTATAGTAAAAATGAAAGCATCATTTCCAATTTCAGTTCACTGCTTTTACATTAGTAAGTAATTGAAGCTATAAATGTAAAGAAAAGTATAACCTTTTAGAATAATTTATGAGGGATCAAATTTTTCTGCAATTCCTTTATTGAGATGATTACCATATATTTTATACCATTTTGTGAAATAGTAAATATTCGTCTACGGGCATGTATATGTGGATGTGTACTAATTAATAGATGTTCTCTAAATATGTGAGAAGCAGATTTCAAATTTTGAAATCACATATTTATTATACTACAATTCTCCTTCAGTATATGTAGCTATAGGACCATTTTCTCTTGATAACAAATTGTTATAATGTGGTCATTGTTGATATCATCCACTCTAGATAAATATATTATTACTAACAATTTATTAAAATAGAAAAAATATTTTCCAGACAATAGTGCCATTTAGTGCAACTTTAATAATCAACAGATTCTAGATGGTGGTGCCCTACAATCCCTATCTAGTGTTTACCATTCAATATCCCTATAATCTTTATCCAGTGTTTCCCATCCAATCAGAGAGAAACCTAGGATATGATAGCAATTTATTTGAACCTTTGTGTTCTATGCATTCCTTTCCTAGTACTCACCTTTTACTTTTTTTTTTTTAAAACTATCAGTTCAACTGAAAAACACACTGTTTTTAATAGTCATACAGATTTGAAACCAGTTCAGTATCTATATTCTTTGGGATCATTGTTTTTCTACTAACCATACTCACATTTATTTTTTAGTTAGAATTGGTATTAGGCTAGAGATTATCATATCCTTCTAAACCACATATAAACTTTAAATTTCAAATAAAAATTAATAAATTTGCTTTTTTAATGAAATTAAACAAATGATGTTATTATCTAATTCCATCCCAGATTTTGAAATTATTTTTTACATGAATTTAAAACTTCTGTTTCACCACACATCTTAGAACTTCAGAATAGTATCAAGGTAAATGACTCTTGAGATTCATTTTATGATGAAACAGCACTGTTCAGTTGGCCCAGTGGTAATCTCATATATTTTTTGATTATTTGTTCAATATTTACTTCCTGAAGTCAGCAACTTCACTATTATTCAGTTAAACATATTAAGGATTATTGCTAATCGTTTATTAGGTTAAAAATTATCACATCATTTCTAGTCCAGAAATAAATTCAATAAATCAATAAATAAAAATTCAAATTATTTTTAAATATTGGTGTTTTCTTAAATCAATTTCAAAAAACAATTAATTTAATAATTTAATTTTAATACCCAGCATGCTTTGGCACAGTTGCTAGAATATCTGACTTGGAATCAGGAGATTTTGGGGTTGGAAGATCGCAGGATTGATTCTGGCATTCACAAATCTGGTGCTCAAGCTTCTTATGAACTACTGAGCAAAAAGGCTATATGCATTTTTGTTTATTGTAACCATTATCAAGTATAAAAACCATAAGCTTAAATTAATTTCTTTTCCTTTTAAAATATCATATATTTATTAAACAATGCCTTCATGCCTTCAATCACCAAGTTTGAAACCTTGTGTTACATATATACATAATCATTCCAAGTTTTAATGAGATTCATTATATATGTTTTTATTTAGAGGGCAACCATGATATAACAAAGTAAGCAACCAATTGAAATCAGATCAGTAAATTAAAATGACATCAACCAGAAATAGTAGCTGTCTGTCTGATCTCTTTAAACTAAATAAATGTCATGTGATTTGATCCTACTTTTGACTGCTTGCTTGGTTACATAATAGCTGAACTATACATTAAAAATTCATGGAAAATTTGATAAAAACATTCAATGCTTACAATTATAAGACCATAGAAATCTTGCTAAAATATATACTTAGAAACTTTCTTATTTATTTTTGTAGATTGCTCTAGTTAATCATTAAAAAAGTAAAAGAAAAAAAAACTAATTTGAAATTCCAAAAGTAATTTAAATAATGTATGAAAATAAGAAAAAAATAGGTATAGACATATTAGTACAGAAACAAATATTCACACACATTCATGTTTTAGATATAAACAAACACATACTTTTTTTTCATATGTCAAATGCATTGACAGGGAAGCAAACCCAGGCAAGGTGCTTGGAAGGCAGCTATGCTAACCACTAGGCCACTAACGCTTGACACATACTTTAACAAACAATCATTAAAATCATGTGCATTAACATTTTTTAATTTTTAATAAAATTTATACAAAAAAATAGCTTTACAAATGCATGTGAATGCATATGTGAAGTTTTTAATTGTATATTTATTTTTATTTTAAATTGACTGGTTTAAAAGACTGCGAATTTGTTTTCAAATTGTTGACAGAAAAATTAGTATCATTTTCTTCACCATCAAAAGATTTTTATTTTCATCAGTAATTTTATATAAGAATTGTTAAAAAATAAGGTTCTAAAAATGAATTATTACTTTCATTTTTTATGTGTTTAAATAAATAATTCCCACTAAAATGGAATTAAAATTTTCTATTGTATCACATGCTATTTTAAAACTTGTGACCTTAACCAGAGGTTTAGAACAATTGGTTTCTCTTAATAATTAATTTTATCAAAATTTGACTAAAATGCAAGTTGTATAGCAATGGTGAGCAAGATAATGATCTACTGGTGGACTGCAAAAAAATTTTGGTTCACTATGGAATTAAACTATAGTAGTGGTAAAAAATATTACATCATGCTAGATTAGATAGCTATAAATAAATAAAAATACATTTTCCATACACATATGGCTTCTGCAGATAAGAATCATTTCTTCACAGTCAAGGTCACTGTATCTAGTTGGGAATTTTCTGATGGCATGTGTGCTTGTTTGAAGTGCATTATGATATGTAAGTCAGTTACATATTTAATGACTCAAATATATTCATTGTGCGATGCAAAGATACAATCAAAAATACAGTCAGTCACTAAGCCAAGAACTATCTTTTTGGGTTAACAGATTTAATATATTTTAAAAGACATATGTAATATATGAAATAATTGCAAAAAAAGGAAGACATACAATTGTAATACAGAATGGGAAGAACAGTTTTTTACATAATGATAAATGCAAAATGTGTGTATGTGTTATATATCATACAAGTATGCCACTTAAAAAAAAAAAGAAATGTTGGAAGATATTTTAAAACCATGCAAGTAATATATATGTGGTAGTTAATGATACTTGAAAAAATTACAAGTAGCTCTTGATGTAAAAAAGAGTGCCCACATCTAATGTGTAGCATGCAGAGTATAAAGGATTATCTTGTACATTTCCTTTAATCTGACTATGACTACTGAATTTGCTTTTTGTGTTCAAGCTGTATATTACTAACTTTATAAAATGAAATCATCTATGATGTGGAAAATAAAAATTAATCTTGAAATATCTTGAGAGCTCATTGTCATAAGCAAACTTTTCTTACTTATTTGTTATATCTCTTTATTTAATTTGGCTATTTTATGATCATATTTATTTATTACTTATTTAGTATATAAATTGACAGCTTTAACTATTAACAAAATATTATAAAGAAACCTGTAGAGAGGCAAACTAGGTAATAAAATCACCAACGGCTTTATTAGGTTTTTCAATTCTACCACTGTATCCAAAGATTGGGCAATCATTAATTATATGTATTTCCCTACATATACATAGATCAATGGCTGACAAATTCTATTTATGAGGCACAAGAGCACAGTGTTCATGGTTTGTCCTGAACCTATTGATGAAATTCCAATTTTATCTAGGAAGATCAAATCCATTTGGCTTTATTAATTTCATATTAGTTTTAAACTTTTCGTTATGAATTAGCTTCTGAACTTTTTTGAATTATAATCTTGTCAACTCCAGTAAATTTTAAATGAAGTAAAAATTAATGTTTGGTCAAAATAAGTAAATAGATCAATAATCCCCCCCACCCCAATGGATCCTTTAAAGATTTAAAATTGGCCATTTAAATAATAATAATAATAATAATAATAATAATAATAATAATAATAATAATAATAATAATAATAATAATAATAATAATAATAATAATAATAATAATAATAATAATAATAATAATAATAATAATAATAATAATGAATTAATAAATAACTTTAATGTATTTCCATCTAAGATATGTTAACATGGATAATTTGTCTCAAACGAAAAAAAAAGATCTATGTTAATATTTTTTTAAAAAGATGGGGAAGAGAAAACTGAAAATTATTTAATCTTTCATATTCATTTATTTGCTTAATTATGAATTGTTTGACCTTAGTGAATTTGTCATATTTTATTTTGTTTTAATACTTTATTATCATCATCACTGAAAATGGCCACGATTTGTAGACATTAACGAAACAGTTGTATATATTAAATTGATTAGTTTTCTTTGTATGTGAAAAATCACTTATCATTTTCTAAAGAAATACTAAAATGCCATATTTTAAATTTCCATAAAGATGTTCCTACTATGGTATATCCTTCAATACATATTAAAAAAAGTGATTCAAATCCATTAAACCATTTATCTACTTGCAAAATCTCTACAGAACTGCTTTTCATAATTTTTACCAAGTCTATTAATCATCAGACATTTATTTATTCAGAATAATCTTTTCTTTCAATAATATTATGTAAAAATTTGTATATATTTTTTCTTCCTTTAAAATTAAATAAATAAACATACTGAAATAAAGAGTGAAGACTCCCCCCCAGGACAACAATGTACCATTAAATAAATAATGTAAATAAACGTATCAATTTTATTGAATTCAATGTTACTATTAGTTCAGAGAGGCATATCTTAAAAAAAAAAATTTCAAAGTTTATTTTTTCATTTATTTCCAATCTGTCTGATGTGTTATAAATAATACCTGTAAATTTATATAGTCATTAAAAAAGTTTCAAATGAAAGCAGTTTTTATTTGTATTTATCTATTCCCTATACACTACATCTGTTTAAATAAAATATTTTTATTTCATATGTTTGACCCATTATTTCAGCATACCCATTTATATAATTTCAATCCTGTTTTTTCATTATATGATATTTAAAAGAATTTTTTTTTTTTATCGTAGAAATAATTAATTTCAATTATAGTCATAAGATAGAACCTCTAACTTAAAAAACTTACATGCATTTTGAGTTGATTTTATGTTTTCCAGTTAGTTTGGATATTTCAGGGGGGGGGGGGATACATTTTGGTATAAATAAATAAGTCCTTTTTCTGTATTTCAATGAATATTAATTTATTACATTTTTAAGAAAACAGCATTCATATATATATATATGCCTATATACAACAATTATTTAAAAATAAAGTTTTGACATAAAAGGTAAACAACTAAGTATAATATTAATTTTAAATTTATTACATTGAAAATACATTAAAAATATTTATTTTTATTTCCATGACGTATATAAATATAGAAAAATGTATTTGTATATATATATCTATCAATGTTTTGAATATTTAAAGAAGAAAGTGTATTCAGTATTGAAGTCTTTAAAACTCGATGAGCATAATCGCTAAGGCCAGAATCATCTCACTCATAATCTGTACATGTGCATTATGAGATTTAAATAAGGTGTATATTATGTAAATTATGAATTTAAATATTATGATAATATTAAATAGTGCTATCACACTTATAACGTAAAGCTGTATAATTAATATCAATTAGTCAATTAAAATGGCAGAGCGCTTTCGAGAAACTGTACTTCTCAGCCATTTTAATTGACTAGTTGATATTAATTATACAGCTTTACGTTATAAGTGTGATAGCACTATTTAATATTATCATAATTTGGACAAGCGTAAAGTCATAAATCTACAATTTATTACTGAATTTAAATATTGTATTTTTAGACAATGGAACACTATTTTCTTTTTTGTTGATAGTATGGGGTTATTACAGATGAACCATGCCTCCTTTATTTTGCATTTTCTAAGATTCACATACAAACATCTTTAAAAAATCATAGTTTAAAGATACTATTTTTAGAACATAATCATTCACAGATATAATAGATAGAATACAGTCAATAATGAATAATATTTCTGTAGCACATAATCATTCACAGATATAATAGATAGAATTCAGTCAATAAGGAATAATATTTCTGTAGTGTAATTTTCACTAGAGCACTCTCATGCAAGGTAGGAACTGGTGTTAAAAGTGGATAAAAACCAGTCTCTATCTTGTGTGAGAGAGATATAGTAAAAATTACATTACAGAAATATTATTCATTATTGGATAATCTCTAGATTAATGAATGACTAATAAAAATTATTTATAATACAGTCCAACTTTATTATATCTTCCTGCATGTTTAGTATCAAACTTTAGTGCTTTAACTGGGAGATTCAGTCAAGCAACATTTTTTTTTTTAAGAAAAAAAGCCTTTTTCACAAAAGAATTAGTGTATGAAGTTTTTCTACAGTACAGGCTTTTTCATACCTGCACCCAAACATGTAATATATAGGGGGTTGAACTCAGACTTTCACACGATCCTTAACTATCCATGCTATCTCATACTGCTGATACACTTGATCACCCACATGTTGAAAAGATAAACAATCGCCAATATATATATTTTTTGCTAAACCAGCACTCATCAGTTGATCCAGATTATTATCTCCACACATATATACAATCAATTCTCAGCTTATATTAAGATAGCCAATCTTCATACTTTAATGGACAGGCTTCAATGCTTCACAACTCTTCAGCTGTCCATTTCATTAAAAATCTGATGATGGAACATGAGTGGTCAGAATGACTTATGATCAATATGAGTAATGAGTAGAATGAGAGGGTTGCCACCAATGTGGGCTTTGAGCATTCCAACATCAGATTTTCAATGAAATGGATATCTGAAGAGTTGTGGGGTGGAATGGATTGAAGCCTGTCCATTAAAGTGTGAACATTGGCTATCTTAATATAAGCTGAGCATTGATTGTATATATGTGTGGAGATGATAATCTGGACCAACTGATGAGTGGTGGTTAGCACGAATGACGGATTTGGTAATTGTTTATCTTTTCAACATGTGTATGATCAAGTGTGTCAGCAGTATGAGATAGCGTGGATAGTTGAGGGTCGTGTGAAAGTCTGCGTTCAAACCCCCTATATAATAGACATTTAGATGCAGTTTATCAATGTATTTGTATGAAAAAAATGTTTAGTTATTATTCTGTAATTTTATCTTTTAATATTAGAATTATTTTTTACGATAAAAATTAAAATTAGAATTAAAATGAAAAATTATATAAAATAAAAGATTTAAGTATTTGCAATTTTTTATTGATAAGATAATGAATGTTTCTTTTAAAAAATGTAAATAAAACAATTAGTACTATAATTATTATGTATAATAAACTATTAATAAATACTAACTATAATTAGTTTTAAAAAAGTGTTTAGTTGTTGATTTTCAATCACATTGCATTATAAAGATAAATTTAAAATGTTTGACAAAAAAAGTATTTGAAATATCACATGCCAGCCTTTTTGTGTTTAAGTGCTTCTATCTGTTGATGGTAAAAGTAACTAAAATTTAAATAATTTTTTAATGAGTATATAAATAACAAACTAAAAAAGCTGTATCAACAGAGATAAACAATGGCAGAATATTACTTCCGTCAAAATCTAATTTTAATATTTTTTTATTATTAGCAGAATCTCAGAGGTAAAGATTAATAGTTTAAATAGTAATTATTCTGAAGAAGTATAATACCGAAAGTCTGTGTCGGTCGTATAAAAATGTTTCTTGCTATTGTGAAAAATATTTGCCATATTATGCTACTTATTAAAAAATGATATATAGTTTGTTTTCAGAAGGTTATGTTTTATCACCCATGTGACAAGTGAGCATGGCACTTTCATTCAAGTCACTAAACAGAGACTTTTTTATATATTTTAATCAGCTGACAATGATTTAGAATCTTTAATTCTGGGTTTATTAATGTTCTACTACTATGACAAGCAGTATAGGATCACGAATTAATTTAAACTAGGTACAGTATTAAAATGTGAAAAATAAGTGATGTAGAGCTAGGAAAATGATGAGACGTGCACATCATTATTAAAAAATAATCTAATGTTTATTGCTTGAAGTTCTTAAAGGGTTCAAACACTGGATGGGCTACCGCTGGGTTGCAATTCCTGAAACTTGAAATCTTTACTCCTGCCACTCCACCACTGACTCAAATCACATAGGTCATCATCGTCACTAAAAATTATATTGAGAAATGAGTTTCAGGACTATATGTTGCTTGTTTTAATTTTCAATTATTTGTAATTTATTTAATAACTTTTCCTTTTGCGTCAACTTTATTAAGTTTCTCATATCATTAATAATTTGATTTCATGAATTTCCAAGAAAGCCAACTGAAGAGTGGCAGAACTTTTATTTATTCGCGTAATAAGAAATGATTAAATAATCTAACGGTTAATTGATTAGAAAGTTATGTGACTTTCGATAGGTTGAACTTTGAACCCGGAAGTTTTGTTTCTTGAATCGTAGCTCTTCCACTGTATTAAACCACTCAAATCATTTTAAGTTATCAAATTTAATTTTATTCAGACAACCTATTGATTTGGAGATATATTATCTATTTGTCTATCGGATATCGGTTAAAAGAAATGATACAGTTTCATAGCTTTTTTTTTATTTGCACAGTTAAAAATATTACAAACATTTACTTTTTTTTCTTTTCATATGTCAAATGCATTTTAGTCTTTTTTTTTTCATTTCTTCCACATTTTCTTCTTTTCAGAAATTCTGCCTACCTCAAGTATAAAAGATTTTTAATTGACCAATTTTTGAAAATGTTTAATTAGCAAATTTTTATTCCTAGTTTTTAAAGCTTTAGGATACCGTTTCAATCAATAAGAACTGAATGGACTTAGCCTAAAGCTAATAAAAGTTTGCGTGCCTTAAATTTTATCAAAACACTAAAAGTCGAAATATTTTTCTAATATTTAGCTTTAGCCAGGCTTTTGTTCATTATAAAAATAAATCTCAGAAAAAAGAGACATGTGGGTTCAGAATTTTAACTTTAGAATAAAGACGATTTAAATAAATTAATATACTGTTCCTCTAATAACTTTTAATCAAAGAAGCGTCACCTCTCTGAAAAAATCAGAACTAAACATACAAATTGTATATTTATCACTATTTCTTTCCTCATTATTTATGTATAAACTTCTGTCATTATCTTATCTATAAACTTCTGCCAAAAAACGTGATAAATTTACGTGAATCTTTTGTTCTACAAAAAAAAATTTTATTTGTCAAAATCATTTTTTTTTTTTGGCATGCCTTTTCATATAAAGTGTTTATCTTTTCCTATTAAATCAGAAATGCCCTAGTTTATCAGGTGCCCTTTATTTTTTAAACATACGCCCGTATATATTTACAGGTGAATATTGACTTCGTTGCTTCCCTAGACACAGATGGCAATAATTAAGTAATAGTCATTATATTATGCAGTAACATTTAATTACTGATAGTAGTTCATTAATACTTGCACATTCTCGCACTTATCGTTATTAATTGTAACGTCTTAATACTATATCTATATCATAAAATTTAAACAACTTTTTTATATATCTTTAAATTATTTTTTAAATGGTTTACTTTAAATTAAAAATTATTCATTACAAAATACATATCTATAAAAGAATGATTTATCTAAAGAAGTTGAAAACAAAAAGAAAAAACTAATTACAAAAATATAAGCTATAATGTAATCATAAACATACGAAGACCATATATAGAAAAGCTTTCATAAAGTCCTTTAAAAAAAACAGTATGTGCTTAGCTGACTTTCGTCTAGTAAAGTTTATTATTGTGCGTTTGTGCCTCCGCAAATGGATAAATAATAGTTACCAGAATTAATGTAATAAGTAAGGAAACCATATTTACATCAGAAAGAATACAAAGGCGTAGTCGAGCTGTTATTACTCAGTAGCCAGTTATAAAAAGTTTATGAACAACTGACCACAAATAAGAAGAGATCTAGTTCTGTATGTGGTCTATGACATAAAGAGTGTCAATTAAAACCTTCCAAATCATATAAATAGTTTGTTATAGAAGAAGGCAGGAGAGAAAATTGCAAAGATAGTATCAGAACAGTAGTAGTCCAGCAGCAGCAAGGAAGCTAAAAGTGCAGCAAAGCTATAGTAAAGCCAAATGCTTAAAGTGATGAACCATGAATTAAACATAAGACAACTAAAGGAACAAAGTGAAGCTCAACTGGTCTTAAACACATGAGCAGCAATTTGCTTACAAGCCATGTCAGCAGACCTTACAAATATGAATACTGATAGTATGTATTATATACATAAGTATGTTAACAGTATTTTTATTACTTGATAGGCAGCAGCTCAAAAAATACCAGCAGATGCATCCTAGCTGAGAAGTAGTGAGAGCAGTCCAATTCAGGTAATGACACAGTTTTAAGGATCAGCACTTAGCATAATTATAGATTGAGTGTTTTTATGGGATAAACATATTGGGCCTGCCAATAAAGCAAGGCATTCTCTTGATCCACTATTTGTTTTTCATGTGTCGAAGCATCAATCGGGAAGTGAACCCACAAATCCGGGACAACTACTTGTAAGGCAACTGTGCTGACCATTTGACCACCAATGCTTGACCTCTTGATCCACTATAGTTGTGTCCAAGTGCAACTTTTTCAGCTAATTGATAAATAATGTGTATAAATGTATATAACTCTATATAATTATTTGATGTATTAATAAACCAGTTAAAATATAAATATACCTTGTTAAGTATCATTTAAAGCCTCAAGAATTCAACAATATTAAAATACTTCCAAAACAACAAATAAATAAATTCATTTAATTACATTTTAAGACAAAGATAGTTCAATATTATATTATGACTAAATTAATTGAATAGTGTATTGCCAAAAAATTCTAAGATGTTTGGGTACTGGAATTGATAGAATGGATGATGATTTATCAACTTAAGTTCCAGATTCTACCATACTGTAACTGCACTAAACCATGCAGGGTATAAAAGATAGAGTACTAATATTCAATCAAAAACAGTGCAGAAGAAGTTCACCAAATTTGATGATATTTATAATATCCATATAAAAAGCTTTGTGGCAATCATTTCACATCTTTCTGTTTTGATTCAATCAGTATTGGAGCTAGATCTTCATCCTGGCCAGACCAACTTCAAAATTTATTCAGGTTTCAATGAGCCACATTTTTTTTATTCAGATATCTGATAAAACTGATCCAGCTAATTATTTAATCTTGGTTGTAAAATGGATATTGAGATATTCTTAGCTAGCAAGATAAAAATCCCTCAAAACTTCAATATCCAAGCATTTGGAAATATTGATAAGTAATATCTTTTTCTTAACTAATTCTCTATGAGGAGTAATTGGAAAGGCTTTTACACTACATAATATTTTTTTTCTCATGTGTCATAGCATCAGCCGGACCACCAATTTTTTATATTTTTTATTCATAATATAACAATACTCTTTGAGTGTTTTACTTACATTAAAAAAACAAACAATAAAAAATTTTCTGGAAAGTAATCACATTAGGACAAATAGTCAAATAAAAAACCCACAAAGAATGCAATTATTATCAAATGTTAATTTGAACTTGTAAATAAAAATAAAAATTGCTAGAATTGTGAAATGCCGTAATGATCAGTGAATTTGGTAAAAATTGGAGCAGATTTTTAGAATAAGCATATTTTTAGTACCTAAATGAGTTGGAATAAAGATTATAATTATTTCTATAATCCTTGGATAGGATATGAGATTGTTCTTGTTTGGAATAATAGAACTCCTGCAAAAGATAGTATATATAAAGAAATTGTATAAATTATAGATAAATCGGCTGCAAAAGAACATCTTTGAACTATCTGTAAATCATAGCTTTAAAAAAATAATCTCATTTACCTAGTAAAAAAATTCCATTTAAACTGTAATAAATAAAAAGAATAAGAACTATTATTATAATCTTGGAAAAGAATTACTCCAGACTCACCACCCGACTAAGCTGTATTTTAGATTTAATGATCTCTTAATCTGAATACAAAAAATTCATACTGCAACACATAGAGCATTCACAGAGTATGCATATAACTGAATTTGAACACAGAAAAAATAAAACTTGAGCTTAGTATTTTTTTATCTGACAGTCTTGACCTTAAATGATAATTTAAAAGATGTTTTTTTTTTTTTTCCCATAAGAATAAGAATGTTGCAAATTTGATAATAAATAAATATTTTTTTTCAATTTATTAGGATAGTTTTTTTTTTCTTTTTCAGTATAGTATTTGGTTTGACATTTAACTTAAAATACATGAATTAATAAAAATTTGATATGCAAATTTATATATATAAAATGAGGTCGACCATATTTCTAAAATGGTACTTTACACGAAAGATTCAATTCCATGTACATAGTTTGCTATGTATAACATATTTAAAATTTTTATTATAAAATAAATTTTAAAAACCCTTAAATAAGTAAATGAAGATTAAGTTAAGTTAGTTTTTTGATTTTGTTGTTTTTACAGTTAACTGATAAACTTTTTTTCACAATAATAATATGAATTATTAGTAATTTAAGCAGACAATACGATTTAAAATGAAAATTTACTTACATAAATAAAATAAAAAACTTAACCAGTTTATTGCAAAGGAAAAGCTTCTTAATCATTTTTTTATAGAGAAACACTAAAAAAAAAAAAACCAATATTTACTAATCTAGGCAAATTCTGGTTATTAAGAGTTTCTATTTTTTCTTTATTGAATTATGGTTTAGTTGTATAAATTTATGTCGCAATTATTGTTTTGTTAAAATACTCTAAATACTCATTTATAAAGAAATAATTAAAAATCTAGCTGGAATTTAGTTTTGGGTTGAGGAACTAAAAAAATTCCTGATAAAAATGGAGCGTGGGATAAACAAAAATATCCAGGTTTTACTTTCTGTGCTAACCATTATGCCTTGAAGCTCTTTTTAACTGGTAAATAAGCAAAATTTAAGATTAGATTTTAATTTATTTATATTGCTTAAAATACTAGTGCATTAAAAAATATAAGAATGATAATCGTAATGATAAGTTTTGATGATGGTGATGATGATGACGATAATACTGTCTATTAATAGATGCAAATAATATATTAAATAGTTGACTTAATGGATTATAACTAAATTGTGTTTCAATTGTAAATAATTTACTTGTAAGTTAATGCACTATTGCAGAATTCTTTTTCCAGTTCAATGTTTACTTCTTATAACAGTAACTGTAGTTTGTTAGTAAGAGTCATTAATTTGTTTTTGCTTCCTGTGGGGAAAAAAATGTTTTTAAAATTGATATAGTCTCTGTTTCTACATTGCTTGATGTATTTAAGCTATTATCAAAATTGGAAAAGAATAAATATATTTATGCTGTTCTTCCATAAAATAATAATCAGAAAATAATAAATTCTTTACAACAGCTATATAAATATCAAATTTTTTAATATACATAAAAAAAAGCCTTTTTTACATCTGATTTTGTGCCCTTTTCAAATGTTAATAATCTATTACGTTAACGAACTATTTCAGATATAAAACACAATGCTTCTCTGATTCAAAAAATTATTTATGGAGTCATAAAGTTATTACTTCTATTTACACTACTTTAATAGGAATGGTTTGAGTAAAAAAAAATTTGATGCAATATAGCTTTGAACCCAATTATAATATTTAATTAATTAATTAATGTATTTATCATTAAAAATACTGATAATATATTCTGATTTCATTTTAAGTTAAAGTAATAGAATACATATTATTTACTGGACTGCACCTATAGAATAATTTTCAGTATACATACATATATATAAAGAGAGAGAGAGAGGGGTAGGGGGTTTGAACTTAAAAATTTTCAGTCTGTATTCATCATCCACTCAATCTCAAACAACTGATACATACGATCACAAACATTTAAAAAAGATAAATGATTCCCAATATACGTACTTTTTGCAGAACCAATACTCATTAATTGGGTCACATCATGATCTCCCACACATATATACAATCAGTGCTCAACTTATATTATGACAGAAGTTCATTAAACTTTAATGGACAGACTGCAATCTTGTTCATTAAAGTATAAAGCATTGCTATTTTAATATAAGCCAAGCAGTGACTTTATATATGTTTGTAGCTGGCCCAACTGATAAGGCTGGTTTAGCACAAAATATATATAGTGGAAATCATTTATTTTTTTCATCTGTGTGGTCTCATGTTTATTGGTTATTTGAAATGAAATGGAAGATGAATATATACTGAAAATTCTAAGTTCAAATCCTTTTGTTTATTATAGTAAAACATTCAGTATAAATTGAATGAGTAGTTTAATTGCACACACACACACACACACACACATATATATATATATATTAGAAAGGACCTGTATTCAGATTTTTAAACTCTTTATAGCTGTGCACTCAATCTTATACAACTGATACACATGACCAAATATATATGAAAAAGATAAATGACCACCAATATACATATGTTGTGCAGAACTAGTACTCATCAGTTGGTTCATCCCCTACACATATATACAATGAATGCTCAGTTATATAAAGATAACAAATCTTCATACTTTAATGGACAATCTTCTATATTCTCAAACTTCCACCTCTTCAGCTATCCACATCACTGAAAATCTGTTGGTAAAACACTCAAATCCCTCACTGATGTCAATATTATTGTCATATCCATGTTGACTTTAAACCACTCTGATCCCTCATGTATAGGACCTTAATATGTCTATTTAAATACCCAAAAGAGTGATGAGCAGAATATAGTCTGAATATGTGTAGAAAATGGTGATCTGGACCAACTGATGAGTGCTGGTTTAGCACAAAGTACATATATTGGAGATCATTTATGTATATGATGGAGTGCACAGCTGTAAAGAGCTTGGAAATCTGAATTCAACTTCCTTCTAATTACATTAAGTTTAATATAATCAATATATTTATATTTGAATATTATATATATAATATTTGAAACACCTTGTAGATATATTATCTCAGCCACACACTTTCCTCCTTTAAAGGAAACTCTCTTCAATATATCTGCAATGATGTCATGCACATTAAAATTCAAACTAATTTAAATCAGGAGCTTGAAACTAAGTAATCAGAGATCTTAGATTTACTAATAACAAATGTGCATTTATATAACAAGATTTATTAATGAATCTATTATTTTAACAAATTAAAAAAATCATACAATATACACATTAGTGTGTGCACACATTTTCATGGGTACCCACATGTATGTGAAAACAGTCATTATTCATGTATCATTAAAAGTTGAATTTTTTATTATATGACAATTCCCATATGTTACAGCATGTCTTGTGCTTAAGTAGATGAGTGCCATGTAGACATATGTTAAATCAGTCATTATGTTATGACAATTCAAATATGTTCATAAATTATTATTCTGACATCTGTTTGCTTATATATAATGAGTTTTATGTAAACCTATTGAAACAATATTTCTAAATTATAATATAATAGTCAATTTCTCTTTATATTGATCAAAATCATAAGCTTAATTTATATGTATAGCCATATTCTGCAGACCTTATTTTAAACTTTTATTGTCATTAATAAATTGATATTTTCATTGTTAAAGTTATTCCAGTGAATTTACTCAATCATAAAATAGATTTAAAATATATAATTAGGATTATCTCTTGCTCACAGTAACAATTATAGAGCTTTTGTTATCTAAGCTACATTCATACATAGTGGTCTGTTATACAAAAGGAGTGTTTATTTATTGTAACAGGAACTGGGTTCAAACCATGTTACAAAAGAGTAAATTAGGCTATGTATATATGTATGTGTACATTTTGTTTCATGAGTTGTGTATTTGGAAAGGACCATGCAGCTACACATATATAGTTTCGTAAATAATAATAATAATAATAGCGGTGATGGGTTACTAATATTAATGCATATATTTTACTTTCTTTCTCTCACTTATTTTATTCTTATTTTGTGACATACATGTATATTGATAAATATTGTGTTGAAGGGGGTAAGAAAAATGAATAAAACCAATAGATTTTCAAATATTTTAAAATATGAAGAAGAAAAAAAGAAAGGAATTTTGTTTACCTTCCACGAATCAATTAGTCAAACAGACTATTGTTATATGAAATGGATATAGTTAATAGTTGGATGTTTCATTTAAATTAATAATATTAATATATTATCAAGCTTCAAAACTTTGTGGAAATGATTTTTGTGTTAGCTAAAAGAAAAGAACAGGCAAAATGTCCATTAAGAAATTAAATTCTTGAGGATCCTATTGTTTAATTATTGAGGTAAACAACAAAGCGTAATTAGAGGGAATTTCCAAAAATAGTAAAAGTTAAGACCACATTGCTAAGTGGTTTTTCTTTTGTTTACATATTGAGTAAAAAGATTTTGGGCTAAAGATAAGAAAAAAGATAAAACATTGTTGAGAGGGAGGACATTTTGTTTTTGGCAGTTGGCTATGGATTATTGCAGAGAGAAGGCAGAAGGCAATACGTGGCAAAAGAAGAGCTTTATAAAAAAATCATTTTGACCAAAAAAAAAGAAATATTTAAAGGAAACTCCATGAAACACATGGGGTAAAGTTCTCATCATGCTGGGGGTCTCTGTTAGACTCCAGCACCTTCTGTACCTTTGAGGCCATGCAAGATATTAAGAGACAGATTGCCCTAAATATTATAAAAAAGAAAGAGAGGGAGAAAACATGACAAATGAATCCTGCGCCTGATGTCCACCATTCCACAGATCTATCATGAAACGATGAACTTCTTAATTAGAACACTGAATTAAAAGACCAAATGGACTCACAATTTTATCCACGTTCACCCAAGAAATTAGAATAGAAGTAAAAGAATTAATGATCACAAAGAGTGCACTCAGAAACACTTATTTTAAATTCAGAAAACTTGTCAAAACAGTGGTAAATATATTTGCTATTATTTCCAACCTTTAACTACATAAAAATCAAATAGTGTAATAACTTTATATGTATTTTACTTCATAGATTTTATTTGTTAACTATAACATCCTATAAACAGAATATTATGTCATACACACATGTGTGCCACTTTATAATTTTATTCAAATAAACATAAATAGATTTTAAGTGTAACAAAACAAACCATTTTTTTTTGTTTGGTTATTTGTCTATTTTAATATATATATATATATATATATATATATATATATATATATATATATATATATATTGTTTAGAATATGTATTGTATGTTTTGAAATAGATTCCATTTTTACTTTCCCAAGAGTGTATGTTGATACGTGTTTATGTGTTAGATTGAGGTAAAAGAAAGGGAAAGAGATATTTTAATTCACCTACCATTTCTTCTCCAGCAGGTCACACCACCACTCCTGAGCATAAGCTAGTATAAACCAGGCAAAAGCTTAAAATTTATTGAGTTAATTTACTGTTGGTGAATTCTGCGATTCTTGTTAAATAGCAAGGTTGGCACTTGGGCCATAGCTCATAAACGTGGACATTTGCACAGTGAGAGAGTTAATTAAGTTTGTGCAGGCTGAATTATTAGTTTGTGTACATCCATGCTTGTATTTATCAGCCAAATCCCTTTCCCTCACCCTTTGAATGACCGAATATTAGAAAAACTTCACAATAAGGGAAGGATGACTCAGAACATAGGAAAATTTTGTATGGGAGGGAATGGTCAGAGCTATAAATATTATGAATGTGTAGGCATGCCAATTCACCCTCTGGAAAGAAATACACGATCAGAAGAAATCAAATCTCAATAACTAGCTAATATATATATATAATATAAATTAATAAATGTAAAGTGAAGTAAATGAGGAAAGTGCATATTAGTTACAATGGTACCCAATGTGGGGCTTTCGAAGAATGGAGAGCAGTGGAGTGAATACAATCGAAAGAGATAGAGGGTGCATCGATCAAAAAAAACATTTTTTTTTTTTAAATACAGGATTCGTCATCACTTACATATTTTTTTCTTTAAAAAAAAGAAAAACAAAGAAAAAAAATAATATGGTAAAACAAATAGTAGAGATGTAAAACTTTGAAGTAAAAAAGCAGATAGGAAAGAAAAAAAATACCATATGGCAAAATGGTCAAGGAGCTGGGACATTGAACCCAGCACATATGGTTAATATAAGTAGAAAACAAATAACAGAGAAAAATAGTGAAGGGGAAAGCAGATGAAAACTAGGTCACAGAGCAACATGGATCCAGAAATGACAGATAAGAGAAAGGAAATGGACATGTTTGAATGGATCATGGAAAAGTTACAGGATAAATGATGTAAAGATAGAAGTAAATGAAAGGATATTAGAGGGGCAGAGAGAAAATGAGAAAAGATTGTTAGAATTGGAGAAAACGTTATGTGAAAAAATAAGAAGCAGTAAGGTAGGAGTGGGGGAGAGTAAAAAGTAAGCGAGAGATAAATTAGAAGTGAAGAAAAATACAGAGGAAAGTAAAATTAAACCAAGGGCTGAAGGAAAAGATAAAGAAAAGAGAAAGAAGGAAAGAATGGCCAAGTCATAGGAGAGAAGATAATGGAAGAGCAGCAAACCACAGAGAAATAGATAGCCAGACAAATGTTAACCAATTCATTAAGATACGTTCATTCGCTGGCCAAATAGAAAAGGCACCAGTAGAGCATCTCAAGAGCCTATAGAGATACTTTAGCATAAATGAAATGTCTGAAGGAAACAAAGTAAGTGTAGCAACTTGGCAGGGAATGTGTTGTCATGGTGGGAGTCACTATTTTGCCAACCTCGAACATTTAAAGAGTATACTGAAACTGTGCATGAAATGTTTTGGTCAGAAGAGCAGCAAGAGGTCATTAGATACCGTATAATGCAAGAAAAGTATAAAGTAAATGGGCAAGAGAACTACACACAATTTTTTGGCAACAAATGTTGGACGAATGTGATATGATAGAATGACACATAATTAGAATCATCAAGCATAATTTGCCAACAAGGATCGAACAGATGCTGATAGGAAATGGGAGGTCATCGATTGAAGAGGTAGCTGAAATGTTGAACGCTATAGATATGAGCAAAAGTAAACAGGAAAGGAAATAGATGTACATGCAGGTATAAGGAAGGAAGAGGTTAGGATCAGAATGGTTTTTTTGTGTGTTTTGTTGTTGTAGTTTATTTTATTAGCTATCAAAATAAGTATACCTCATTTTGAAGTCTTTCAAACAGGGGGCAATGTAACAGAAACTGTTTTCAAACCCTGTTACAAGAGAGTAAAATCAGGCTATATATGTATGTATGTGTATGTTTTGTTTCATGAGTTGTGTATTTGGAAAGGACCATGCAGCTATACATATATAGTTTCATAAATAATAATAATAATAATAATAATAATAATAATAATAATAATAATAATAATAATAATAATAATAATAATAATAATAATAATAATAATAATAATAATAATAATAATAATAATAATAATAATAATAATAATAATAATAATAATAATAATAATAATAATAATAATAATAATAATAATAATAATAATAATAATAATAATAATAATAATAATAATAATAATAATAATAATAATAATAATAATAATAATAATAATAATAATAATAATAATAATAATAATAATAATAATAATAATAATAATAATAATAATAGCAGTGATGGGTTACTAATATTAATGTATATATTTTACTTTCTTTCTCTCACTTATTTTATTCTTATTTTGTGGCATATGTGTATATTGATAAATATTGTGTTGAAGAGGGTAAGAAAAATGAATAAAATCAATAGATTTTCAAATATTTTAAAATATGAAGAAAAAAAAGAAATTTTGTTTACCTTCCACAAATCAATTAGTCAAATGGAATATTGTTATATGAAACAGATATAGTTAATAGTTGGCATGCCAATTCACCCTCTGGAAAGAAATGCACGATCAGAAGAAATCAAATCTTAATAACTAGCTAATATATATAATATAAATTAATAAACATAAAGTGAAGTAAACAAGGAAAGTGCATTTTAGTAACAGTTGGCAAACCTCCCCAATATAAACTGTCATAACAGGGTGCCACCAGGTTATTTGACCTGGAAAACTTATACAGTAGGCAGATATATGCAGGAGAGGTTACCTTTTTATTGAACCGAAAGCACCAGTTGCTAGCTCAGGGAGAAGCTGAGCTTAAAATATCTTACTGTATATTCAAATTACTATTGCTTACTTTTACATATTAATAAAATAAGTTACTGCCAAAATTAATTCAACAAACATTTTATTATAATGCACACACGCATTAAAAAGATTTTGAAAATTAAATCAACTATATATATTTGATTTGGATTATATGAACAGATGGAAGCATTTAATACATTTAAATACAATTTTAATATTTTATTAAGTGTGAACATGCTACATAGATTATGTAATAACCAACCCAATCCCTTTTAATCTTAGGTCAAAAATCTCGCATCTAAACCAACACTAGCTTACTAATATACCGATGTGACCAATGCAAAATATATAATTAGGAATATCTCTTGCTCACAGTAACTATTATAGAGTTTTTGTTATCTAAGCTAGATTCATACATAGTGGTCTGTTATACAAAAGGGGTGTTTATTTATGGACATCTAGTTGATAATGATCCTGGATTGGGCACAAAGGGGATATCCTTTAAAATTCATGCTCTACATTTTCTTTAATGTAGTATTTATAAGAAATTAAGTTTACAGTTTGACAGTACATTAATAGTACTAAATAGTCAGAGCATTGATGATGATCAGCATGTTTTAATATCCTAGCATTATTTTTAGTTTATAATTTATGGATTAACACATAAGTTTGTGCATTCAAATTATTGTGTAAATATTCTGCCCCCTAGCTGATAAAGGCTGAATAATTAGTCTGTGGCAGACCAATTTCAAATCCAATCACAACATTGACTATCAATTTATTTTTATTGTTGATCATTTGTAATGATGAATGATTGTTATTTTTGTGTAATGCTAGTGAACATATCATTACTTATTCATACTAAGTTCTGTGCTGATCTCTCATGCCTGATTTTCAGGGTCTTTGCATTCATTGCTCATATTCATTTGTATTTAACTTTATATTCATATTTTGGGGGTGATGATTTTCCATCATCTCAGGTTTGCCTTTGGATCAGCATCATTATAAATGACCACCTAATTGTGGGCTTGTGATGATCAAGTACTAGTGGCCATTACAATGAAATTGTCACTCAATTTTATCTCAAATAACCATATCTTATAACAAAAGTATGCATTTTATGCAGAATTAATTTTAAAGTATTATAGTGAAATATCTGACAAGAATATTGATGATTATAAATTATAAAATAGTATTTTTAATGTATTCATGTTTAGAGTTGAATAGAAAATCTATGATTTTGGACATTAGATTGGATGTATGATTGTTGGAGTTTGTGGATATTTTTGTGATTGACTTAAGTATGCAATGTTTCCATGCAATTCTGATGTGTGTTTTACTTCAGGCATTGCTCTAACCCATTTTCTGATTTTCTATTATTTATCATGGTGTCAAGCATTGTTTTTTTATTTTCCAGGTTCTACAACTCAAAGAGATAGGTCTTTGAAAAGATTTTTGCATTTTTATTTCATATCAAGGGTTGTGATAAATTATATTGTCTAACTTTGCATAGCCCTCTTGGTGTTAATGGTTTATTGTGTACTTATAGTCTAGTGGGTGAATTCTTTATCTGAAAATTGCAGGGCACTATTCATTCTGTTAGATGTTAAATGCCTGTCAGATCACTAAACAAATTGATTAATAAAAATGTATGAACTTTGTGTTAATTATACATATGTAAAATATTGTTAGATGGGTCTTTCATTTCTATTTTTCTTTTTTCCATGAGGTGTGTTATGAGACAGTTATATGTCTCATTGCATACAACCTAGTAGTGTGTGTACATGTATATATATGAAGTTGAAAGGAAAAGTATAAATAAACACAGATAAAATATTTTTGTATATATTTTCTATATTACATTGGAATAACAGTTAAGAATTAAGTAATTTTGAACTTAATTTTTTTTTATTATGAATTAAACATTTAAAAAGATCTCATTAATATTTTATTAATTCTGATTTTGAAATTAATTAAAACAATCCTGCATCTTATTTTGATTAGCAATTGTTTTAATTAAAGCTTATATAACATTTTGAAAAAGTGCTGCAACATTGTTTTCAAAAGACAATGTTAAATTGAAAAGAGACATTATTTTTTTTCAATCAAGATAAAAAAAAACTTATTTTCAATTACTGTATTTTTCTCTACCCTAACTATATAAGGTTGAAAAAAAGATGACAGGGGAGTTTTTACATTTTAGCAGATGGTGACAGAGAATTACTATGAAGTTATAACTGATAGCAAAACAGTGGCTCCAGCTGTTGCTACTAGTTCAACAATGGTAGTTTGGATTTACATGGAAGCAATGCCCAGCTTTTCTATGTTAACTATAGCCTGTATATATGTGTATATTAGACAGCATAGATTGAAATGATTTAACTTTAGGACAACAGTTATCTGGATTACACCTATCCTGATAACAAGAACCCAGTCTTTTGGTTAGAAGTGACCAGATTACCTGGAGGGTTTATCAGCTTTCTAAAAATTAGTTTATATGTATACTGTTTTATATGTTATGCAGAGAGGCATAGATAGGGGTACTGCATTATATAAATTACAACTGATGAGTTATTTTAAATAATTTCTTTAGAAAAAATGAGTTGTAATTTTTTAAATTACAATTTTTTTTAAATAAATAACTTTATTCAACAAAAAGTAAGATCCATTTTCAGTATACTTTATTAACAAAAAAAATTATCTAAGTTGGGAGAAAAAAACTTGCTGGAGTATTTTTTAAAGATGTTTATAACTAATCAAGAGTAACCTGCCAAAGAATAGATATTGCTTTTTTTTAAAAAAAAAGATTACTTTTATGAAGGACTGGTAACGAATTAATATTTTTTTAAAAAAAGTGAAATGAAAAACATTTTTTACCATTAGATAAAGAATGAATTAATAATTTTGATTCATTACATTATTTTTATATATACACATCATATGTGTGCATTTGTGTAAAAAGTTTTATTTTTAATAAGTATTATTTTGACAAATTAAAATATCATATGATATAAACATCAGTGTGTGCATACATTTCCATGGGTGCCTACATGTATGTGAAAATGATCATTACGTACCATTAAAATGTGATAACTTACTTTTAACATTATATGAACAATTCCCATATATTACAGCATGTTTGTGCACTTATGTAGCTGAATGTCATGTAGATATAGGTTAAATCTGTCATTATAATTATAAAAATGAATTTCATTCATAGCTTTATGACAATTCAAATATGTTCATAAATTATTATACTGAATGTCTGTGTGCTTATATATAAGTATATTTTGTGTAAACCTATTGAAACATATTAGTAAATTACAATGTAATAATTGTTTTTTTTGTATTAATCAAAATCATTAAGCTTGATTTATATGCAATATTCTGCATATGTTAATTTCAATTTTATTGTTATTAATAAATTGATATTTATTGTTAAAGTATTTCAATGAATTTACTCAACCATCAAATAGATTTCAAATATTATATGATTAGGATTATCTCTTGCTCACAGTAACAGATATAGAGCTTTGATTCTCTTGAGCTAGATTCATGCACAAATCTGTTATATAAAAGTGATTTATATTTAGTTTGTAGACATCCAGTTGATGATGATCCTGAATTGGGGCAATAGAAATAACCTTTAAAGTCCATGCACTACATTTTATTTAGTTTAGTATTTATTAAAAATAAAGTTTATAGTTCACAAGTAAATTAATGATATTAAGTTACCAGAGCATTGATGATGATCAGCATGCTTTAGTATTCCCACATTATTTTTGTTTGTGCATATAATTATTGTATAAATAATCTGCTCCAAGCTTAATAATTAGCCTGATCTATAGCAGATCAATTTCAAATCCAGTCACAAGATTGTCTGTTGATTTATTTAATTACTAATCATTCATGATGATGAATGATAGTTACTTTTCTGTAATTCTGGAGAACTTATAGTTACTTGTTATAGTTAGTTCTGTGTTGATCTCTCATACTCTTCATATTCATTCCTCATGCTCATTCTTCATTATATTTTTTATTCAATTTTATATTTTGACTTGGGAGTGATGATGATTTTCTCATCAACCCAGGTTCACTCCAATTGATCTGTGTCATCATAATCCATAATATCATTGCAATGAACATTGAAGAAAAATTCCTTTTCAATGGGCTGCAAAAATTCAGGTATTCTTTACTTAAAAGGGAAGTGTAGTTGAAATAATATAGCTATGGTGCATTTCAAATATTTAGATTTCAGATAGTATTATACATTGTTACTATATATATATATATATATGAAAAACAAAAAATAGTTATATATAGCGCCATCTTTTGAACATATATATATATATATATATATATATATATAAGTAGCTTTAGTATGTGTATCATATTCATATATAAATTAAAATTATAGCACAACCAAAATTTTAAAAAATAATAATGCAATTAATAATAAATCGAGAGAGCACATTTAATAAAAATTATAAAAATCGTACTGTACCCTATTTTTATTTTTCAAAACACCTGTAAAATGAATAGTTAAACAGCAGACTTTTGTCATAATTAAACATGCAAAGTTTATATCAACATCAGAATCTATAGTCACTTCAACTTGCCATTACTTAACATCTCTTCAAACTTTAAATTCTCTGACACAAGAACATTATTATATGAAATATTGTGACTCATCAAATTGGAAAGTATAATAAATTGAAAAATAAAATGTATGTGCTTTCAATGTAAACCAAATAAAGTGTAATAACACTATGAGAAAGAAAAATGACTGCTGCCATACTAAGCCTTTAATAATTTCATTAATTTTAATCTATTTTTTCATTTACATTACTTATCTGAAAAATAACCTTGCAGCATTAAAGCGACTGTTTTTTATGAGGCTCCTCATAGACATCTGAAGTCACTCTAACTCAGCCGATTCTTATGCTAAAAAATTCGTTTGATACGTTTTGAAGAGATTTTTAAAAGTTCTGTATGATGGTGACCTCTTCCGACTTATTTTACAAGTAAAAAATAAAAAAAAACGCATTTAAACCTAAACAAAGAAAGAACATTATTTGTGATTGGTTCTTAGCAAGCTCTCAGCCGAAAAAGACATTCTGATTGGCTGGAAAGAACAAAGAAACCGCCTGATCAAAGAAAATAAAGAAAAACGCTGAGATTTTCATTTCGAATCCAATTTTAAGTATTATAAAATTATATTTATGGAAATTAAAATTATTCTCAGAGAGAATAATAAAAAAACAAAATTATTTTCGAAAAATATTGAAGATTTTAGTACAAATATTGAAGATGTAGTAAAAAGAAATATTTACTTTTCTATAACGTAAAAGTCGATCTTTTTGTTTATATTATAGCTTTTATGTTGCCGAAATTGAATATTTTAGAATAAATAAATAGCAATTTATTTTTGAAAGAACTTTCGTTCTCTTCATAACCTGAAAAATTAATAATATACTTTTTATAAACGTATCTGAGTTGAATTTAATATTATAGGCAAATATGTTTTAACAATAGGCTTTGTCTTCAGTTTGTGAGTTGGCCAATTAAAAGATTTGATTTTTATCTCATACAACCAATCATATAATTAGCGGTTAAAAGGTTAAAGCTTCACTCCACTACTGTACAAAAAGAAGTGAATGAAAACTGTAAAATAAAAGACAGTTTTTACTTATTGGAATGGAGTTGGTGTCTTAACTATTTTGTTTCAAAAACTATAACTAACTGTACTTTTTTTAAATATGATTATAATAGACTTGTCTTCAGATAGGACTTTTACAATGAACTCTGTGGTCGTTTTATATAAGCCAAGTTCATGATTCAGAATTTTAAAAAATACAATAAAATAATAAATATGTTTTCCTCATTTACTCAAAAAATCAATAAGTTGGACTTTTCATGTAGAGTATTCCATCTAACTAATTAAACTGACTGTGTTTGGTTTGTTTTTTTATCAGAAATTTTGTAGAACTAAACCATGAAAGCATTAAAGCAATGATTTACTGTTGTAAGGTATGTGTGTTAAACCACTAAACATCACATTATCACCATCTCATGCTAGCACATAACTGTTAGTAAACAGGCAAAAACTCTCCATATAGTAGTGCCATCTTGTGCTAACCAGAGTAATCAATGAATGCCAGAAGGCTTGTGCATAAAATCCCTATCTAGTGCCTACTCATCCAATATCCCCAGAGTAGTTTTTGGCTTGTGGCCTTCATCAGTGAGGAGCCTTGGATCTGAATAGGCACTAGATAGGGATTTTATGCACAAGCCTTCTGGCATCCATTGATTACTCTGGTTAGCACAAGGTGGCACTACTATATGAAGAGTTTTTGCCTGTTTACTAAGGTATGTTTATGTTTAATACCTTCACACATAGACAAGCTTGCTTGTAAGCACGTGTTTAAAGATGTATATGAGTATGTGTGGGGGTTCCATTAAACTCAATGGTTCATTTGATTTTAAATATTAGAAGAAGAAAAAATAAATGGGCTTAAGGACTTTAATTGTGTTCATATAGAAATGAATTTTATATTTTTTTTGTTCTTAAGCTAGAAGGTATATATATATATGCATTTTTATATAAACAAACATGCTAATACTATTTTGAAAAAATATATAATTTTAATTATTAATTAACTAAGTAAATACTTCGCACATGTAATGACGATTGACAAAAAAAAATCGTTCGCAAATTCTTTAGATTGCATTATGTTCTCCAGGTCGATCTTAAATTCAAAGAAAAAATGGGGGTCATTTGTCTTTTATTATATTTTTATTTAAATGAATTTAAAAAGAATTGGGAAGTATGGAAGTGTTTATTATATCTATAGAAAATAAATATTGATCAGTAAAAAGACTACTTTTAACGCATCAATTGTTAATTTTACGCTTTAAAAAACTGCTGGTAATTTGTAAAAAGTTTTATTAGAAAACAAACATTTAAATATTATCTATACTAGTATGTGGTCATCGATTAGTGAGATGTAAGATATGTGTTAATGCAAAACTAGAAAGACAAACACCCTTAAGCAAGTCAGCATTAATAGTTGATATTCCTAACCTTCCAAAACTTCCCAATGAATTTAAATTAGAATTTGCTTATTATTTTCAAACATTGACAAGTTTTGAAAATGATTCAGTCTTGAATTAAATCAATAAAAAAATAACTGATACACTATTAAAATTGCAATAAAGATAGCTGATACAAAGAAGGAGACGTTTATCAATAAATTTTCTAATGAGATAAAAAAAGACAAAAAAAAAAAAAAATGTATTAAAAAAAGAATATGAAAAATTGTAAAAATGATCTATTATAAAAAACTGAACAACTAGAATTTTTGTAAATGATACTATAAAAAGTAATAAATATAATTGTAAATCAGCAAAAAAATCTGTAAAAATCAATAAAGGTTTCCAAAGTATAAAATAATAGTGAAGCATTGGTAGTCGAGAAGTCAGTGACAGCGGCTTTACAAGCAGTTGTCCCGGGATAGCGGATTCGCTTCCCGGCTGATGCTATGACACATGAGAGAAAAAAAGTATAAAATAGTATCTCAGTATGAAAAACTTATTTCTGCAATAAGAAGAAAAGATGGGACTATTACTAAAAAGAAAGAAGACATCATGAAATGTATGAAAGAGTTTTGTAAAGAACTATATAGTAATAAAGAACAAGAAAGCAAAATATCTCCTACAGTTATTACACTTTCGCAATTGCCCAGTATTTTAGTAAATAAGTGAGACTTGTGATTAAATCTATAAAGAAAAAAAGCTTCAGCAAATGATGTAATTATAATCAATATCTTAAAAAGTGGTTGAAGAAATATAAAAATTGTTGGCAAAGACATATACCAAATATCTAAGTAATAAAGACGTATCAGATTATTGAAAGAATAGTAGTAATATTGATTTTTAAGAAAAGAAAATAAAATATTGAAAATTACATACCTGTAAGTCTTCTGTCAGCTTTATGCAAAATCTTTACTAGATAACAACTAGTCTACAGCTAAGTGGTTTTAATCAACTACAAAAAAAAAAAAACATGCTGGGTTAATAAAATGATTTTAGCAAAGTGGATCACATCCAAATATTAAGAGAAGGCATAGAAATAACAAATATGACTTGACATTATGTTTAGGGTTTGTATATTATAAAAAGGCATTTGATTACAAACACGCACTCAAAAGACTAAAAATGTTCTTTAATGGTATGCTTCTATCGCTAGATACTTCTTGTAGGGGCAATCTGCTGACTTGCAATTGTGATGCAATGTAGTAAATTTTTTAAATGCGTCTCACTCATATATCTATTTTTGTGTGCCTAAAAAATTAGAATGTGAAATTCTATTTCTATTAGGAAAAACAATAGAGTACACAGATATAAATAATGCTTGAAACAGCTTGAAGTTGAGATGCTCTGGGGAAAGACACAAACATATGAGTGGTTTAATAAAAAAATCAAATTCATCACATTCCAAAAAAATGTGGCAAGTAATATAGAATGTCAAGGCAATACTATGATTGTTTTTTATGCAAATAGTATTATTCATTCACAATTTGTTTATAATAGTCATTTTATCTACAAGTACTGAAATGTTTGTGTGATGCAATAAAATGAAAATGTTCTGATGTGTAGCAAAATGGGAAATGGTAGCTTAATCATGATAATATGCCAGTGTGTACAGCCTTGAGTGTGAAAAAATGTTTAAACAAAAATAACAATCCATTATCTATCCACCCTATTCACTCAATTTTGCTCTGAGTTCTTTTTATTTGTCTGAATAAACAGTACCTCAAAAATGTTTTGCAGATGTGGAAGAGATGAAGAAAAGGTGATGGAGTCATTAAAAAACATCATTTTGTGAGATTTAAGCTTTGAAAAATGGAAAACACATTTAGATCAGCATATTAAATGGACATTACTTTGTAAAAGATTTAATTTATAACACCTAAAAATAAATACACATTTTTATTCAAAATTCTAGGTTTTATGGGAGGTACCTCCTCATAGATAAACATTTTATAGCCAGTAAAGTATTGGATCATTGTGTTATAGCCCTTGTGTATTAACACCTTTTGAAGAGTATTTATCACATTACAACAATAATGATTAAATTGCATGATGATACTAAAAAGATTAACATTGAGAAGGATATGCAACAGAATAATTTCATATTTCCAAAACTTCACAGCAGTTTTATGAAAAAAATATTTTTGAAAATTGAAATGTAAGACCAAGGGAATAAAAACTGAAGATTATTTAAGTCATCTTAGAGATTTTATATGTGATGTGATTGTATTTGCAAACAATACTGCAAAGCTTCAGAAAATATTGCAAGAGTTATTAAATGAAAGCAAGAAAGTTAGACCAAAGATAAATTTAAAATAACAAAAATAATGTGCTATGGATTATCTCCAAAGAAATTAAGGATTGATAATCATGAATTAAAGATTAACAGTTTCAAATATCTTGATCACATTTTTAATACAGATAGAAACTTAATGGATGAAATTAATAATAAAATTAAATTTGCAAGAAGACATTTTGTTAGGCATAATTTAATATTAAAAAAAATATGACTACATATTTGAAACAAAAGACTTTTAATGTTTTACTATTTCTTACAGATTTGAAAAATGGACGCTTAAAATAATAACAATTCAAAGATTTTAGATCACTCAATAAAATGTTAAGAGATGAATAGGAGTTGCAAAAAGAAATTGAATGTGGAATGCATAGGTGAGAGAACAAGGTATATCATTTGATATTATTGAAAGAATTAATAATCTGATATGGGCCTGTGTTTGGACATATTGTCAGAAGTGATGACAATAATTGAAAAGTTGAAGTCCTAAACTGAATTACAAGAGATTGTAAAAACATGAAAATAGATTACATGTGAGAAAAATGCATGAAATAAGAAAGGTTGGTAGTGTGATGTGGAAATCAGAGGTTAGAGATCAGAGAAACTGGATTAAACTTGGAGAGTCTATCTTACAATTGATTCCTAATGATTAAAAATGAGGATAATGATGATGATAATGAAAATAGTGATTGTTTGGAATGATTAAAATTTTTATCACTTAAAAATTTACATTTGATAAAGCAAATAGTTTTTTTTTTAAATGTAGACTATACACATTATTCAGATTTTGGTCCTGTTATAATGTGTAGTCTATCTACATTTGATGATTTATTTGCAGAGAGCACATAGCGAAAACCAAAATTTATGCAAATGCAATCCACATCAGTTTTAATGATTATATTATGCTTTAATAATAATAAAGTTAATCAATATTTTATAATAGCAAGGAAAATCAATTTGACAGATAAGTTTTGTTCTGTATTGTAAGTAGTATTTTCATAGAGATGTTAAAAATAAGATCAATTCATTGTCTAAATTATAAATAGGCAATCTGGCCACCTCAATTAAAAAAGCATATAGAGAGCCATCTGTAACGTACACTAGGGTTACTAAATCAATAGAAAAGATGAGTGATACCATTACTGATGCCAAATATTTAATAAAACAGAAGCAAAATAATGCACCCAGATTCCATAAATCTACATTGAATGACATCACAAGTCTTGACCTTGGCATGAACAATATGTCAGAAAATAAGATCCACACAACTACGCAATGGACAGAAGAAATGTTGGAAAATAATTTGATCAAATGTAATTTGATTATGTCATGGGAAATATTTAACTCTTTCAAATTTTTTTCCACTGATCTCATATTAGATATAATAAACACCTCCACACTTCCCCAATTCTTTTCAAATTCATATAAATAAAGATATAATAAAAGAAAAATGAGCCCCAAGATGCATTTTGTGCTGAACCAGCACTCATCAGTTGGCCCAGGTCACTATCTCTCATATATATCTCTATTATATGCAAAGTATTTATCTAGAGTAAATTGTTACATTTTCATTTACCATTGTCAAACTCTCTCCACTCACAACCCCGACGCCACCCATTTCAGATAAATACACTAATAATTATTACTAATCATTTTCAAAACTAGAGATTATCTCTAGCACAGATATAAACTTTAAACCTCAGTTAAAGATTTAACATCTCATATTAGCTGTTACAAATAAACCTGCTCTGTATATAGTTTTCCAAATGAACTATTATATAAAGTGCTTACTTCAAACAACTTGTGGGGTAGCATTTTGTGAATAGCAGACCATCATAATCATTGTTACCTTATTTTAGAATTTTTTGATACCAAACAAAGAAATCGATTTAAAAATCACATAACAATACTGGTTAAACATGCATTAGTCATAGTAAATGAGAACAGACAAAGCATGATTACCAGAGTACTCAAAAATATATACCTAAATTACACTGTAAGTGATTTTAAAAACCTTACGGAGCCATTTGGTAACATCATTACTCTACAACCTGTATATCACAAAAATACTCCAATACCTATTTTTGGAAGCAGTTATGTATTCAGAGTTCAATTGCACAACAGTGTTGACCCACTAAACATATCCATCCAAGTTACAGATCAAGAGGCTATGCTGCTAATATTAATTCAAGGAATCAAGCCTCAGTGTTTTCAGTGTAACATCTGTGGTCATCTGGCAGTCAATTATGATAATGCATGATGCAAACATTATAACACAATGAACACATCATCACATATTTTCACAGAGAAAAAAGTTCAAAAGGATAACACCTACATGGAATCTAATACACTACCTGACTTGGAAAACAATTTAGATGCAGAAAATAATGAACAAAATGTCCATTCAATAAATGATTTGCTAGCAAATATAATAAACAAAACATCACTAGAAGTAATGGACATTTTAACATCATGTATTCCACAAGTACTACATAACACAAGTAATGCTCCAAGTAATAGAAAACCTGGCCAACCAAAAAAACACACAAGAAGAGCCACCATCAATGCTAGAACAATTTAAAGCAGAAAAGAAAATAGACAATCAAGTCACAGCAGAGCTTGGTAACATCTCAAAAGATGACAATGCACACTTGGTAAAAGTAAGTATATCTCACTATACTAAACAAAATGATATAGATATTAACATTAGAGAGCATCAATCACATACACAGCAGAAATATAACAGATCCACACATAATATAACTTTTTTTATCTAATTGATATATAATTTTAATAGGTTCTAAATATAATATTAAAAGAGATAGGCTAGGTGAAGTAAATAATATATATAATGAAACTAAAACTAAGTGTACATAACATTAGGGGCTTGAATGTTGTGGCAAAAAACTACCAGCTAATTAAATGGTTAGACATAGTGCAATTACATATAATAGGATTAGTAGAAACAAAGATCTACAGTAAATCACAAACTGATTTTTCTATTTAAACAGACTGGGATTCTCAGCATTCTCTAGGCTTACATCTGCACCCTCAGCAGGATCAGAGGTAATAATGATGAAATCATGCCCATTTTACTCACTCAAAATTTTCTTTATAGATGAATATGCAATAATGCTTACAAAACAGAATAAGACTATAAGTTTAAATGTACTGTTTGTTTATATGCCCCCCCAACCAGAACACTATTGCCAGAGTTATTCAAAACATAAATTTATTATTTTCTACCTCCTCACAGCCACTCATGCTGATGGGAGACTTTAACATGTCATATTCTACATTTGTGAATAAATAATTGCACCTCGTCAATAGTCCACTTATGAGTGGTGAAGAATTTATGCCAAGCAATTCTGTTTCATTCGATAATGGCAGATACTCATCATTTATATATCTAGTATTTTACTCAATGTTGCTTCACCACACACTAAAAATTTAATTAATCCCTTCTCCTCTCTCAAATCATGCATCAATAATGACAATTTTTGCTTTAAATTATACATACCATGCAACACTACACAAAATAACATTAAGAATACTATTACATACAAGAACTACAATTTTTATTTTCAGAAATATATATTTTATTAGCTAAACTAAACAACTTAGAAATGGACCCATATACACAAATAATATCACACACTATAAACTATGCCACAAAAATCACTATACTACCAACAAAACTATTAGATCTTGGTGATGAATTACATAAAATAATAATTCATAGTACCCAACTACAGAAAATAAGCATCTATTAATTAAACTAAAAAAAAAATTAGAAATCCACATGTGATGTGTTACAAAAATACATTACTGCAAAAAAGAAAAATGTTTTCATCACACAAACACATATCTGGTTCAGACAATATATTCGATGGTCATTAGGTCAACTTCCTTCAGCATTAGTGACTGGAGATGTTGTTGTCATGGGTGATAATATGCTAGCAACAGTATATAAACACTTGAAGAAAATACTTCAAAATAAGCCAGAATTAAAACCATCTTTGGGCCAATTTGGCATACTAGATGATACAGAAATATTTAAACCTATAAGATTTTATACAAAGTTTGGAGAAGCTGCCAGATTCATGCCATCCAGGACCATTGGTATACCAAAAAAAATTTTCACCCACTTAAGCCACTTAATCTTGCAGACATGATTAACTTTCTTACAAAAGGACTAACTTTCTTACAAATGGTATATATCATATTCGGGATATTGTAACAATCAGATTTGTCTATCTCACTAGTACACTGCAGAATTCAAACCCCAGACACAGAGCTCAACACTCTAAGAAGGGTTGCCTCCCAGAAATCCCAAAGTTTATGCTCTACAGCGCCACCTATGTGACAATCCATCTGATGCTACTGATAGCATAGATTCTTACCAGAGCTAGTGGTAAGGGAGAAGCAAGAGACTTTATATTAAAAATATATTCTTAGGTTTGCTAATTAGATCTATAGATGGTATGAAATATAACTCTGAGAATTCAAGACATATGGTAAGTATAGAATATAGCCTGGACTGAGGTGTGGATCATAGATAAATCAATAAATAAAATCAAAATAAGTTAGTAAAAATTCAAGAGTATTTATTGGTTAATAATAGATATTGGCATTGTCTATGTAAACCAGTCAGTGGCATAGTGAATACTTAACATAATATGTACATTAACATTTCTCTATTTCTTGGGTTAAATATAAAAAATTATGGTTAAGTGCCTACACAGTGTGGTTGGTTTAAGAACAATATATTATGAGGATATGTGACAAGGGGTAGTGAGTGTAATGCATCTATATTTGATAAATTTAATACTATTTTATGATTCTTATGAGCATACAATATTGACATCAAGAATCAGGCAGATGAAGGCTCATTGAGCTATATTAGAGAGAAATGGATTAAAATGTACTTGCTTAATGGAATGATATAAATACTAAAGTTAAGGTAAATTGGTGGTGCCAGTGAAAATCAAATGCAGAGGATGGAGTGTGGTGCATTGAAACCATGGCTTTGTAAAAAAATGCAAAAGAAAAAACAAAATATAGGGGATGGCATCAAACCATTTATTTGAAAATAATTGTGTCACTCTATATCAGCCTGAGCCTGGCCTTCTACCATGTAACTCCATGACTGGATGATTGATGGACAAATCCCAGATGAGATTTCTAACTCATATTATTCTGGAAGATATAGGGAAGCGATGAATGGCCTCTGCCATTCTTGATATCCTGAATAAATGAACAAAGTCAAAAGTCTCAACATCCAATGCATTGACACTGGCAACATGCAATATGTAAAAAAGGGTGGATGTACTTTAATTGAATATAAACATTAAATTCATTTCTAAAGAGTTACATTTATATGGTCTAAACATTTTCAATTTCACTAATAAACTATTAACTATAAATAAACTTGGAAATAACTGAAAATATATATATGGAATGACAAAAGCATGCTGGGGAAATGCATGATTCAGGGCTTCATTAGATAACTAGACAATCATGCATTTATATAATAATAACTGTACGAAACTTGCACCACCCTCACACTATATTTTACTCAGATGGAATTATTTCATATAAAATGATATAAATAAATTGTATATAGAAAACCAGATCTCATACAAGTATCTTTATTTCACTCTAAAAAAACATTTAATAAAAGAACCCTCAAGTGAGTGAGTCAAATAATACATTTTAAATAGAAGGGCAAGTTCTACAATTAACCTGCATTAATAAGGCAGCTTATTCAGGGAAAAAGAAAAGGGGGCATGACTTACTCGGTCGATAGTTACTCAGGCACTTCATCATAATGAAAGAAAATAAGTTAATGAATTTAAATATTAACCAAGTAAAGTTGATAAGTACAACAGTTTTTAAATTAGATTTGTTATAGAATAGGAATATAAACTGAAAACTTAATTTAAGATTACAGAAATAATTGAGTATAGCGATAGCTTATGAGGAAATATACAGATTACACAAGAGCTTTTGGGTTAAAGGGTTACCTCATATGGTTTTCTGGAGATTTAGTATGCACTAGGTCTTCTGTTGACTTCGATTAATTGGTGAGAGTCTATTCCATTGGGCATTTTGGTTTCACTTATCCTGGTATTTTGCATTTTGATGGACGGCAGCAGCATTCTTCTTAATTTGGCAGCAAATCTTTTAGGTATGATTTAGTAGTAGCAGCAGTTCACATTGGCCTTTTTATGGAAAGGGCATCATATGGTATAAAGGCCACAAGATGAACATTTCCAAGAAGAAAGATAGCCTTCCTGCCACTTTCTGTGGAGACATTCTAACTTCCCTTCACAGAGGCTAGGATTTTTACAATTTTCTGAACAAAATTAACAGTTCTCCCTGATATTAGCTTCTCTCTCTCTCTCTCTCTCTCTCTCTCTCTCTCTCTCTCTCTCTCTCTCTCTCTCTCTCTCTCTCTCTCTCTCTCTCTCTCTCTCTCTCTCTCTCTCTCTCTCTCTCTCTCTCTCTCTCTCTCTTCAACTCTCTCTCCAAAATAATCATCTAAAAACTGTCTACAAATATAATCAGCTACTCTAAACCCTTTAAAATATGGCAACCAACTAGATTAAAAGGAGTCAAAAATAAAGAACCCAAAAGCAAAAGCAAAAAGAGGGCCTCAAATAATAATTTTAGCTCTACATATATCAAGGGAGCCCACAATAGAACTGCCCTGTGGCATAAAAATTTATTATTCCAAATATTTGCTACTAATTAATACTTTTATTAATTAAAAAAAATGCAAGAGTGAACATCTGTTATTGTTTTTTTATCTAGATGGCTAATTATTTTAAGCCACTAATGCATTTACAGTAATATAATTAATTAAGCATTATTGTTTTCTTCCCAACTCTCATTTAATTTCATATACAAAATTAGGTTATGGTTTCTAAAATATAAATAACAAAATGATATAAGTTCAAATTTGAAAGTTTTAAAGATTTAGATTAATTATTAGTTTAATGTTAGTTTAAATTATGTTGAAAAACTAAAGATGAAGAATTTGGTATTTCCCAATTAATAGATTTAAATAAATTAGAACTTAAGTAAACAACATTCTTGTTAATTTTAGGCTTTCAAACATAATATCACAGTATGTGTGCAAATACAACAGACCTAACCAAGTCCTACTATGAATAAGTATATACATGTACGTATGTACTTCTTACCTTATAAACCGTTATATTAAAATTACCTTAAATTATTGAACTACTAGCTGACTGTTCATCTACTATATTTATTAAGAAAGCTCAGATTTTGGCATGAGAGCACAGTCCACACACATTATTATATGTTAGGATTTAAACTAAGGTATGAGGGTAGGTAAGAAGTGAGAAAAGGTGAAAGGAAGATCTGCAAAGCAAATCTTACTGTTTCAATATATACCCTATAGCAATCATGCCCTTTATGAAGGAACAAATTTTACTCTATAGTCCAAAACATAAGGCCAATATTTATGGGCTCATTGGGTATTAAATTACTCAAAACAGTAATTAAAAACAAAATTGAATCACATGTTATATACCTTTATTAACACAGTTACAGTTTGCAAAAAAGGCTCATCAACAGGTCAAGCAGCTTTTGTATTCAAAACTGTAATTGATACTGTGTGAAATGCAAAAAAATACAGTCCAATTGCAGTAACAACTGGGTATAAGCAATGCATTTGATTCAGTACCAATTGATGTACTCATAAAAACATTAGAAAAAAACAACAATAACAAAATCAATATTATATTTACTCACAAACATGCTAATAAATAGAGAAATATATGTAAATCTAAATGAGAAAATGTCTCTCCCTTTTAATACACATTAATCAATCCCACAAGAGTCTCCATTTAGTGTATTGCTATTCTCTGTGTACATGAATCCACTACTTAATAACATTGAAAAATGGCTACCAGGGATCTATGTACAAACACTTGCTCATAATGTAGCCTGCATAACCTACATGGATGACATAACAGTTTTGCTAACAACTAGAAAACAAATACAAACAATAACTGATATTACATGAATATATTTGCACCTATAAACTAAAATTTAATCTTGATAAAACATGTAGGGTGTATATATACAGGCAAAACACATACAAATGTATTTCATCGTAAATCTATAGTCTACTTAGGATACCCTTTTCACTTGTGTTACATGGCTATGCAAAGGCAAATACAAAACAAACTAATTCAAACAACAGAATGGACTATATCCTTTCTCTCAAAAGCATATCTTTTTCTTTATTCAAAAGTATCATTATAAACATACTGACAATTACAAAAATTACTTATTATACACCAATTATAGTCTTCACAAAATTCATTACATCAAATATTTATTTGCTGTGCAGAAAACTTGTATGGGGAAGGGAAATAATGGCCATCTCACTCAGGCAAATGCAATATCACCCTAAATGGATTAGGACTATATTCTTTGCATGTGTTTACAATGCAAAAAACTATTAATCTTTTATCATCTGTGACAATAATATATCCATATTTAAAAATCACTCTTAAAATAATAGCAACAGACAAACCTTCTCCATACACGAAATGTCTGCATACAATCATAGAACCTATTAAATTAATATCTGATTCTAACATCACTTTACCACAAAATAAATAGTGCTACTGGAATACATATGAACATCTACACAAAAATACAAATTATAACTTAGACTTACCAATACTAGGCATTAATAATAAGCAGCTAATATGTAGATTTAAGTATTAGACACTTGAGCCCAAATTTTTTTGATTTTCTATTTAAAATGAACATGTGATCATTACCAACATTATATTTCATGAGATATAAAAGAAACATACTTAATATTGACACTATGTGTGAGTTAAAACATGTATTCTTTGAGTGTAGTAGCCTACAACACGAACGATTCTATATTATTAAAAAATTATCAGAAAAAGTACAACATTTATATTATATGCATTAGGGTGCGTTAGATGCACTAGTATGAAGATTGGCTATCTTAATATAAAGCTGAGCACTGATTGTATATATGTGTGAGGATAGCACAAGTAATCTGGACCAACTGATGATTGCTGGTTTAGCATGAAATACATATATTGGTGATTATTTATCTTTTCAACATGTGTGTGATCAGGTGGGTCAGCAATATGAGATGGCACTGAGAGTAGTGGGTCGTGTGAAAGTCTGAGTTCGAATCCCACATATATTACATATATAAATGCAAGTTTAAGCCTGTACAATGCATTAATTTCCTAATTTATTGTAAATGTTTTTAATGATAATTTAATTCACCGAAGGCTATTGAAAATATTTTGATTGGTTTTATTTTTTTATTTTTATTTTAAACTGAAATATCAATATATATAATTATTTTTTCCTTTAAACTGAATTATATGTTGATATATTTTTCCTTGAATAAAGTTTCTTCTAAAACTAAAAATAAATATAAAGTTATTTACATCACTGCTTTTATTGCCTTTATATTTAGTAGGAAAAAATGCGTACTTTTTAAAAAATATACAGTCGAAAAACATAAAGCGTAGATTGCCACAAGTTTCACATTTTACTATTTTTACACCATACCCTTGGATAGTGCTATAATATTAAAAGTCATGACAGTGTTTGATTATTTTAGCACATTAAATTAATATGGTTCGGATTGCTTTTTTATGGATTATTTTTTTATGTTTTTTTTTTTTTTTTTGCTTGCTAAAGTGCTTTGATTTAATACACTTATCGCACAAATTATTTTCAACACAAAATATATAAAATATCTATTCTTTTACATTTGGCTTTCTGCCTATGGAGGTGGAGAGGGGGCAATATATATATATACGCATTAAATTTATCCATTATTAAAATGATTAAACTTAATGCACATCATTTTAATTATTTTCAGTGCAAAATGTAAAACAAAACATCCATTTGGGATTTGGTCTTATATCTGCCTATTACTTTTTATGAACTACTTCTTATATTGTAATTTACTTAATATATTGAACATCACATGAACACCATTTTTTATGTTTACACAAGCTGTTAAAACAGAGGTAAAACTCTCCATGTAGTAGTGCCACCCGATGCAAGCTAAAGTGATCAATCGATGCAAGAAAGTTTGTGCATAATATCTCTATCTAGTGCCTACTCAACCAATATCTTCAGACACAAGTTAGAAACTAGTCTGGGGATATTGGGCACTAGATGGTGATTTCACGCACAAACCTTCTTGCATCCAATGCCTATTCTGGCATGCACTGGGTGACATTAGTGTATGGAAAGTTTTGTCTCTGTTTTAATATATCTATTGACGTCAATTATTTTTTTCTTATAAGTTGTTTTTGTATAGTTTTGATTACTTCCAAACAAGATCTATTTATGATTATTTTCTTCTTTTTTTTTGCTTTTATTTAACAGGCATATTATTAAGAATTAATTTATTATGGAATATTTTTTATATTGCTTTGCTTTTTTTAAAATGCTGCTAATAAAATAAATAATAAATGTGTATATTTTGCTTTGGTTTTAGTAGATTCTTCAAATACAAGTAGATTACACAGTATAATAGCAGAATATGTTTTTGATTTAGAGTTGATTTTTCAAATAACTTATACTATAATAATACATTAACTTCTTATCTCAATAACATTTAAAAAGTCACAATATTATATAACAAGATGATTGCAAATAAAAAATAACTGTATTGCTGCATTGCATATGTAATTTAGACAGATTTTTTTAAAGCTTTTGAAAAATATATGTAAATTATTTAAAAGAGCTTATATATTTAAGTTTATTGCTTTCTTGATTTTTACTTCAATGTACATAAGTTAAATTTTGTTCATAAAGATAAGATGAATAACTAAATAATTAAATAATATAATGGACAATAAAGTATTATATTTTTTTCCTCCATATGTCATAGCATCGTCCAGGAGGTGAACCCGCAACAACCGTCTGCAACCAACTGCCTGCTTGCAAGCTGGCTGTGCTCACCTCTCAGCTAACAACGCTTGAAAAGTATTATATTATTTTTTTCTTTATGCATTGATACAATCATGAAATAATTAAATAAATCCACATTTCTTTTATCAGTATAATAATACTTATTTTATTTTATATTTGTTTAATCTGACAACTTTGATTGACCAGCAATAAACAACAGTCTTCTTCAGAGTTCTGAAGAATTCTGCTAATTAGTTGAAATTCTCAGATTGCCAAATATAAAATAAAATAAGGATTGTTATAGTGATAAAGGAAATGTATATTTATTTCATTGTTTGAAATGTAACCATTGACAAACCTGGGTCACAATTCATGCATCTTTCACCATAACTCATTACAATCACAATCATTCATCAGCCCATAATTAGAAATATTCAGTGCACTTTTCAAGCATATTATGAAAAAGGTAATTAAACTTAATATATTCTACCTAACCCGCCCTCTCACTCTTTATATTTATTTTTTCTTTTTAATATAAAGTACGTCGTCTCGTAAATTTCTCTAAAACATCATTTATATAAAGTAATAACAATGTTCTAAATTTTATTATAACGACTCGATCAGAATTCTATACCACTCTCTTACACAGAATCCTATCACAGGGTGGTTAGTGCTACAGGTGGAGTAATCAATATCATTGGAAAACTTTTGCCAATAACATTTATACTCGTTTACTAGAACACGTATTAGCCAATCAAACTTTTATTTATTTAAAGGAAGAAATCCTATGGGCGCCAGCCGAGCTTGTCGACAAGTCTGCTTGACCAATACGGTCTAGTACCGCTCCCGCTAGATCAGTTACAATAATCAGTCAAATATACTCCGCCTATTTAAAAAATCACTTTTAAAAATCCTTTCTATGCTAACTTTCTCGCTTTCTCTTTTCTTTATTTTAATTATTTAAGTTAAATCTAATTTGAGTAATAACTAAACAATAAAATATTCATTTACGCTATTATACTTCGTTTTGTCTTATAACACAATTATCTACACTTTCGATCAAGTTGAAATAAAATTTAATGCACTCAAAGTTCCATATTATAAATACAAATTAATCATACGCATATGCTTACATTTGAAGTAACAATAAAATCTCATATAAATACATTTGGAAATAATCATACGCATACACTGATATTTAAACTCACACTAAAATACATTTGATAAAATAACTATACGCATTTATTTATATTGGAAATCACACTGAAATCTCTGGGCATTGGAGCTAAAGACAATTAGTAGTTCATAAGATAAAGTTCAAAGTTTATTATTACGGCTTTAATTAGTGAGTTAGAAATTGAAACAAATATTACCTAGCTTTCTCCCCTCTGCACGGTTTTTTGAGCGTTGCTTCAATAGTGTTTCCTTCGGTCAGTTAGCGCTAACTGCTTGCAATCCATTCCCGATGTTTTTGGGATCATGTGGGCTCCACGTGGACACTCCATCTCCTTCTTGTTTATGCGACCATGATTGAATTTGGAACTGTCCGCTGATGGTATTGCCTGGAAGGATTCGGCCGGTTGTTCACACGATGGTTTTAGCAATGCAGCATAGTATAATTAATAAACGACAATTGCTTAATAATTGCTTAGGAATAATAATACAAGCATTGACATAATAGAATAGAAAATTTGCCCCTTTTATATTTACAGTTCTTATCTCGCGGATTCAATCTACAATACGTAACTAATCCTCTGGTGTTTCAGTTATGGTCCATGCTGATTTTCTGGTGTTCGCATTGGTTATTGAACTTCTTTGTATTCCCTGCTAGAGTTATTTCACTTTCTTTGTTATAGTTATTTCAATTCCTTTGTTAAAGTTTTTTCCAATTTCTTTGTTAAAGTTATTTGCACTAATTAGCCGTTTGCTGGAAATTTCTTAGGTTTGTCATTAGCTCCCATTGTTTATTACATTCATTCAATTACACATATAATTTTTCCTTTTATTATGATTATAAGACAAAACGAATTCCACCTTGCTTTTTCTTTTTTTTTTTTTTTCTTAAAGCAATTTTAAATCGAATTTCAGTTTAGTCAAATCAAATTTCTAATCAAATCAAACCTAATTATCAATTTTTAATTTTTTTTAGCTTTTATTTAATACGACTCAAAATTATATTTTAGAAAACTATTTATTTTATGCTTTTAAAGCTCACCTGTCTATGAAAAAATCTTTATTTTATTTTACCTTACACGAACTTTTAATTTTATTAATATTTACACAAATCGCTTATTAATTAATATTATTTTTTTTTAAATTATATGTACCGCCAACGCACACACACTCCTTCCTAATATATCTCGGTACATTTCTCCGTCCCCCCTTTTTGAAACTAAAATATCACTCTGAGGTTTTAGTTTTAACGTTTAATTTTAATTTTATTCGATTTAATTTGATGGACGTTCGTCTTCTCTTATTCTTGGATGTCCGTATTCTTGTTAAGTCTGCGATTCCGTTATACCCATTGATTTATTACTTTTATTTATTCATGCTCGATCCGGTGGTTCTCTCTTCCTGCCATGTGGGTCGTGGTACCCATCCCATTCCCTGTATCGATCTGGAGGTTCCCTAGGTAGATTGCCATAATCAATCTGTGTTAAAAATTCCGCCATTTCCTCCACTGACCGTCCGTCTTTACTTAGCATTAGTTGTTGTATATTTGGCGGCATGTTATGGCGTAGTGTTCTGACTATTTGACCATCTGACATAGGGAATGCAGTCAGTGCCTTGAGTTTTGACACTTGTCGGTAAAAGAATTTCGCATATGTTTCTCCCCCCGCACTTGCATATTTCTCGTGGGATATCTTATACCTGATTCCGTCTTGTCTTGCTTCATTCCAAAATGCCCTTAACATGGCCCACCTGTACTCTCCGAATGTTTGCGGTTTCTCGTCCAAGGTGTGCCACCAATCAAGTGCCGTCTCTTGGAGGTAACTGCTGGCCACCGCAACCTTGTCCTCTTCCAGTAAACTTTTATTATAAAACATATTATTCAGACTTTCCAAATGTTTCAGCGGGTTCTCTCCTACCTCCGCTTTAAATACCGAGATGGCAAACTGCTTTTCCATAAATCTACTCGTCTGTTCACTGTGCCTATTCTCATTCTTAAACTCCTCATACTTCTGCTCTATCTGTCTTATTTTCTGCCCTGTTCCCCCCACTACATCTTTATATATCTCCTTTACTTTCGTTTTGATGTCCTTGGTGGTCTCTATTTCCTTCCCTAAATTCCCTAATTCCTGTCGTGTCGTTTCCTGGCTACTTATTAAGTCTTGACATATCTCTTCCACGCGTACTATTCTTTCTTCTATCTGGCTTTTCCCTATACTGCTTGACTCTTCCCTTGCTTCTATATTTTCTTTTAATTCTACTACTTCGTACTTTTCTTCTTCTATACTCTTTTTCACTTCTCCTATCACTTCCTCGAATGCGTCCCTTCTTGCTGTCATTTCCTGTTTCATTTCTCTCATCTCTATCCTAAGTTCATTTATTTCCTCCTTCATTTCCTGTTTCATTTCTCTCATCTCTATCCTAAGTTCCTTTATTTCCTGTTGATTTTGTTTAATGTCTTGGCGTATCTCTCTCATCATGTTCATTAACATTTGTAATGCGCTTTCTTCCACTATTTGCAGATTTTTGAAAAAAATCAGGCTTTCTTCTGGCGTTGCCCTCCCGTCACTTCCACTTTCATCCATTTTTCTTTTTAATAATAATGATAAACTTACGTACGCACAACCAAAACCTAACCTTCCCAGTTCCCCTCTTTTTTTTTTTTTTTCTTTATACTAAAATTCCCCGGAGTGTCCCTATGCCTCCACGTTTTATCTGATTGCAAAAAATCACCTTTACAGTTGCGCCACTTACACCGTTTTCTAATTCTACTATCACGCTCCCTTCCACTTCTTTTTACTAACTATCACTTCTGTCCTCATACACGACTCTGGCCACCGCTTGACTCACGTCGGTTCTGCCATCTCAAAACATTTAGTTTTGCCCCATGTTGGGCGCCATTCTACCTAACCCGCCCTCTCACTCTTTATATTTATTTTTTCTTTTTAATATAAAGTACGTCGTCTCGTAAATTTCTCTAAAACATCATTTATATAAAGTAATAACAATGTTCTAAATTTTATTATAACGACTCGATCAGAATTCTATACCACTCTCTTACACAGAATCCTATCACAGGGTGGTTAGTGCTACGGGTGGAGTAATCAATATCATTGGAAAACTTTTGCCAATAACATTTATACTCGTTTACTAGAACACGTATTAGCCAATCAAACTTTTGCCGAGCTTGTCGACAAGTCTGCTTGACCAATACGGTCTAGTACCCGCTCCCGCTAGCTCAGTTACAATAATCAGTCAAATATACTCCGCCTATTTAAAAAATCACTTTTAAAAATCCTTTCTACGCTAACTTTCTTGCTTTCTCTTTTCTTTATTTTAATTATTTAAGTTAAATCTAATTTGAGTAATAACTAAACAATGAAATATTCATTTACGCTATTATACTTCGTTTTGTCTTATAACACAATTATCTACACTTTCGATCAAGTTGAAATAAAATTTAATGCACTCAAAGTTCCATATTATAAATACAAATTAATCATACGCATACGCTTACATTTGAAGTAACAATAAAATCTCATATAAATACATTTGGAAATAATCATACGCATACACTGATATTTAAACTCACACTAAAATACATTTGATAAAATAACTATACGCATTTATTTATATTGGAAATCACACTGAAATCTCTGGGCATTGGAGCTAAAGACAATTAGTAGTTCATAAGATAAAGTTCAAAGTTTATTATTACGGCTTTAATTAGTGAGTTAGAAATTGAAACAAATATTACCTAGCTTTCTCCCCTCTGCACGGTTTTTTGAGCGTTGCTTCAATAGTGTTTCCTTCGGTCAGTTAGCGCTAACTGCTTGCAATCCATTCCCGATGTTTTTGGGATCACGTGGGCTCCACGTGGACACTCCGTCTCCTTCTTGTTTATGTGACCATGATCGAATTTGAAACTGTCCGCTGATGGTATTGCCTGGAAGGATTCGGCCGGTTGTTCACACGATGGTTTTAGCAATGCAGCATAGTATAATTAATAAACGACAATTGCTTAATAATTGCTTAGGAATAATAATACAAGCATTGACATAATAGAATAGAAAATTTGCCCCTTTTATATTTACAGTTCTTATCTCGCGGATTCAATCTACAATACGTAACTAATCCTCTGGTGTTTCAGTTATGGTCCGTGCTGATTTTCTGGTGTTCGCATTGGTTATTGAACTTCTTTGTATTCCCTGCTAGAGTTATTTCACTTTCTTTGTTATAGTTATTTCAATTCCTTTGTTAAAGTTTTTTCCAATTTCTTTGTTAAAGTTATTTGCACTAATTAGCCGTTTGCTGGAAATTTCTTAGGTTTGTCATTAGCTCCCATTGTTTATTACATTCATTCAATTACACATATAATTTTTCCTTTTATTATGATTATAAGACAAAACGAATTCCACCTTGCTTTTTCTTTTTTTTTTTTTTCTTTTCTTAAAGCAATTTTAAATCGAATTTCAGTTTAGTCAAATCAAATTTCTAATCAAATCAAACCTAATTATCAATTTTTAATTTTTTTAGCTTTTATTTAATACGACTCAAAATTATATTTTAGAAAACTATTTATTTTATGCTTTTAACGCTCACCTGTCTATGAAAAAATCTTTATTTTATTTTACCTTACACGAACTTTTAATTTTATTAATATTTACACAAATCGCTTATTAATTAATATTATTGTTTTTTAAAATTATATGTACCACCAACGCACACACACTCCTTCCTAATATATCTTGGTACAATATATATAAATTTATTTCAATTTTTATTCCATCGCACATTACTGAAATAGGCATGTGAAAGAGATAAATGATTCCCAAGCTACACATTTCATGTTGAGCCAGCATTCATCGGTTGATCCACATCACAATTTCTTTCACATATCTTCATCATTTGTTCAGAATATACATTGATACCATATTACTATAGTTTAATTGACATCTTTTTGAATGCTTTTGGATAATAAATTGTCATTTCACTCATCAGTTGTTATGGTGAAGTACCTTTTATATCACTTTATATTAAATTAATTGAACATGTATCTGTTAAACAAATATCACAAAAGACTAATAATAGCATGATTGCAGATTAAATGAAAGGGAAGTAGCTATACATTCAATAAAAGTTGTTTTTTTTTTGCTTTTATTTTTTATTCCATTTTTGATGATGTAGTTATATAACAAACTAGTGAAAAGACTTTTATATTTCATTGTTTATTATTATTCACCCCAAATTTTATTCTAAGCAACCAAAAATGAAATATATTATTTGAGAGGAGCAAATTATCTTACTCTTTCATTTAACATCACAGAATACAGGCTGCACATTGTTTTAACATTTTTTTTCTAATTCTTCCAATAAAAATATCTAAATGATTAATTAGATATAGATTGTTTCTTGTTTTTTAAAATATTTTTTAGTAAATTTGTGTAAAAGTCTGTATGTTGAACAACATGAAAATTAGAAACAATATTTACATTTATCTGTTTTGACTAGAGCAGGATAGATTTTTAAAGAAATTTATTCATGTAGTATCAGCCTTTTGCTTAAGTTGATCCAAGAAAAATATTTTAAGAAAGTATGACTATAGAATAGTAATTATAACTGCTATTATTAAATCACATATTTAGAGATAAGTGAGTACAAGTTCTTAGAAGTATTGTTTTAAAAAATGTTACAATGTGAGCCTTGTTTGTATGTACTTGAAGTGAGAGTTATAAAAAGAGCTAAATAAAATTTTGATGTTTGGATTCTTTATTTATTAATATCCTATACCTGAGAGATTGGAAATGACTTAAAGTCAATATGGATATTACAATAAATATCAGCATCAATAAGAGCTTTGAGTGTTCCATCATCAGATTTTCAATGATATGAATGGCTGAAGAAGCCCATGCATTAAGATATGACGTTTGCTATCTTAATAAAAACTGAACACTGATTTTATATATATGTGGGAGATGATGTTCTGGACCAACTGATGAATGTTATTTCAGCACAAAATACATATATTGGAGGTCATGTATTATTTTCATGTGTATGTGGACATGTGTATTGTTTGTATAAGATGTAGTGGATAGCTATAAGGAGCTTGAAAGTCTGAGTTCAAATCCCTTCTAAATTATTTAAAATAAGTAAAAAATAAAGTACAGTTTGTTATAAGTTTAAATACAATTGTTGCAAAAGAGACTAGAATAATTTTTACTTTATGATGAGGTTGTTTTAAAAATTAAAAAGATGGTATATTTAAATAATCAATTGCATAAGAAACGTCTTTTCAGTAGCTGTTTTTAGAAAATTAAAAAGTTAGATCTTGCCTAAATGTTTTTTTACAAATATTTCAATCAATATGATTGAAAAATAAATGGGTAGTATTTTAATACCAGCATTTGCTTTCATAATAAAAAAAAGAAATTTTTAAGTCAAAATCCAGACAAAATGAAAAAATATGTATTTCACTAAAAGACTTTGATATTTTACTGTACGTCATGAGTAGAATGTGATTTGATATTCTTTTGATTCAAGAAATTATAATTTACTAAGTATCTTTTAAGTTTACCCATTAATGTTATCCCTTATGTAAAAATGTGTAAAGATCATTTGAATTGCTTTTAAGGATTACTTGCTAGTAACTTAGCATAGGTTACTAATTCCAATATAATGTTTCCCCTTTATAAAATTCAATATTCTTCATAATTATTGCAAGAAATCCTTTTCATATTCATTCTTCATAATTTGTTATCAACATAGGTCACTTATCTAAAAATAATTCTATTTTTCAACCCAAATTCTGTATATCATCTATACAAAAAATACTTACTTTTCACTATCTATAAAAAGAATAATTTTATTTTCAAAAAAATAATGGTATTTAAAATTATATTTATTAATTTACTTTATATTATGCAACTATTAGCTGTGATTTATTTTCTAAATTCTGGTAAATTTATCATAAGAAACATGAAAACAAATGTTTTTTTTTCTTTATATATCTCTTTGTTTTTGATTCACTTCATTTCTCATATTTATTGGTCATTGATTCTCTAATTAGTAAAATTATTCACATATATATATATATATGATGTGCCTGCTGTCCATTACAATATATATATATATGAAAAACAAAAACAAGTTACTCACGTAACCTGCTATCACTTGTTATTTATGTTCAAAAGATGGCGCTTTGGTTTTGGTAAAGCGCCATCTTTTGAACATATATATATATATTGTAATGGATAGCAGGCACATCATATTCTTCATTAAAGGACACCACTAGATCTCCATTCTAGAAATTTTATAATTTACTGATGAGAATATTAACTATAAGTGTCTATCATAGATGTCCCATCATTCATATATCTTAAAATCATGTCTATATTGCAGAGAGCACAGATTCTTGGCATAATAACAATTGGCAGAGCATAAAACAATAAACAAAACACTAACAAATCTAATAACTAATAAAACAATATTTATTGACTATTTAACAGCATAGAATACAATTCAATGGTAGGATTTAATACCATAGTTATTTCAATATGATATGGTTGAAATAATAATTAATTATTTTAAGTAAGTAGTAATGTATCTAAATGCTGGTTGTATCAGTATTATGCTTCTCCTAAATTTTACTTTTAATACTGTTACTAATCCCTGAAGTTTACAAAGACTTGACAATTTATTCTCATGTGTGCACATATATATCATATTCACATTAACTAACAATAAATAATCAATCAGGGTTCATTATTATATATAGCCACACATGCAGACTGTTACAAAACAAAGCTTATATGTGGTGCATTGGAGCTAACTTTGAAAAAAAAACAATAAGGAGTGACAATAATATTCCCATTAATAACCCATATTAGAAAGCAACTCTATATAGATAAGTAGGGGAAGGAAGGTCACTTTACCAAATGCAAAAATATCAATAACTGCATATATCTCAAGCAGTAATCAGAAAAAAAAAATCATGTGGGGGGGGGTAAACACATAAAATTAACTCTGCATGGTATATAAATATCTAGAATCTCTATATACAATGCACATACACATATATATATATACATTTTCCATGCACATGTGTATAGTACAGAGTAAAGAAAACTGCTATTAAATGTTTTTATAAAAGTCTGCATGCACACATCATATCAAGTATCGATATGTATAAAGAGTTTTGCCAGTTTTAATCATATCAAGTACACATATATAAATGATTTTTTAAAAAAAACAGAGGATTATTAATGGTTACATATAAAAAATTATAAAATCAAATGTAACGCATTTAAAACTACTATTTTTTATTAAAACTTTTCATTAGAAGTGACTTGGATTGTAATTAACAATCACTAAAAAAACATTATTTTAATTTTCTGTCAAACTTTTTAAAAAAACTTTACTAATGAATAAGATTGAACTCTAGGAAAACAAAATAGTTTATATTAGTATAACTAAATACTACCAGGCAATTAAATACAATAGGAGTTAGAATAGAAATAATAATAATAATAATAATAATAATAATAATAATAATAATAATAATAATAATAATACTAATAATAATAATAATAATAATAATAATAATAATGATGATGATGATGATGATGATGATAATAATAATAATAATAAGAAGAAGAAGAATACAAGTAATACAAAAAATATAATAATATAAAAAAATAATTTATAAAACAGACCATAGTATAAATATAAGATTACTCCCTTTCTTCTATATATATCACTGGCTTACTGGTAATGTCTTAATAAAACAGTTCATAAAAAGAGTTTTATCCCAAGTCCAGAGAGGAGTAGATAATGTGATACTACTTCCCAGAAAGTTGAATTATATAAATATATATGTATGCAGGCATGTAGATAATAATTCCAATGTCTTTTTTTACTGCCTTTATAGATCTGATAGAGAGAGCTGATCCTGAAATTGCTTCATTAACACTGAAACATACATTACTTTAACAGTATTTTTGATAGTAGTAGTTGGCTTATGTTGTTGGTCAGTCTGAAAGCAAGGTTAAATCTATGGTGGCTATAGGATTATGCTGAAAAATAAAGTTCATTTTCCTCATGCTTTAGTAGCTAATAATTTTTATCATGACTCTTGGAAAAAGTTCTGGATTTATCATTTAGCAGACTAGGATAAAATACAAACATAATGCAGATTAGAATAGTCTAAAACAGAACAGATTGTAAAATAAAAACAAAAATATAATTCTGAGCAGCTCTTCTTATAGCACTAAATTCAATTAATTAGACCACTCATTTTTCAATAATTTTGTTTAATTAGCCAAGCCAGTGATTACATTTTTAACTCAGATAATAATTATAGATTTATCACATTTTCTATTTAGAGCAATCTGGGGGTTTACACACAGATAACAGAATGTTAATATCAGGAACAATACTTAATAATTGATTTTTTTAAAACTTGTTAATTAACAAAATGAACTGAGTAATGATTGATAAAAGTTTTAAGATTAAATATTGTTCCTGTAACAAACATATTTTTTTATAATGATAATAATTTTTAGTTACAAAATATATATTTTTATTTTTTTACAACTAAAATAACTTAGACCAACATAATAAACACAAATTTATTGATGTATGCACATATATATAATTTAGCATTAACACACAACAAAACTTAAATGCTGAAATTAAGCTTGTGCTTTGCCAATATAAAATATTTGCATGTATATTATATATTGAGAGAGCCAAGAATATATCTCAATATATATATATTGTAACCGCCCCACTCATCGGCTTCCGTGCCGAAATCACATTAAAGTCACTCCTATGAATCTGCTGTGTTCTTGCGTCTGGGGGTTACATAATGTTCAGTGAAGATAATTTCAAACACATATACACGTACGCTTTTATTTATTTATACGTAAATTCGGATCAAATCCAAGTAGTAGGCACCAGGAGAACTTTACAAGAGTCCGCCACGTATGTGCATAAGCTCACTCAACTATATCACAAAACATGCCCGTGCATCACTCCAGTCGGAAGCGAGAAACGAACACAGCCAATATCACCTTTCAAATTATATCGCATATGTGACCTTTCAATCGCGATCAATCAGACTTATCGTATTAGGGCCTGCCCTATATCCCACAGAACAAATCAATCAAAGCTTAATATTAATCTAAGAAAGGCATGGTAATATAACATAAGTTTAATCAAATCCCAACACCAAAAATATCAAATGCATTCATTCATAACAAAAAACAAATTGGATCACTCCAGCACTCATTCCCTATCATATAAATGTGAGTTGAAATTCCAATCAATCAATAACAAAATACTAATTAAATAAATGGTTTATTTTAATCTATTTAATAACAATTTTATGCCGGTATATGACTGGCAAGCCGAGATAAATTAACTATAGAATTAAATGAGATTTCGCACATATATTAAAGGATGTTTATTTGTAGACAAATAAATTCTGGTTAAGTTCTTTAATTGTTCATTTATGGTCATGAGTAATTTTATCATTTAGCCAAATGTTTTTTCACTAGTTATTGTTTTTAAAGTTTATCTACTCTGGTGCATAAGGGAGTACGATTAATTTAAAGATAGCTACCTGTGGAATGTAGACAGCCGGTAAGAAGGATCCTGAGTGATGATTTCTTCTTTAACTAAGCATTCTGGCAATTTGCGAGGTCTCAAAAGCGTGTGTGGTCCTTAGGTGAAGTTTCTCCGGTGTTATGAGCATCCTAGGGGCAATCAGCTGAACGGAGCGCGGAGGTCCGGCGGTCAAACTGTGAATTTTAGGTTCAGCAACGCATCTCCATTATACTATTATACAAAAGTTAGATCTTATTTCTACTGGTAAAAGGAAACTTTCTTTACAAAATCAGCAACTTAATTATTCCAAGCACATCGGTGATTCTGCTAATCCTTTTTTCCTTTCGCAATTCACCTTGTAATTTCTCTCTTCTCCTGCCCTCACACCTTGAATTTTTTTTCATCCAATCTCCCCCTTGCACCTGTGAGTCCCTTCATCCAATAGGTCCATCGAGTATTAACTTAATTCAGCGATTTCTGGGATCGTTTGCACCACTTTGGAATTTAACTCAATTTGGCCATTTTTCAGGCATTGTTTAGCTGGAGACAGAAGTCTGGGTTGTACAATAGCAGTGTACACTTTTTCTCACTTCTGTTTCTAAATTCGGCTTATTTTATCTAGACCTTACCGACATATATCCGGCTTATTGTTTCATTTTTACTAACTTTACATTTACTAATTACCCCCCATTGAAAATAATTTTAGATCGCTTGGAATTTCAGAACATGTTGCAAATTAATCAATTCATTTTCTCTTTTTGTTCAAACATGATTTAAATGACTTAATAAAATGTCAAACCTGTGTTCAATCATTCATCTTTCTTTTTTTTAAAAAAAACAAAAAAAACAAACTTACAACTAATGATTACATATTTATTCTCAAAAACAACAAAATAACAAAAAAAAAACTCTTTTACTCTTATTTCAATAAATTTGACAGGTACTCTTATATAGCTGCGATCATGCTCTAGAAACGGGTGTTTCTCGTTCATTATTAAAGCAAAACCTTTTTTTTTAAAGTTTTGTACCTGTCATTCATTTCGTCAATTGCATATATATTTAATCTAACATCATATGCCTGGATTCAAATCCCATGTAACGCTATTCCGTTTCAATATATATATTTTGTCGTGTTTCTGGCCCCTATCGCCTCAATTTTTTTGGGTGAGTTGATCAAGCGTATCAAAGAAAAGTTGTTTTCTTTCTAAAAACACAGCATTTTCCTGTCACTCGCCTATTATTGTTACTTGTGCTTTGACAAAATCACTTTTAATTTTTTTACTATGGGTGCCAGAATTCCTAAGAATCGTGAAATTGTCGCCGCCCTCTCGCAAGTTGTAAAACAAAAAAAAAGTTTTTTTTATTTTTTTTAAGGGGGTATTCTACCGTAATGAGAATTAATGATTTTTACGTTTTAGTCCTGGGGTATTGAAACATATTGACAAAGGTAACTTGCGTTTAAATCTTATTACACTAAAAATAAATTTAATAATAAAAATAATAACTATTATTAATAACGCCAAATGAGAATTGATATTAGAAATATTTTTAATTTTGACAAACTAAAATCTTCTGTTAAGTAGCTAATTAATACCTTGGAGAGAACATTTAATCCAGGTGGGAAATATCCAGAAAATATAAATATCGTTAAAATAAACAAAAGTTCTTGGTTAAATAAGAGTCTCTCTTAGAAAAATTAAAGCCCTATCGGGTTCTTTATAGGTTATTTTTACGAGTAGTTTTAAATAGTTAACTTTGTCACAATCAGGTATTTTCTTACCGTAAGTTTCATGATTCAGTAGTAGTAACATGCAGTTTTTGGTTTAGGCCGCTTTGGTTTTGCTGTCTTGTGGTCCTTTCCCAGTCGGTCCGATTTTCCGGTGTCTCTTGGTCCGATGTCTTTAGACCGGTTCCTCGCATGCCAAATTCCTTCAGCGAAGGCGTCTTGGATTATCAATGTTTCCAAGACCAACTAGAGAAACAAACGAACAGCGTTCCTTCAACCGAATCCCTCCTTTTTATATCCAGTTTTCAGGCTTCTCGCGCTAGTCCTGCCTTTTTAATCTTATCCAGTCTTTATAAATTTTATGTAATAAAGTCTTTATTTTCTTCAAGTTTTCAGCCATCTTTAATTAATTTGAGTTTTCTACTTTCAGCTTATCTTTTTTCTTGCTTTTGGAATTCTTTTGTCCTCTCCAATTACTGTTATTACTAATCACATAAAAAAAAATAAGAAGAATAATTCACCCTCTTGTCTTTTTTTTTTAAAAAAAAATTCTCACAAAATTTTAATCGCTTTTTCTTTAGTTTTTTTTCCAATGCCAATATATTTGTAACGATATAAATAAATGTACAATACCACCAGGCAGGAGTGAGATAAATGGGGTTTCCATTTTTTCTAAGTTTAAATTCTATTCGTTTTTTTCGTAGAGGGGTAGTGTAGCCTTCAAGCTGGAGCCCCTTTTAGGTCTACACGCGAGGAAATTTCCTTCCTGTCCTATCCACTTTAGTGTATATTAACTATAAGAAGCCCAAGTTATAAGCACAAACGCCCGTTCGAGTCTACAGCCGGGCAACTGGTCCAACTTGATCCACCTTCCCCTTTATTGGGTCCGCTAGAAAAGTCTGACGGCTTTAAAGGGTCTATGTTCTATACGCGGATAAGGACCGGGGATATGTTTCCCCTCCAGTAACCCTACCCGGTCAAATACTTGTGACTACGTCTACATCAGCCACGTCGTGTTTTTAGACATATATAAAAAATATACATATATATTTTTTCTTTCTGGAAGTCATATTAAAAAAATTCTTCTTTCTATTTTAATAATCAGGGTTTAATTAGTTAGTTTTTTTTTATATATTTTTTTTTTTTTCAAAAAATCATAATTTATTTTCCAGCTGTGGTTTCTTTGAGTCATCTTGTAATGTTCTTTATCTTACAACTCATCTCAGGTTGTGTTGTTAAATCGAGCCGGTTGGGTGCCTTGTAACTTTCGTTTTACTAGGCCCTATACGCCTCAAATTTATATTTGAGCATGAGTTGATCAAGCTGCATCAAAAGAAAAAGAAAGTTGTTTTCTATTCTAAAAACACAGCTATTTTCCTGATCAACTTCGCCTATTAATTGTCTGTGCTATTGACAAAATCACTTTTAATTTTATTTACTATGGGCGCCAGAATTCCTAAGAATCCTGAAATATGTGCCGCCCTCTCGCAAGTTGTAAAACAAAAAAAAATAAAAAGTTTTTATTATATTTTTTTAAGGGGCGGTATTTACCTAATGAGAATTAATGATTTTACGATTATTAGTCCTGGGCATTGAAACATATTGACAAAGGTAACTTACGTTTAAATCTTATTACACTAAAAATAAATTTAATAATAAAAAATAATAACTATTATTAATACGCACAAATGAGAATTGATATTAGAAATATTTTTAATTTTGACAAACTAAAATACTTCTGTTAAGAGCTAATTATACCTTGGAGAGAACACATTTAATCCAGGTGGGAAATATCCAGAAAATATAAATATCAGTTAAAATAAACAAAAATTCTTGGTTAAATAAGAGTCCTCATATAGAAAAATTAAGTCCTATCGGGTTCTTTATACGTATATTTTTACGAGTAGTTTTAAATAGTTAACTTTGTCACAATCAGGATAATTATTCTTACCGGTATTTTCATGATTCAGTAGTAGATACTTGCGTGTTTTTCGTTATATGGCTCAGCCTTTTGGTTTTGCTTGTCTGTGGTCCATTTCCCCAGTCGGTCCAGTCTTTTCCTGGTGTCATCATTAGGTTTGATGTCTTTAGAAGCTCGGTTCATGCATGCAATTCCTTCAGTGAGCGATCTTGGATATATCAATGTTATCCAAGACCAACTAGAGAAACAAAACGAACAAGAGTCCTTCAACCGGTCCCTCCTTTTTATATCCAGTTTTCAGGCTTCTGCATGCTAGTACATGCTTTTAATCTTATCCAGTCTTTATAAATTTTATGTAATAAAGTCTTTATTTTCTTCAAGTTTTGGCCATCTTTAATTAATTTGAGTATTTCTACATTCAGCTTATCTTTTTTTACTTGCTTTTGGAATTCTTTTGTCCTCTCCAATTACTGTTATTACTAATTACATAAAAAAAAAATAAGAAGAATAATTCAACCCTCATTGTACGTTTTTTTTTTTTTTAAAAAAAAAAATTACTCAACAAAATTTTAAATCCGCTTTTATCTTTTAGTTTTTTTTTTACCCAATGCCAATATATTTGTAACGTATATAAATAAACGTTACAATATATATATATATATATATGAATGCTTATACATAATAATAACAATTATAATTTCTTGATGTGCATACTGTAATAAACATTAATAAATTAAGATTTCTAGAATATTTAAAGAGCATATAAATAACATCTCTCTCTCTCTTACCAATTCACTAGTTAAATAAAATATTATTCATTCTGCAAAGTGTTTGTTATAGTAAGAGAATTCAGTTTGTAATGTTTAAAGTTAAATTTTTTAGTGCTACAATCATTATTTATTTATTATGGTTGATAAAATTAATATGAATATATAAGAATATCAATACAATTTTTGAATTTATATTGAATATGTAGTTGTTAATTATTGATATTAAAATATTATCATTTTGGCTGGACACTACTTATCATCAACTATATAGTATAGATGACTATATGATCATTGATACAAATGCAAGAAACTGCTAATAATTACAAATATTAATCAGAAGATAAAGGAAATGATTTAATCCAAAATATAAGTGTCTAATAGTAAAAATAAAAACCCTATATATCAGTTAAATCAAATACTCTATTTTCATCTTTAAACTGAAAAAAAAAATTTATGTGTGTATACCCATTTATACTTTTAAATCTTGGTTCTATTTATACAGTTATTCATATATGTACACAATATATATTGTACTATCATCAAGCTATAATTTAATTTATATAACATTACTATGACAAAGTGATAACAAATATATTTTCAGTAAATCCCCTGCTTATTTTAAATACTGTTGAATTAATTCCACAATATCATTTCTATCGTTCCCACTCCATCTTTAATGGTATATTCAAATGATTTATACCCAACATTTTACACTGCCAAAAGCTTATAATTATCCAAATATTCTGGATTTTTATTTTTATCTGTAAAAAGTAATCTCAGTTTTATCATTTGCTTTCTTTCAGAATAAACATACAAACAAATATTCCATAATATATCTATTCTCTTTATCATCTATGATATTGGGTCTTTCAGTATTCTTTTTTTTCTGTAATATCTTTCAGTTTTCTTTAGTTATTTATATTAAATGTTTTTATTATCGTTATTTTTACTACATCTTTAATTTCTTGTATTCTAAAAATATTCCTTTTCTTTTTTCATCATTATATCTATCAATTAATTTCAGTTTTCTTATTTATTTCTATTTTTTATAAGTCTACAAAATTTCTTATATTCTTGTTTTCCTACTTTTTTATTCTTTTCTGAAGTTTTTAAGCAGTTTTAATTTTTATCTTACTTTTCTCTTTCTTTTCTGTGCATGTTCTGTTTTATTATTTGCTATACATTAACCATTCTCTTTTAACCACAAATTTAAATTCCTCATATGATTGCTTACTAATCTTTACTATTAGCTACATGTGCTCACTCCTTTTTATTTCTTTCCTAATAGATATTTGTTCTTTTTCCAACCACTTCTGTAAATCCTGATATTTTATTTGATTTCAATACTATAACTAATCCTATTTGTGTAGTTAAAATATTTTTCACAAAAATGGCAAAAACAATCAAAAATATTAAAATTAACGTGCATGCACTCATACAATCGATTAAATACAATGCATTTTATATTTACATTTTTTTAAATAAAAATATATGAAATACTCATAATATAAAAAAAATAAGAAAACTACTGAAATAAAAAATTTTAAACCACAGAAATGATTTATTGCATTATTGTTAAGCTTTTACAGTATAAGTGTCACAGGTTGTTTCCCTATTCATTTACTGCAACTATGAAAACATTTTTAAAAAATGGATCTATGAGAAGAGAGGCAAACTAGCTCTATAAAATTTCACTGTTTGTTAATCATGACAATTTATTACTTTGTTCCACTTAAAAGTCCACATATAATTGATGTAATAAAACATGAAAAGAAATATCTACATGACCCAAATGAAATCAAAACCTTATTCTTTGATTAAAGCCCCTTAATTAATACAAAGGATGTAAAAAAAACACATATGAAAATAATATTAAAATTAATATTATAACTTTGGTAAATAATAGTAAACTATCTTTATTCCCTGATTTCTTCTCTCTACTTTCCTCTCTTTCTTCCTTTCTCCACCATTCTCTCTCTTTGTCTAGTTTAATATTATTGCACCAATATTAGAATCAAACCAGCCAATGTAGGTTAATGATTTTTTTATGAGAAGTCTCTTAGATATATTATCATCTTAGTTGCTATAGTCTAGGCTTTTAATAATGGCCTTTCTAGTTTTTATTTGGATGATGTTACATCAGGATAGGATTTTGGTATTTAAAAATACATATTGTTAACTAGTATCTATCATGGAGAAAGAGTATTGATTCGTAATATTTTATCACACTATCATGTTATTCTCTTTTAACACTAAAATGATGATTATTCCTTTCCACAAATGAACATTCATACTAAGAGACAGAACTTATCAGCATAGCACTCTTTTTTTGAAGATATTAATCAATATAGATTTTACTTATAATATGATACTATCCAAACAAAAAAAAAAACCAGAGCCTAATGTGATTCTTATATAACAGAGCAAATCAACAAACATTATATGATAGTTCAAGTTACTTTCCATTTGGAAACAAAAAATTGAAATTCTATTAATCAAAACAATTGTTATGTCAGAGGCATTTATTTTTAAAAAAGGGAATTATGTTAAATAGATATTTAATCTGGTTAACTGTATTGTTTATAGGTCTGTACAATACTAATTTTAAAAAAAAATCATTACCTGAATGATGACAGCTTCTCACTTTAGGGCAATATTTACTGTTAATTATGTATATATAATTTAACCGGAAAATTTATCTTTCATATTTGTTGTCAGTGAACACCTTAATTTAAATATACATTTAAATATAATAAAATTATTCTACAAGGAAAATATGTAAACAAACAAATAAAATTCTAGAACAGATAATATTTATATTTAAAAGTTAAAATTGCTAAGTGGTTTTTGTTATATAATTATGGATACTATTCAAGTAATAATAGCTCTTACAATTAGTATTGAAATAATAACAGCAAGTAAATAGCCAAGTATATGTTAAAATTTTAAACTGACTTAATCATTAGAAATATCCTTAATCAGTATTTTACTATCTTACAATTAATTAAACCAAATTTAGAGCTACAATAAATAGTTTTCCTGAAGGTTTGTGATGATGGTATTTTGGTTGTATTTATTATTTGGCCTATTTTTATCATCTAATATGAGTATTGAATGTCTTGAGAAAAATTAAACTTTATTTAAATACTCTAAATACATTCAACTGTTAGTAATAGCACATGGCTCATTTGGTTAGAGCATTACCTTAAAATTCAATACTCAAGAATCTAAGAGTACAAGTTCGATTCTCATGCCAATAATATAGCTGGTCAGGCCAGAAACACCTGAAAAAGAGGGGAGAATAATACCTCTCGAAACATTGTGCATATATTAACCTGATTGATGTGTTATTACTAACAGTTGAATGCATTTGGAATATTTAAAGTTAATTTTTTCTAAAGACATTCAATACTCGTATTAGATGATGGAAATAATCCAAACAATAAATACAAATAAATAGTTTTATCTATGTCATTTTTACTTTAATAAGGACATAGAAACTATCAAAGAGTGGCTTTTTAAATTAAAATGTTTCGTTAAATTTGTGTATATATATACACAGAGACACACATATAAAGTACGGTACCGTAATTCATGGGTTTAATGTCCATAAAACAATTTTTTTCTCCCATTGTGAAAGCAGCATCTTACTACAATCTCATTTTTTTTTACTCACTAATGCACCAACAACCATATAACATATCATCATTAGCCAGAAACATGTATTATCTAAATAATGGTATTCATGTACTCAATTTGATTGCTCTTGAATAAATACATAAAAAAATTGTAAACCTGTCTGAAAATTGACAAAATTTCTAAGTTTTCTCTGAAAAGACACTTCCAGCTGTATACAAAGCAGTAAAATATAACTCATGATGCTCTTAATAATATATAAATGGTGCACTATAATGAAATATTGCTTCTCTTTTATCAAAATCTAGAGTCTTTAAGCCAATTAATCCAAACAAACTTAATCATCATTATATCTCTCCCTCTGCTATTCTATAACTATAAGATTTTAAATCTATTTTATTTTTCCCAAATTTCATAACCAAAGAAATAAATATGTTGTTTCAATATGATGTTTATAAAATATCTTAATTTTTTTGTTTAAATAATAAATATAAATGATTGACTATAATATTTGATATGCTTTTTTTAAAAAAAAAAAGAAAAAAACTTTAAAACATTATGATTCATTCAAATTATTTCACCTGTCATAACAAGAATTGAAAAAAAAAAGCGAAAGAATCAACTCTTTATAAATGCTACTAATCGCCATGTTCATGTGATAAATAATTTGAATGAATCATAATGTTTTAAAGTGGGATTAGTCAATTCACTTATTTATTTTGATTTATAAATTTATAAATATTAGTTTTTTAATCTGTATATATGCAGTAACATTAAACATGTAAAATTAGTATAATTAAAAGTATTATTCTTATTAAAATTTTAGAATGATTAAAAAATATTTTTTCTATTCATATTTTTAATAAATTATTTTTCTCTTCACTAGCAAAATTGTAATTATAAATATTCAATTTTTTTTTGCATTAAATAGTGAAGCTATAATTTTACTCTAATTTATAATAGGTTTGCAAAGTTATGAGTGTGAGATTAGAACATGAAATCTCAAAAGTGTTAAGCAAACCTATTATAAATTAGAGTAAAATTATAGCTTCACTATATAATGTGAAAAAAATCGCATATTTATAATTTATATTTTTATTAATCATGGCTTACATATCTGAATATTTAAAATTATAAGAGAAGCACAAATAATCTTACAGATACAGTGATTTTAAGGTATATTATCAACTATATCTTTGCTATTCTTAATTAATCTGCTTAAATTCTGTAAAACAAATGTGGGTAACTAGAAATAACTTGACATAATATAGGCAACCTTTTATTACCACCACATTTATGCAACAGCAGGGATCTCTACAAATCTAAACACAAGACTACAACTTTAAAAGACAACAGTGGCCACTCTTATCTTTGACCTAATTTTTAATTATATAAGTGAATCTAAAACATTTTGATTTGAGAATGTGAAGCTATTAACTATTTCACTGATTAAGTCCACAATTTCTATACAAACTAACATAAGTGAAATCTTTCGATTTACAATGAGTCAGTGAGTTCTTATAATTAGAAATCTTTTAAAACAATTTAAAGTTGTAATTAATAATTTGTAAATGGCATACTCATTATGTAAGTAATATATATATATATATTAAGGCTATAACCTTAAGACTGTGTTGTTAATCTTGTGTTTAGAGTTGTAGAGGTCCCTATTGTCACATTTTAGGTGCATAGTCTTAAAGTTATAGCCTTAATATATATTACTTACTTAATGAGTATGTGCTTTACAAATTATTAATTACAACTTTAAAGAAATTTTTATTATTCAAAGTTGTTTACTACATTTATAAAATCTATTATAAGTTTATCGATAGCTTTTATTTTACTAGCACTAATAAATAATATTTATATAGCATTGAAAATTACTAAGAACAATTTATGATCAATAATATGCAGATAGTTAGATATAAAGAAAGATAGATGGATGGACAGATGGGTGGATAGGCAGATGGATGGATAGACAGACAGACAGACAGACAGATATATAGATAGATAGATAGATAGATAGATAGATAGATAGATAGATAGATAGATAGATAGATAGATAGATAGATAGATAGATAGATAGATAGATAGATAGATAGATAGATAGATAGATAGATAGATAGATAGATAGATAGATAGATAGATAGATAGATAGATAGATAGATAGATAGATAGATAGATAGATAGATAGATAGATAGATAGATAGATAGATAGATAGATAGACAGACAGACAGACAGACAGACAGACAGACAGACAGACAGACAGATAGACAGATAGACAGATAGACAGATAGATAGATAGATAGATAGATAGATAGATAGATAGATAGATAGATAGATAGATAGATAGATAGATAGATAGATAGATAGATAGATAGATAGATAGATAGATAGATAGATAGATAGATAGATAGATAGATAGATAGATAGATAGATAGATAGATAGATAGATAGATAGATAGATAGATAGATAGATAGATAGATAAGAAAATATAAATAATTGAATAAGTAAGTAGATAAATAGATAGAAAGAATATATAGATAGATAAATAGATTGGTAGAGGAAGCAATAAATTCTTATGTATATTGGTTCTAAGAATATGATGGCATATTAAAAAAACAGCATCATTTGATTTAAAAATATGTATTTTAAAGACAAATATTTATGTATGTGTGAAATAATTACATATTTATTATGTTAATATATCTTTCTTTTTTTATATTTCATGAATATATTGCTATTAAAGTTTTTATTCAGTGTTACTCCCTTACTTTAAATCCCTACCTCTTTTATATTTATTTAAACTAAACTCATCAAATCTGAAAAGAAGAGGAAAACTATGGATCCTCCGGCATCCAACCCCCTGGAACCATTGGAAGACACCCCAACAAATTATACCCCCACTTCAATTTTAAATGACTGCCAAGAATTCTACTGACTCTTTCCTCTCTTTCTCAGGTGCTTTCTGAGAAGGTGGATGCTGCAAAAGACCCAGATGACATTGTTTGGGATGAGTCATCCACCGACTCAGAGCTTCTGGTCAAAGAGACATAAAACTAGATTGTTATGAACTGTAAAATCGCTGGAATCAGTGTTCATGGCATCAACTCATTGGGTAGAGCCTATGCTATTAAAAATTAGATTGCCCTCAACTCCTCACATATATTCCTAATGGGAGAGACTAAATACCATCAGAACACTGATCATAAAATTCTAGCACTGCTTTCATTATCAGGTTATACCAGATTTTCTATTGGCTCCTCGGCTCCTGGAGGAGTTGGCATCCTGGTTAATAAGGCAATACCCCCCCCAATAGTTTTAATCTTCTACTGTTAGACAACAACATGGTTATTATTGAGGTTGACTACTGGGGCTACCCTATTATCATTGCCTACGTGTACATGGCCAATGACACAACTCAATATTACAACATAATCCGTATGCTAAATGCCATCATCAGCAACAGAACCAGTCCGACAATCCTCTTGGGAGATTTCAATACCACATATCAAAACTTTAATACTAGATTCATCCATCACTTAAATCTAAGACTGATGTGTGGAGAGGGCTTCTTCCCCCCAGGTGCCTTTTCCTTTTACACCAGAACTCGAAGATCCCTGATTGACCTGATATATTATACACCAGACCTCCACTTTTATATTGATGCAGCTCTGGTTCCTGTCTCTTTCTCAGATCATATGGCACTAGTTATCCATCTAGAAGCTTTTGAGGCTCCTGTGCCTGCTGTGGGGCCCAGCAGAACTACACATATGGTCACAATGTCCAGCATGACAGAAGCCATAGTTTCTGAGGCCTACATTTATTTCTGAAAGATCAACATCCTTTCCCTTCCAGATGAAGAAGCCTGGTTCACATATATCAATATTCTCCAATCCATTCTAAACCATCACACCCAGAAAATTAAAGGCCCAAATAGCCTACTCAGAGACCTCACAGACATTGAAAATCAACTACAAATGGTGCAACAGAATCCTTCCAATATAGAAGTTATCTTATCACTTAAAAACCTTTACCATATTAAACAAAAATCACTTGCAGAATATATATCCATCAGGAGGTCTAAATTCTTCTTGTCTCAACAACATTGTTGGACAAGAGGGTACCTCAGATGGGCTCCAGGGACAAATAGACAACAAGTTACCCCATCATCAATTACCAGTAACAGCAACACACTCATAGGTTATCCTATGATGTTACTCATCAGTCAGCATCATCAACAACTTATGCAAGCAGATAGTCCTCCTTCTGAACCAGACTGGCTGGAAGCCAGGAATCCAGGCAAGCATGGCATCACAGAAGCTCTACTTAAAAGAAAACTTGTGTCTCTCCCAGATAGCATTCATCCAAGTCTACATGGCATCCCTAAGTTCCTTTTAAATCACCTAAGTCAGTTTACAATTCCCATCATGGTCAAAATGATTGAACACTTAGCTACTGGGCACAGAAATATAGTTGATCTATATCCAGTGGCACTAGTGCCTTTTTTGAAAAAACAAAAACCACTCACTGATATAACCAGTATTTAACCAATCTCCATGACCCCATTGCTGATCAAAATAATGGAGTCAGTCATCAAGGATCAAATTCAACCTATAGTCCTTAAACACATTTCTCCTAATCAATATGGGAACAAAGGCTCCTTCACCTCACATGCTATGGCTAATGTTATGGCTCTCATTGATTATATCAGAATACAAAAGAAATCTAAACCCATTGCTGTCCAGCTGGATATTTCTGCAGCTTTTGATTCGGTGCACATAGACATCCTGCTGAATCTGCTGGCTGAATATGATGTTCCAGTCACCATTATACAAATAATCAGTAATCTATTAAGAAACAGAGAAATCTTTGTCTCACTGGATGGCAAGCTCACACCAGGCTTCAAACCTTTTAAATCTCTCCCTCAAGGTTCCCCCCTCAGTGCTCTATCCTTCACAGCATACATAAATCCTCTACTGATGGATATTGGAAAAAAATTTACTGGGAGTATTCGTTCCATCCATCAATAAACATCTCAACTCATTTGCCTACATAGATGACATCATGATTGTTCTACCTACCATAAAATACCTTCCCCAACTACAATCCATTTTAAATCAATATTCTGCAAAATATCATTTACAAATAAATCACAACAAATCAGCTATCTGGCAGATAAAGTCAGGAAAACAAATACCATCTACCTATACTGCCAAACCACAAAGATTCTTGGGGTTTCCCATCTTCAAATCATCAATGGCAATGGCCAGAGAAATACAGGACGGTATCCTTGAAATAACAGAGCACATCACCACATCTCTCTCTAGAGTCTATCTCTCACTATATGGAAAGGTAGGGCTCCTGAATATGACAATATTACCAAAAATTACATATTACCTGCCCTTCATCCAACTAACCAAACAGTTTCAGAACAAGATTAATCGCCTATGCACTAAACTCTTCTGGAGAGGGAAGACTGTGGTCATCAGCCTCTGACAAATCCAGCTGCCTCGGAGGTTCAATGGCTTGTCTTTCCACTCTATTCAAGCAGCCATCCTCCAAAAAACACACAATACACTACATAATTTGATACATTCCTTTGGCTATAACAACATCACTGAAAAGATTTCCCCAACATATCAACCCCCACCAGGGAAAACACCATGGATATCATCCCTTATCAACCCCCATGAGGGAAAACACCATGGATATCATCCCTTATCAATCTTTTAAGTCAATTCAAACCAATCATGGACACCAATCTCAACATTAAAATCACCTTGTGGGATGCATACCACCTAATTAACCCACATCCAAATCTCCCGAAAGTAGGCTCAACCTCCAAACCAAAAATTAATTACCCACTTTAAAAGATGGTGTCTGGAGCCCAAATATCTGAACTTCATCATCAAAATTAACCTTAGCGTGCTTCCCACAAATTGGTTCCTATTTTACCGAAGAGGTAACTCCAACATTGATCAAACCTGCAGTTTATGTTCTCATGAAGAGGAAACCATTGAGCACTTCATATATAACTTTCCAAACCTTAAAACAGTCAGAGATATAGTCTTCACCAACTCCAATATCAGACCGGACCTAATTCTCTTGCCCATAAAAGTAATCCACACTGGAACATTTGCTATCATTAGACTATCCATTTTCATTCTCTATGCAATCTGGGTAGTACATTGCAAGTTGAATGGAACTGCCCCACCTAGACCCAGATCTGTTGTTCTGTGAAACAATAAAGAAAATCAGGAAAAGAGATGAGCTCATCTCTCCCAAAAAATCCTTTGAGGACACCTGGAACCTATTCACCCTTCCCACTTATAAAAACAGAACAACAAACATGCTGGCCTACTAAACCACTCATAAGAACTCTCAGAACTCAGCATAACCTCATTTAACCTTGTATATATTCTTTCTAATTTGTACCCAAAGTGATTAATAAATATATTTTTTGAAACAACTCTCTATTGACATTGTGACTATCCTTCTCATGAAATATAACAAAATAGATCATTATACGTCTGTTCACCTCATGACTTTTTTTTTGCAGCCAATTTTGTTTTTTTTAGATAATTAATGTTCATGCTATAATAATTTAATATTTTTCTTCTGTTTTCACAAGCTGGTTTCCTTTCTTTTTGTTTATCATCTCTTCGTGGATCTTAATGTGTGATGAGACTATAGATTATGTCTGTTAATTATTTATTCATTAATTATTGTACAAATCCTAAGAGGGTAAACTTACATCACATGATCACTATCTCATACTAGCACATAATTGTTATTAAACAATTGAAAACAAAGCAAAACTTTCTGCTTTGTTTTGAGGGTAAGCTTAGTTTCATCCTGAAGTCTTCACTGGTTTATTTGTCTAATATTACTTTTAATCAGTCCTATTAAACAAATGCTTTTTATTTTAAAAATTTGCCATTAGTGAAACTCTTGGCCTTGACAGGAAATGTACACATAACTGCATCACTCTCTCCAATCATTGTTTATCCTTCTGTCAAACAATGCTAGAATATGTATCCTTATCAATTTGTACATACATCAGGATTGTGGATGCAGATTACAAAAAATTATATTTTTTTATAGTCATTAACCAGGAACACTATGATTGAACAATGAAAAGTATTAGTCAATATGTATTAGCTATGTCACCAAACTTTTTCCAGTAACACTATTCAGGTAGCATGCAGAGGTAATTCTAGGAATTTTGTACCAGTGCTTTAATTCCAAATGATTAAGTGATTTCCTTTATAATTTAATCCCTCATTTTAAAAGATAAAGTGTTTAACATGATTCGCTTGCATATGCAATTTTACAATCAACAACAGACAAATGCTTAAGACACATTCTTTATTATCTGACATTTATTTTCCAATTTTCTTTGAGATTTCAGCATTCACCACATCTTTTCTTATTTTTTAAATATTACCAATCACAAAGATTTTTTAGAACTTTCTTCTTTATTTATTTTTTTAATCTTTAACCTTAATTTAAATCTAAAATTGATTTTTTATGTCAATTTATTTGCATAATCAAAGCTAGTATTCTTCTCAGCAACTTTTCTTTAATATGATCTTGGTCTTGTGTGCATATAATGACTAATTAATAAATCCTTTACCTTCTGTATTACAGTATACAAAAAAATTAAAATATTCATCCCACATTTTCCCATCATTATATTTATTTGTTTTTATATTCTTTTTTTATATACTTTTTTTCCAAACTTGGAATAAATTTGTATTTGGTTTTCTGTTAATTTTTCAAATGCTTTGATGTTCCAGGTATAATTTTCTTCAATTGACTTATCTTCATTCTTTCCATTTATTATTGTCTTTTCTACAACTTTGTGTAGTTATACAGATTCGTTATACTCAGAGATTACTTCAATACTTGCATCAGTTTGGGAATCTTTTATAACATTCATATCAACTTTACTTTTGTTGATATTATCCTCTCAAATTTAATTTTTCTGTTTTTTTCATTTTTTGAGTTTCCATTTTTTGATGTTCTTTTGATCAAATTCTTTATCATAGCAACATTTTTATTTTTTGAACATTTATCTCTAGCTATCCATCTATCTATTTTGCTGTGTTCTCTATTTTTTCATCCATCTGTAAAGATATGATCTCAATTTTATCTTTAATTTTTTTGAACATATTTATCTTAACCTCATCTTGATAAGTTATTTATGGTATATAGAATGTTTTAAATGTTCCATAGCTATATTCCTTCAGCCACACTCCTCTTTTAAATAAAGAAGAGCTTAAATTTTGTAGTCCATTTAAGAGGAAACCTCTTGAATGGTCTAGCATTATGCATTATTTCTATTCATTATATTAGTTTGGGGAATTAAAAATGATTCTAAATATATTTAAAATGAAACATGTTTGTTTATTTGCAATTTAAGATCTTTGATTACTTAATTTCACACTCCTTGATTAAATTAGCTTGAATTTAATTTAATATATTGTAAATGGGATGGGGTGGTAGGAAGAGGTGCTGAACCTGGGGTGATGGAGATCATAATCTATCCCAAGTAAATGCAATATCAATAATTTTAATTTACAAAAGTATATATAAGTAGTACATTCAAAGAGAACATAAGATCAAGACAATTCTGAGAGATCATTGAGAGCTCAGCCAGTCACTCTTTAGAGCAATTAAAATACAATTATCCACCAGCATTATCAAAAAGTAATTAATACTAATACTCAAAATAAATAACCATCCATAATCATCATTGATGGAAAAAACAAATCAATACAATAAATCAACAGTCAATTTTGTGACTGGAATGGAAATGGATCTTCTGTAGACCAGGCTAACTATTGAGCCTTTGCCACCTTGGGCAATTATTTAAACATAACTTAGATGCACCACTTAAGTGCTCATCCATTAGAATACATAAGAATCAAACAATAATGCTGGGACATTAAAACGTGTTAATCATCATCAATACTCAGGCCACTTGTAATGGCCAACTTTAAACTTAATTTCTAATAAGATTAAACTAAAATAAAATATAGTGCACAGGCATTAAAGAATATTCTCTTTTGTGCCAACCAGGATGATGATTAATCATCTCTGAATGCCCAAAAGCACTAAATATACACCCCCATTTATACATTCATTCTGTGCATGGATCTAGCTCAGAGAACATACATTCTATTATTGTATGTGACCAAAAGATGATAGAAACAATTTTCAACAATTAAATACAATTTTATTATTAATAAAAAAATAAATGATATTTAAGGACTTATAGGTTAAAGGTTCTGGTTTTGAAAAATACACAATAAAAAAAATTATCATATTTCTCACTTACAAAATTACTGTAGAAAATTCAAATTATTGCATTGATTTATGTAATTAATGCATTAGGTTTACTTAAAACCCACTCAGCACACAGGCATGTGGCTTGATACAAAATAAACATGTTTGAATTGACATTTAAGATAAAAAAGTGATTAAAATTTTACCTATAAGTTATATTTGACAAGTATTGATATTTGCAATACAACTGACAGATATACACTGACATACATGCATGTGCATGTGATTTCTGAACACATTTGACTTATTAAAAAATAATTATCAAAATCTTAAGTTATATAAAAATTCAGTAAATGTTAAAAGTTTCAGTTAAATGATATACATTTTACATAGTAGATTTACTGAAATGCATATTAATTTGCAAAGACGTGCAATATATTAATTTATCTGTATAATATTTGTATTTATCACAATAAAAGTATTAAAGATTATTTTCACAATTTAATTCTCTTTGCTGAATATAGTCATTTTCTTTCAAATAAGAACTATTACATTTTTGACAGTTGATTGTTGATTGATTTAAAATGTCTTTCTTTTTTGTTTTAATAAACGAAAGATAAAATTGTTTTATAGAATTAAAAAAATATAAATTTCAAAATGTCTGTCTGCTTATTAGTTAATGCTGATGAAGTAGGCAAGATGAAATAGGAACAATGAATATGTGAATTGAAGCTCCCCATGCCATGATAAAAAGTCAGCCAAGCATAAACTACCAGTACACAATGCTCCATGACATTGCAAGAAAATACCTCATCTTTAAGCACTACCTTTCTTGTACCTAGAGAGATCATCCATAAGGAGTATTCAGAGAAAAAATATCAGGCACAGAGATAGCCCTGCACATCTCCTGTATCCTAGGGGCCTATACATGAGGTCTATTTATGAGACCATGACCTATTCATGAGGCCAATATATGCTGCTGGACTATTCTAGGAGCTCAATCATCTAGGTCTTGATAATGCTGAGCCTATACTTCAGAGCATCCCAACACAATGCTCTGCTTAACTATACACCTACCATAAACATGAAAAGTACAAACTAATGCATCATTTCCAAAATGTCATTTCACTAAAGAAATTATTTAAAATTTTATTATCATGTATAACTCTACTCACCAACAGCTGTATATATGTTTATCTGTACTTCTCTGCCTTTAGATACATCAGCATATATACAATAATTTCTTCAGCAAGCTGGGGTTCCCTGGGCAATCTGGAAGATTTTTCTTGGTAAATTTGGTTTTAGTGATCATCATTGTCAGGAAAAACATAATCCATGTAAAATGTTGGTCTGTAGCTGGTCTCTTTCTGTTTAGGATTGTTTCAGAAAAGCAGCAGTCTTGGTTTGATAGATTTCAAGCAAGCAACTGTCCTCTCCACATTTAAGGCTATGACTTTCAGCACAAAGTGGGTCATTTTTCTGCATGTGAATTCAAACTCCTTCAAAGAAAAATAGTAGCAGTTCCTGAATCTACTGTCCTGCCTTCAGCTATATCAGTTTATGGTAGGTATTCTGGTAACTCTATGGTTAGCTAAAACAATTGCTGCAAACTTCAACAAGCTGCAACAAAATATTGTAACCAACTTTGCAGCTGACCCATTCTTATTAAAACTACTATCCAGACTGCAGCTGATATTTTTATCAGCCCTTTGTTAGAATTATCTGTGGTGATAACAACACTAAATTTATAAACAGTAGGGTTTTTTCTCTCTAATCCCTTTTGAAAACAAGCTTGAAATTTTATCAAGGTGTGATATCTATGTTTTCACTTAGATAATAGAAATTTACAAATTAATTTAAAAATTTCATAAATACCATACTTGTTATTAAATTTCAAAATCAGAATAATAATAATAATACAATATATATATATTTATTCAGACCTTTTAAAAGTTTAATTTATAAAACAATATTTTAAATCAGAGTTATTATTTATTTATTTCAATGAATGTAGAAAATATCTACTACAATTTTTATCTGTGTTTGTCTCTACTTTTCCTTTCAAATTTATATATATTTATGCACACACACACTATATTATTGTGTGTTATATAACCTAACTGGTTACAATATATATATATATATATATATATATATATATATATATATATATATATATATATATATATAACATCATTGCAGTATCCATTTAAGATTTTTCTTTTTGAATGGGCTGCAAAATTCTAACTTTTTTTTATTTAAGGAAGAATGTGGTTGAAGGAATATAGTAATGGGACATTTAATATATATATATATATATATCTTACCTTTATTTATATATAAAGTGCATCTATCCATCATATAGCCCTCTTTCTTTTGCCTTTATATATATATATATATATATATATATATATATATATATATATATATATATATATATAATACCAAACACCCACTCCTTCTTTAGGAATATCAGTGACTTGAGAGCACCACTAGTCTAATTATGAGACTTATAGTTTAAAGAGAAAGTCAGGAAAAAGGGAGCAAAATGTAGCTGAGGAAGATAGAATAGAGTATGTTTTTAGTGGAGTGACAAAAGATATTGAAAAAATAAGTAGTTCAATAGAGATTGTTAGCCAAAGAATAAGTAAGACAAAGAGAGAGGTAAAAAATGTAGAAGCAAAATTAATATCATTAGAAATTAAATGTGAGCAGTTAAAGAAATTATTGAATAAAAATGATAAGGAAAAAGTGAAGTCCAAATGATGGAAGAGAATGTTATGGATGAAGCAGAAAAGGTAAATTATGAGAGAGTATTGTAAGAAGATTCACTAATTAAAGAATGGGGAGATGTAATTACAAGGAAAAATAGAAACAGGTATGTAATAATATATGTGCCTGAAGCTAGAATTATGGAAGAGAATGTTATGGATGAAGCAGGAAAAGTAAATTATGAGAGAATATTGTAAGGAGATTCACTAATTAGAGAATGTGGAGATGTAATTTCAAGAAAAAATAGAAACAGGTATGTAATAATATATCTGCCTGGAGCTATAATTAGGAATGTTACAGATAAGATAAAGAAGTAAAAGAATAGCAATGTGTACATTATGGTAGGGATAAGTAATTTGCCAGAGCAATTGGAGAGAGTAATAGATGAATACATAGAATTGATTAGTAATTTGAGTAAGATTAAAGAAAGATTAGAAATAGTTGGATTATTATCAAGATTTGACAATAGGTATATGTCAGATGGGGCATGTTCTATAAACGAGAGATTCAAAAATTGTGTGAGAGAAATTTTGCGGATGTGTGGGATTTTTTTATTAGTAAGAGGGAATTACATAGTAAAGATGGATTGCATTTAGAAAAATAAGGAAATGAAGTTTTAGTGAGCTTGGTTTTTTAAAGAATATAATTGAAGAAACTTATAAAGAGGGGTGGGGTTTTAAATTGCAGTATTTTCAGAAAAAAAAAAGATGGTAATGGATGGGATGTAAGAAATAAACAAAGAGTGGCTGTGATATAAATGTAGATGTGGAGTGGGAATGGGTCTGTAAAATTAATAGTAAGAAAGTTTTTTATAAATATAATGAAAAAGAAAGACTCAAAAGAATTTATAAAAGAGTAGTTAGGAAAGAAGAAATTGTTAAAATTAAATATTTGAATATGCAAAGTGGTAAGAAATCAGAAAAATGGCTGGAATTAAACAAAGCAGTTAAAAATAAAAAACTTGAGGTACTATCAGAGATGAAAACACATCTAAGAGAAGAAGAACTTATACTGAAAACCTTCATATGGCTGGATATAAATGGAAAAGAAAAAAGGAGTGGTTATATAGGAGTTAGGTCAAAAATATTTAAATACTGTTAAAAGTCATGAACATTTGTGGTTTGAGATGAGGTTAGGAAGACAACAATGGATGTTGCTATAGTATACATAGCCACTGGAAATAGTCAAACGACAATGAAATAAAACAGTAGTTTATATGAATGCCTAGTTAAGGATATACAAAGTTTCAAAAAGTGGGGAAGAGAATAATAGTTATAGGCAATATGAATGAACATCAAATTGATGATATAGATAACAAGAATGGTCAGTTTTTGAAGAACTTTTGTCAGAGAGTGAATTTGAGCATTGGAAATTTATCAAATATTTATGAGGGATAATACACAGGGTCTAGAAATAATATATTTTATGCAATAGATTATGTATTAGTAGAGAAAGTGGAAATAAATAAAGTACAGAATATTAAAATATTTGATAATGAAGAGAAAGTATGTAATAGTGATCATAATTTTTTTTATAATAGAAATGGTTAGTAATGTGATGGAAAATAGTAATAAAAGTAGAAAGGATAGTGAAAAATGTGGATGGAAAATGAATAATGAATGATGAGACTTAGTTAGAAGAATATAAAATAAAAGTTTAAGAAATCTTAGAAGTGTTGGTTGAAGATGAATATGAGGACTGGTGATGTGAATTAGAAAAAATAACAAATAGGTTTTAGATGAGAATATTCAGAAGAATAAAACTAATAGAAAAGTAAAAGTTAGTAAAAGTGTACAAGAGAAAGGAAAAGCATGTAGAGAATGTAAGTAAGTGTGCTATTAACAAGAAAGAAAGTGAGAAAGATTTTAATGTTAAATGGGAAAAGTATTTTATAAAAAGAAGTTGGCTAAAATAGATAATTATAGAGAAAGAATGAAATTAAATAGTAAATTGTTGGAGGAAATTAATAAAAGTGGAATAAATGGGAGTAAAAAAATTGGAAATACATTAAAATATTGAATGTAGGGAAGAGAGAAATAGTATTACTAGATTATGAGAGAATAGAACATAGCTCTAGTGAAGAATTAGAGACAATCTTAAACAAAATATATTAGGTATGAAGGACAGAGTGATGACAAACATAAAAGCATATAGTAATGGAAATCTTAGGTTTACAGAAAATGAACTGAATGAGGCAGGGAAGAAATTAAAAAGTGGAAAGATAGGAGATTTAGATAGATGAGCAGCAGAGATGTCAGTGAACTTAGGACATAGGGCAAAATTAAACTATTATCATATTTTAACAAAATGACACAGAAGAGAAATTTTCTGGATAGTTGGAGTAATATAAGAGTAAGGCTACTATTTAAAGGGAAGGGTAAGGATTATAGAAAGTTAAGCAATTATAGATCAATAGTGGTAATGTAAGTATTATATATGTTTTCACATATATGGTTGCTGGGTCACAAAATGGATGCAAGAAAATAATATAGTGAGAGAAATGCAATGCGGTTTTTGATTGGATAGGTGTATAGGAGATAGTTTATTTGTAGTTACACAACTTACAGATATGAGTAGAAATACAGATAGACAGTTATATATGGCTTTTATAAATATAGGGAATGAATATGATAAAGTAAGTAGAAACAGATTATGAGTAAGTTTAGTAAATTTGGGAATGGATGGAGCTTTAGTGGATCATATGAAAATAATTATTATATGTACCAATTAGGGAATATAAAATTAGTTAGAGTTAAAAATGAAGTGGGACTAAGGCAAGGATGCCCTATGTCACCTACTCTGAGAGCAATGGAGAGAGCAATAAAAAGACTAGGAAAAAAGATAGAGATACCATTAATAGGTGGCAAGATATTATATACATTATCAAGTCTTTTATTTGTGGATGATGTCTTCTTGAGGACATGTGCAAGAGTCAGTAAAGAGATGCAGACTAAATTTAGTGAGAAAAAATTAAAAGTAATGATGATTAGTACAGAATTTTTCTTAGGGCATATAAAGGTAAGAGTGGTGAATAGGTATACTTATTTGGGAATCATCTTAAGTATTTACAGTAATTGCTTGGATGAATGGGAGAAAAAATTGATAAATAAAGCAAAGAACAGAAAGGGACTGATAAAGAAATTAACAGTGTTTTCATGTAATAAATATGATATAGCTAGAATTATATGAAAGGGAGTGACAATAGCAGGGTTAACATGTGATAATGTGTTATTTGTTAGTAAAGGGGTGTTAAATTAGTTAGCAAAAGTACAATGAGAAGTAGGAAAACATGCATTAGGTGCAGATATATGGATGTCCAAAGAGGCAATTCAAGGAGAAATGGGATGGTCAAGTTTTTATATGAGAGATGCACAAAGCAAAATAAAAATGTTTAGTAGATTGCAGTTTATGAATAATAAGAGAATAGTCAAAAGTATTTAACTGGGTTATGTGTAAAGGGCAGGTAACAAGATGGGTAATAAAAGTAATATGGTATGCAGAGGATTTGGATAAAGAATTTATGTCAGTATACTTATACAAAAGAGGGGATTATTGTATTTGGAGAATTGTTGAGTGTTATAGTGGCAAGAAATGGGATAGAAGAATAGATGCATTAATAAAGAATAGGGAGCTGGGGAGATGAAGAACTAGTATGGCAAGTAAAAAGAATTTAAATATATAGAGAAGAAAACAGAATATTAGGTGCAAGTTAATTTATGATAATAGCATGAAAAGTAGTTTACTGTTTAAAGTTCAAATAGGATTTTTAGCAACAAGGGAATATACACATAACTGGAAAAATGTGGGCGATTTAGTCTGCAAGTTGTGTAAGGAAGGCATAGAAAATGTTAGGCATCTGTTAATTAAATGTAAATGCCTGCAAACAATCAGTATACAAATAAATAAATTTGCTATAACTAAAAGATTTTTATATTCATCTCTTGTGCTTTAAAGAAATCAAGCAGAAAAAATTTCGTAAAGTATGCTCCATGTGCTCACTTAACTCACATTAGCCAGTATTAGTGAGTTAATTGGCTTTTTACCTCTGATTTTAAGTTCAAGAAATATCATGGTCTCTTTCCTTGGTTATTTTATTGTTTTTAATTCTAAGATGAGTTGACATTTTGAAGCAGGAAAAATGTGTGTGTGAAGGAATGTACTTTTTAAAAAGATATTTACAATCATGAAAAACAAAACTGATAAAATCATTAACTAAGGCAAAACTTGAACTCTTTCACTCAAAGCTGAAGTGTGGTGTGAACATCCTTTGATTGATGACCCAAGTGATCATTCAATGGTGAATTTTTTAAGTAATACTTACAATTACATATCATTTTCAAGTGATGAAAGGTTGCATGAATATGAACAGTAACAGTCTAATATTAGGTAGGACATAGCTTGACTTTATGAAATTTCGAACAAAAAATGAGAAAACAATTGATTTAAAAAGTGGGCATGTACTTTACTGCAAAGGCATAAATATTGGAAGCACAAATGATGTATTATTCATTATAAATAAAAAGAAGAACAATATTGTAAAAATTTATAATTAATAGAAGATATCAAATGCTGCTAATTTGGGTTTATGGCCCAACATGTTTTCATCATAATGAAGAAATAAAGGAAATCTTTAGATCATATCAAAGAACATTTAAAATAGTCATGGCAGATTTTAATGCTAAAATTTATAAACAATGTAATGATGAAAATGCTATAGATAAGTTTAGTTAAAGTGATAAATAAGAGATCACACAGATTTGTGATGTTAGCAGAAAAATTAAAACTTTATATTATGAATTCTTTCTTTGAAAATAATGCAAAACAGAAATGAAAACAGAAGCATTCAAATGAAGATAAACAGAATTAGATTATAATTTGATTAACATTAAGAGAGTGCTTATTACAAAATTGTAATGTTCTTAATAGATTTAACACAGACAGTGATAATCAATTAATGAGCTATAAAATGAGAAAGATAAAAATTATTAAGAAAAACGATATTAGGTGTTGATATTTTTAATCTTCAGAAATACTCAGTAAATTTCAATTAGAGCTTGCAAGTCATTTAAAAGTATTAACAGTTTTTGAAAGTGGTTCACACTTGTTGGAAATCAATAAGAAGGCAGGGTATTCATTGTTTAGTCAGGCCAGCTGATTGGTGTTTCCAAGCTGACATTTTTCAAACTAATTTAAAACAAATTTACAATCAAACATTATTTGGTAAAATGGAATCATTATATTTTTAAATTATTTTAAACTGATTTTTAAACCATTTTTTTGGGATTGCAATTCTTTTACATTTTGAAAACTAATTTAAAACAATTTATGATCGAACATTATTTGGTGGGTTTGGTTGCAGATCGAACATTTACATCTACATGAAATGGAATTGTAACTGAACTGAGAACCCTCCTGTTTCATTGTTTCTCCACAAACACAGATTTTGCAATGTGGCAGAATATTTTTCTCCTGAAAAAACCTGATGGCATTATTTTCACTCACAAGAAATTGCCAAAACTTCAAAAACTACTGCTACTGCATTCAGCCATTTTTTTAGTATCACAGAGATTCTTGTCCAAACCATGCATCAACACATTATTGGACATCAACTTTATTCTCAACTACAGTTTCGTAATCCCCCCCCCTTCAAAAATGTGTAGGGAAGCTTGTGGACAAGATAACAATTTTTAGGACACAATATTTCATCAGTTTACTTGTAAAATTATTATTTGAAAGACAATATTTAAAGTCTGACATTAAGTTAAAGTACAGCTACCATCAAGTCATATTGTGTTACACTTTAAATAGTTAGCATTTGGATAAACTGTATAACATCATACACATGGAAATAAAGTAAATAACAGCATATTTCTATGCTTTTTCAGAAATAAAATGCCACCAAATGATTATCCTGGCTATATAATAGCCAGAGGCAGTTGTCTAAATGGCATATTTCTGTGCTTTTGCAGAGAAATAATGCCACCAAATGGCTGGCCTGTCTAAACAATAAGTACTGAAAATAGTTTATACTCTATTAAAAACTTAAAGAAAAATAATATTTGGTACAAAAATCGACAATTTACCAGTTAATATTTTAAGGAGCTGTAAACCATTAAAAAATATAGTATTGACCTTTGATATTTTCAATTTTCAAAAATAATCACATGGACTTCCACTAAAATTTACATAAGAAATTAATAAGAAAGTCATTGATACACTATTAAGAACTTAAAAAAAATAACTGATACAAAAAACAGCAATTTATTAGTTTTTTTTTATTAGATAAAGCAATGTATGAAGAATATAAAAGAGATATGAAATTTTTTTTAATTATCTATTAAAAGAAATTGGCTATCTAAAGTTTTGTAAACTGATAAACAAAAAGTTAATAACAATATAAAAATATATAATTGTAAATTGACAAAGAAAGTTATAGAAGAAAATAAAAATATAAAAGGACATTTTAATATAGAAAGGAAAGTTATTTCTGCAATAAGAAAAAAAAAGTAAAACTATTACTAAAAAGAGAGATAATATCATAAAATATTTGAAGTGTTCTATAAAGAATTATATAGCAATAAAAAAACAAGAAGTAAAGCATTCTCTACAGTTACTACATCTTCTGAATTACCCAGCATTTTATCTGAAGAAGTGAGACATGTAAATAAATCAATGCAGAAAGTAAAAGCTTCAGGAAATGATGAAATTATTATTGATATTTATAAAGAAGCATGTGAAGAAATAGAAAAGAAATTGGCAAAATTATATGCCAAATGGCTAAATGATACAGATGTGCCAGATGATTGAAAGAATGCAGTAATAATATTGATATATTGAAAGAATGCAGTAATAATATTAGTAGTTAAGAACTATGATAAAGAAGATAGAAATTTCAGTCATATCAGTCCTATACAAAATCTTTATCAATATAAGTATAATTCATCTCTAGCTAACTTTGTATTCTAATCGACCAAAGAAACAATCTGGATATAAAAGTGAATTTGACACAATGTCTTCCATCTAAGTATTGAAACAAATTGTAGAAAAGATCAATGAATATGAGTTATCATTATGCTCTGGATTTGTAGATTATGAAAAGGCATTTGATTCTCTAAGCATTTCCTGAATGATTAAAACCTTGGATCATCAACATATAAATATAGTATTAATATCATTTTAGCTCTTTATTACTTTTACAATGCTTTTTACAACCCATTATTGATAGTTTTGATTGCCCAGAAATCTTCTTCAAAAGTTCTGAAAAAGATTTCTGGAGCAATTGAAACCATCAATAGTGGGTCGTAAAAAGAATTTCTGAAGAAAATTGTTAGAGCAATCAAAACCAACAATAGTGAGTTGTAAAAAGCATTGTAAAAGTAATAAAGAACTAAAATAATATTAATATTATATGGATTTGGCAATGAAATAAGAAAAATAAAAATATAGATATGGGATATTGTATTCTTAAGAATATTTATCAAACTGCAATTGCAATGATTAGATAACATAAGTTTATTAAGAAGAATAACATAGAGAAATTTGTACATCAAGATGATTTTATATTCACAAAAATTTTTGCAGCAATTTTATAAGAAATATTTTTTGAATTAAAATAAGAAATTAAGGGAGTAAAAATAAATAGAAATTACTTAAGTCATTTAAATTTGCAGATGTGATTGCTTCTGCAAATAATACTTCAGAGCTTCCCCTCTTTTCTTACATAGTGTAAGCTTGTGGTTAAGACCTGTAGAGGTCCCTACCTTCGTATTTTCAAGCACACATTTTCGAGGTTTAATGCTTTAGTAAATATTACAAAGGAAAATAAGAAAGTAGAATTAAAGATAAATGCTAAAACAGATTAATGTAATAATCAACAGTTTTTTTAGAAAATAAAAATAAAAATTGATAATCATGAATTAAAAGAAAATTAATAACTACAAATACTTTGGTAAGATTATTAAGAAAATTTGAAAAAGAATGGATCAAATTAATCATAGGATTAAACTAGGATGGGGTGTTTTAGCAAAAATTATTTAGTATTAAAAGAAAATTTACCTATGCATTTGAAAAAAAAGGTCTTTTAATAGATAGCTTTTATTAGTTTTTCTTTATGGATTTAACACTCGTACACTTAACAGAAAAACAATTCAGAAACATCATATCACTCAATAAAATAAATGAAAGATCAAACAGATATCATTGACTTTATTAAAAAAGTGAAATAGATTTGAGTTGGGCATATTGACATCTTAAACTGGATCCCAAGAGATTGTAAAAGTCCTGGTTAAACTTGCTTCCATATTGTAAAAAAGAGAGATTGGAGATTGAAAAAATTTAATTAAACTTGGAGAGACCATCTTGAAGTGAATTGATAATATCTGGAAATGGTTGTATGATTATTTTTCCTTTTCCCATTTAATTAAGTTATTCAATAATCAGCTCAACTCCAATATCTATATATAACATATATAAAAGTAAATCACCTTGAGTTATTTATCAACCACGTGTTAGATACTAAAAAAGAAGATATGGATGTACAAAAATATGATACAATAAATAGTAACATAGCTGTGAAATATCTACACTTTGTTGGTCAACTGTAATAAGATGTGCTTTTGATAAATTATAGTTACATAATATCTTGCAATAGTTTTTATATTGTGTTAAATCTTCACACATCATTTACTCAATTATCTATTTTATTATAATAAATTTTGTTTATACATTACTACTATCTTCATAAATTCACCTGTCTTTAGATATATATTTAACAATTATATTTTATGATAAAAAAGGTCATTCTTTACAAATGAAGGTTGTATGTTATCATGAAAAGCTGCTCTCCCCCACTTACTAAAAGATTTATATAATTCTATGTGTATTTATCTAATTGACAGCCATATAAAAACGATCTGAATGGAAATAAGCTAATAGTAGAAATTATTCGCTGCTTTTCTCTAGTGTAAAAAATTGTTTTTAGATATACATACTTTTATATATATTAAACTTTTTTTTAAGTACACCCTTCTTTTTGCTTTTTATAATTGTATTGATATATCGAACTCCTTATTTAATGTTACTCTACTATTTTAAAATCATGTCTATTTTGATATTTATTTAACTTAGATACTCTATAGACATTGTGATCTAATTCGTGGTCGTCACAGGATCCAATTTTTGTTTGTAAAGTGAGATCTAATTATTCATAGCAAGTAGATAAAACAAGAATAGAGAGCTTAAAAATTTCTCACTATCTGCTGTTGTCTAGCTTGATAAATAGTGTGTCAATCTGTATGCAGAACTGTTTTGGCGACGTTTGTTTAGTGATGAGCCCTATTTTAATGCCCTTCTACTTTTATTTATATAATATATTTTTCTTCTATATATATTAAACCATGCCTACTACACGCACGTATAAATGTAGTACTGTATATGTGTGGGTGTCACTTCTAAAAGTAAATCTTTAAGTATGACACTATGTATTTTAAAATGAAAACTGGTTTTTCTAGAAGAACAACATAACCTTCATATTTCTTAATACGAATTTTAATATGTTCTATTTTTTTTATTATTTATTAAAAATTATTTATTAAAAATTATTATTTCCGATAATACTTTCAAAATAATCACCATAACTTTTCCTTTACTAAGACATGAAATTTATTTCCTTAGGTTTATTTATATAGAAATATAATTTTAATTTTGCACTACGTTTATACGAAAAATAAAATAAAAAACTGACAACGCAATACCGTTAAGTGCTTTATGTAAGAGTTTTGCGCCACAATTCTTGAGAGTTAATAAATCCAACTTTGAGCAGTTCACATAATATACATATAGACTGATTATAAAAAAAAGGAGTGGGTGGGTGAATTTTTGATTGAATTATTAAATCTTCGTGTGTTATAAAATTTTCAGTATGTCAACAGTCTTTAATTATCATTTAAACAATTTTGTTCTAAATTTTGCAGCAAATATAAATATTTTGATAAATTTATTTCATAATAATAATGTAAAAAATGTTGTAAATGACTTTATGAAATTTAATCTAGATTAATTATCATTAAAAAATCTCACGGATCAAAGTTGATTTTATATTGCTTCAGAAATGCAGTTTTGTCTGCTATTGTTTAAAATAAAGAATGAGGAAAGATCGATTTAATTAGCACGAAGGAATTTTAAATATTTAAGTAAGATGTTTTACAATTGATGAAGTTATTAAAAACAATGACAAACTATTGCTAGTAAAAAAAACTTGAATGGTTTTTTGGATAGATAATAAATGATGATTAAATATCTATTTATTTCTATTATCTATATAATAATAAACAGCTATTTAATAATAAATAAGGGTATTTCAACTCCATATAAACAAAAAAAGGTAAGAGTGAAAAAAACTACTCTAGAAATGAATTTTGAAATGATTCTGAAAACCGATCTGTGAACTATGAATATGTCCACATATAGAATGTGCAGGTCCATTTTTCAGTTTACATGATATTTTATTATGTTGCTTTTTAGTTTCCTAAGCAGAAAAATTTTCTTTCTGAAATACTTGAACACTTTGTCTAATTCCAGCTCTTCTATGCATTCTATTCTCTGCCATAGTTTCCCAATGGAAGCTATTGACATTGTGCCTCTTTAGAATAGCTTTGAGATAATTCTTATAAATAGAGGAGCCTACCTCTCCTATAAAATCAATGCTCAAATTCACCAAAAACATTTTTTTAGAAAGTCTTCAATTGTTCATTCATTTTTCATGTCCAAGCCAACGAAAGTGTGACTTTACAATGATGGACTCAGTAATATCACATCCAGCAAGCTGAAGAATATATTGATTGTTTTTATTGATCTTGCCATTGCAATTTTCAAATTTTACTGAGCAATCTCAAATGAAACTTTTCTAATGTCTTTATATTGCTTCACTAAGATATCCATGTTTTGCATCCATCAATAAATTAGGTAAAATAACAGCTCTATATGCAGCAAATGTAGCTGCAGTAATCATTTCTCTGGTATAAAATATTCTATCTTTTAACTTATTAAAAGCATCAACACAATGGAGACTCTGTTGGACCTCATCTTCCACATTCACCCTTTTTACTTAAAAAACTATCAGGGTATTTAACTAGTTTACATTCTTAAGTTGAAAACCATCCAAGATAAGAGTTGCTGAGGTTTTTTCTTCCAACACTGGCAGATAAGCAACTTAAGTGTTTTGAACATTAATTAATAAAACAAGACCATATAATTTTTTCTTATCCATCTTCATATATTCATTTACCTATCTAAACAAATGTATAGATATTTTAAATCCATGTTTAACCCTTAAACCTATTAAATAAAATTCTTGATATAACTCAAAATATGAAATGTTAAAAAAAAATTATTTATTTGAACGTTTGTGATAGTGACATTTAATTTATAATTATATGTTATTCTGTTTCCAAGATTTAATCAGAATGCTAAATATTTTTTTAAATCAACTATTATTTATTATTTTTCAAATATCATCAACTATTGGTAATATCACATAGATTTGTATATAGTATAACATTTCCAATGTTATGACTTTCATTATCAGATATGCTTCCTTATCAATACTCTAGCATGAGAGTTGAACTAAAGATCGTTTTAGCTTCATGAATATTAATTCAATATAATGCTCTAACCAAATAGACTCCAATTAATTAGAGTAGCTAGTAATTTTAACATTCATTAAGCTAAAATTTAATGGCTCAGTTCATGATCTAATTATTTACTGGTTACATGGAAAACACTTGAATAAAAGAAGGGAATAATATTACTTCAAACATGGTGGTCTATATTATTTCAAATGGTTGAATGTCTTTAAAAAAACATAAATAATGATTCAATTTTCCATCTGATAATTCAATTCAAAATATAACTATAAACATAAAAATGGTTAATGTCTAGCAATAAAACTGTTAATATTAATAAAGTAATGTCTCATTGGTTAGATATTTGATCTTTATTTTAAATACTCTATTTTACATACATAAATATACAACAATTACATGAAAATAGTCTACACCTAAATGATATCAATGTAAAAAATGATCTCAATCCAGTTGTCACTCTTTTTACAATAATGGTGGTACCTATTTTTATCTATGGACTAATATGTATATATAGACACTAAGGATTGAAACTTGGAGAGTGAGAGCATTAATTCAAAGAAGTTTAAATAAACCTCATTAAACAAATGAATCTAATCTTTCTGAAAACAAACTAACAAATAATCAATTATAACTTTCAAATTGCACTTAGATTATATATTACTTAGATAATAAAGCTAATAAAGCTTGAGACTAAATAGATTTATAAATGTAAATACATGAAAGGAAACCATACTTAAAGATTATCAACATCAGCAATTAATCAACAATCTCAATCTGTTGTCAAGGCAACATTTTTGACAACAAAAGTGGATACCTAACTTTATCTATGATCTAGTATGTTTATATAGATACTAAAGATTGCAATTTGACTAAAGATTTATAATTCACAGAATTACAAGTCATGAAATTTTCATGGGGTAGTGCATCAGCCTGGCACATTCACAGCTGGTTTCGATCTTAAGCTGAGTAATCTTGAACTTTTTTAAATTCATAAATAGATCTAAAACAATCATAGAGTTCTTTTAAGCATCCAGTCCATAGTTGATTAGATAGGCATCCAATTATTATTATTTTCATTATTTTTAATCTACTGTGGGTTCAATATCTTTTCAGGAGATTTATTCTCATTTTTTCTTTCAATCCATAGCTTTTATTCCTCAGAACATTCCCGAAAATTTTTTCATCCTGTCAATATCTCCTATATAAACTTATTTTTAAATTTTCATAAACTTTTATGGAAACCAGTCTACTTTTGGTCATCTGTTTATGAAATGTTCAACTTCATTTTTTGTCTCCTTCATGTAATTTGCTTCTCATTTTTTCATATTAATATCAACCTATATATCTCATAGTTTTCTGTGATCTACAATCAGTGTATTACTCTTTTATTAAAGAAAGTATCATATTTATAAATTCCTTATGTGGTTTAGAGCAATGGTTGATCTACAAACTGTCTCTGGTTTAAAACTTAATCTAAACGTTCCTAACAAATTTTAATTAGATTCATAAATAAGCACTAATAAAAGTCATTTATTTAAAAATCCTTTTTTAAATCATATAATTGTATATGTTTTTAATATTTTTAGCAAAAATATTAAAGGTTTATAATTAGATCAGCTTGGAAAAGGGTTTTTAGAGTTTCAAATAAAATAAGATTTGTGTGTATGTGCAGTTGGTTGTGGACAATATTTTTAGTTATTTAATTATAGATTAAGTAAGCAGATATTTATTTGGTGGAGTTAGAAGATTACAGTAACTAGAATGTTGTTCAATATCATTTTAGCTTGGTGCAACAACAATAGTCTCCATAGTTAAAATTATGCAATAATCAAAAAACATTTAATAAATTGGAGCTATAAATTTCCTCATTTAAATGTTAACTATATTTTACTAATAAGGTCCTTTAGTGTCAAATAATCCACTTTGCAAACAAAAATAAATCGTCTTTTGCCTATATTCAAAATCTTATATGAATAGCAGTTTAGGTAATGATATTGGTTAGGATTAATATCAATCAATAGAGATGCTCAGGCATCCATATTTGAATTGGCTTGTAATTTAAATTTATATCATTGCAGGAAAGTTTTCTATTTCATATGTGGTCTCTTTCTAAGTTTTTTTAAAATGGCTGTGATCCAGTTTAAGATTTCAACTGTCACATTTAATATTATTTCTTCTAGCAATATTTCTAATCCAGGTCTATTTCAGTCTTTTAACTTTTCTAGTAATGTCTATGAAACCTTTTTTATTCTCATATCAATTGCTTTTAATCCCTTTCTTGTTACTCCTAAGATAATTTATCAATACTTTACAAAATGATCTGAAGCCTCTTTATTACTTTTTTTAAATGTCCAGACTTTGGATTCATATTTATTTTCAATTGCCTATGCATATTTTTTTGATATTTAATTATTTTATGAAAGCAATTTGATTACTTTTATTTGTTATGCCCACAATATTATTAGTACTATGGCTATGTTATTTGTAATTGTTAACTTTAACAACTTCATAATTATCAATATTTATGTTTTGTGTGTGTAAAAAAACATTGAACATTATTATTTTAATCTTTTTGCATTTATTTTTAATGCTATATATTTGTGTTTGTCTGATAACTTTTGTAACACTTCTTGAAGCTCTGAAGCATTAGCTGAAAAAAAAAAACCACTTCATAAAAGAAATTGAGATGACTTAAAGAATCTTTCTTTCTTTTTCTTTTTTTAACTTCCAACTTGAATTTACAAAATACTTCTTATTGTAATTAAAAATGAATTATTAAATGGAACAAAACCATATCAAATGAATGACTAATGAAAAGTTGCATTAATCCATGATAGAACTATTATAAACAGTATATAGCAAGCATTAGCACTAAATCCAAGATTTAAAAAAGATTGGAAAAAGTTAATGCAGATGAAAAATGTAAGATAAGAGAATCAGGCAATTATTTGTTTTATTAGTACAATTTTTTGTCAAAAAATCAAGTTTCTACACTTAAGTTAATAAAAGGATTTGAACGTAGGATTTTCAGTCTATATTCATTCTCTATTCACTCCATCTCAAACAACTGATACACATGACTACACACATGTGAAAAAGATAAATCATCCCCAGTAACGATATTTCATGCTGAACTAGCATTCATCAATTGGACCATATTATAACCTCCCACACATATATACAATCAGTGCTTGACTTATATTAAGATAGCAATTCCTTAAAATTTAGGGGACAGGCTTCAATCTTTTCATTTTTTACAGTTTAAGGAATTGCTGTCTTAATATAATGGAAGCACTGATTGTATATATGTGTGGAAGATTATGATATGGCCAATTGATGAGTGCTGATTCAGCATGAAATAGGGTATTGGGCATCATTTATCTTTTTCACATGTGTGTGGACATGTGTATCGGTTGCTTGGGGTGGAAGATGAATACTGAAAATTCTAAATTCAAGTTCCTCTATTTACTAAAATAAACATTCAGTATACTGAATAAACAGGTTAATTACATTTAAATTACTAAAACATATTTAGCTGGCCAAGAGTCTTACTATAACTTGAAAAAGAGTTTGGCATGGATTCAAACCATTTATATATTTGAAATTTTCGTTAGTAGCATAATAAAAATGAAAGTATTTGCTAAATTTATATTTACAATACAGTGTTTATTGGTAATTAAGCCAATATTTAAAAAATAGTCTGGATATCGGTTGGGATTAGTAAACAGCTCTACAATTGAATGAAGTGGAATAAATTATTATCGTTCATGCCTTGTTCATATAATGAGGATTAAACTTTGTCGGTGAAAAAAAAGTTATAGTCTGTAAGATACTTAACTACTGTCGAATAAATTTGTTTTATTTTGAATTATCGTGTTTTAATGAGCTTGTAAAGCAAATTAAATTATTACAAACAAGCTCTTTGCATTTTTTTTTTTTTTAAATATTTTTTCTAATAGTTACTTTTAAAAAATAACTTTTTAATATTCATTTAATGCTTGTTAAAAATGTTGAACCATAAATAATATTAATAGTAAATAAGACATCAATCTGTCATTGTAAATGTAAGTTTACGTTAATTGTCTTTTTAAATATTCCATCTTTTTTCTTTTCTTTTTACATTTTCAAGATGTATCTTCAAAAATGTCCTTATTTAAAAAGTTGTTTTAAAAAAACATTTATTTTGTATAAAAACAATTAATAGGCTAAGTTCGGAGGTAAACAAACTGCGAGATATATATTCCAATGTGTCAGAAAAATACATAAATATATGTAATAACTGAAACACAGGCTTGTTATATACCTGTGGCTATATATATGTAATATAGGGTATATGAGCACAGACTTTCACACCACCCACCTCTCTCCACTCTATCTAATAACACTGATACACCTAAACACATATATGCTGAAAAGATAAATAATCACCAATATACATATTTCATGCTAAACCAGCAATCATCAGTTGGTCCAGACTATCATCTTTACACACATATATAGTATAAGTGCTCAGATATATATTAAGATAGACTATCCTCATAATTTAATGACAGGCTTCAATCCACTCCACACTCCAACTCTTCAACCGTCCATCCAATTGAAAATCTGATGATGAAATGCTCAAAGGCCACCCTGAGGCCGAGATTAATGTCACACCCATATTGACCTCATCATATTTTCAATTGGATGGACGGTTGAAGAGTTGGAGTGTGGAGTGGATTGAAGCCTGTTCATTAAACTATGAGGATAGTCTATCTTAATATATATCTGAGCACTTGTACTATATATGTGTGTAAAGATGATAGTCTGGACCAACTGATGATTGCTGGTTTAGCATGAAATATGTATATTGGTGATTATTTATCTTTTCAGCATATATGTGTTTAGGTGTATCAGTGTTATTAGATAGAGTGGCGAGAGGTGGGTGGTGTGAAAGTCTGTGCTCATATACCCTATATTATATATATATCCACAGGTATATAACAAGCCTGTGTTTCAGTTATTACATTATAGAGATGTTTGCCCATCCTTGCATATGTATTAGATGGATTATGTCCTGTACATGTGGGGTTCAGATTGACCTTAGGTCAACATGGGTGTGACAATAATCTCGGCCTCAGGGTGGCCTTTGAGCATTCCATCATCAGATTTTCAATTGGATGGACGGTTGAAGAGTTGGAGTGTGGAGTGGATTGAAGCCTGTCCATTAAACTATGAGGATAGTCTATCTTAATATACATCTGAGCACTTATACTATATATGTGTGTAAAGATGATAGTCTGGACCAACTGATGATTGCTGATTTAGCATGAAATATGTATATTGGTGATTATTTATCTTTTCAGCATATATGTGTTTAGGTGTATCAGTGTTATTAGATAGAGTGGAGAGAGGTGGGTGGTGTGAAAGTCTGTGCTCACATACTCTATATTATATAAATATATGTATTAAAATATCTGCCTGAAGGTTGATTTAATTAGGCAATGAATTATAGTCACTTTTGTAGGAAGTGTTCAACAATTATCTTTTTCTACTAGCATTAGCTATTATATAATACTTCACGCTCTATGTAATGGTGGAAATGCAGATTTCAGAAGGTAAAGACTTTGCAAGCAAGTAGTTGGCTGCAGACGGTTGTGGGTTCTCTCGGCCGATGCTATGACATATGGCAAAAAAAAAAGACTACTGGATCAATTCTTCGCTAATTAAAATAAAATTTAAAATGTGTCACCCGATTGAAATTATTGTGTTTAGCTTGCAACTTGCGTCTGTTATTCATTTGGATTTTTAAGCAACTAAACGTATTAATATTATTAATAGTAGATTAATATTAATGGTAGTGATAATAGTGGCAGAAGGATTAACAACAACATGTGCTAACATCAGTAAAAATTGTTTATTGCCTTCCACAATTTTAACACAATTTCTTTTAATATCTTAATATTTGAATTTACATCATAAACTTTTTAAATCCTTTTATACTTATTATCAATTAAATAATTTTATTATGTAAAAGAACTCTGATTTATAATATATAAATCTTCTATTTAGCTTAAGTTAAAATAAGATATATATATATATATATTGTAACCGTCGGAATTGTCGAATGCTGTATTCTACTTCAATTGAAGAAAGAAAGGCCCAAAACGTTGGTGCCAATTTGTAACTGACTGAATTGATGGATGAAGGTGATGGTTAGAATGATCAATCTGATCTGATAAAAAATCTAAAAATCCAATATAAATTAATCTGGTCTAGCTCAATCGGATCACCATTATATAATAAACCATCACAAAGCACAAATAATCTCTCTTAAAGTTTCATTTACCTAAGCTATATGCAAAATGAAGAGATAATGCGACCATCTGCTCCAGACATCAACAAATCCGTCACAATTACAATATAAATTGCATAGAGCAGTGAAACCAACTACTATTACCCTAACAATAATATAGGATTAGGCTAATTACTTGATTGGCAATCTAATCAAAACCAAATCCCATTAATAACTAACATAGATTCCAACACATATATATTTTATTAGCCTGTTAATTATTATAGTAATTTAACTCTACTTTATTATTTAAAGATGTTGCCTTTATAAATCAATGGAAAAGCTTCTAAGTACCTGTAATAGCACTTTACAAAACATTTGTTTTGCAAACAGACATTATTTAAATAACAAAACAAATAATGCTTGAACCCAAATATGCATATATCTATTTTAGCAAACGCTAAATAGAAAGATAAACACTCGTGTTAATAAGCGATATACAATTTTCTTTGTTTTTTTTTTTTTTTTTACTTCAATCTCTAATTAATAATTTTCTGTGGGTATCAACTGGTTTTATTATAATCCTATAAACATTTTGAAAATTTGTACATTCACTTAAATGTCTACATAAATTAATGGACGTCGCTGATCTACCCATAAGCTACAAAATAATCTATAAATAACTCACAAACATCTTCCAACAAAATGATGCTTAATTCGTGCTTCGCTTAGGTTTAAAATAGACTACTTCATTGGAGTTTAATATCAACACTCTATTAGCTCATTTCTAACTTTACAATGTCCAATCACATTATATAAAAGACATATAGAGCTTCTATTGGATGTTTATTAACCTGTGAGCCTTAATACAACTTGTTTGAAAATTTTAAACAATTGAGTAAAATTGATTGATAACAATTAAAACATATGATTATATTTGATATTTATATAGATTGAAATAATATTCAATTGAATCGGTCAATGAAATTTATTCTCTTCATGTTATAAGAGTTTAAGAAAATATCCAAGACGAATTATTCCAAACTAAACGATAAAGTATAATTTAGATCTTTGTGACGGAATCAGACAAACATGAAATGATTGACTTTGTACTATTAATTAAGATAAATGATAATATGTATGTATAATATTCGCATGCAAATATAAATATGAAAATTATATAGAAATAAAATAAATTTACTAGTAAGCTAAACATACCTTATCTTATATTCCAATTTGCTTACCAAGCTGAGCCTGAATTCCGCTACTTAAATAGCTACGCCGTCTTACGCAATCCAAATAAGACAAAATAATTAAACTAGTCTTGATATTCAAATTAACTCAATTTATTAGATTATAAGAAAGAAAATTGACAATATTCATGATAGAATACATCCGAAATAACTTTATAATTTTAGATGGGTTGATTAAATAAAATGATCATATTGCTATGTGTTTCTCTATATACGTGTTGCAATAACAATAACGACACAAAAAAAAATAAATGAATAAATGACGGGAAAGGCCCCTAGATATTTTACTAAAATAAAGTTTACTTATAACCTATACCAAAATGTGAAATAGGAGGATATCAAAATCTATTTGTTTATCAACATAATTACGGATAAATGAATATGAAATAGAGAACATTTTGAGCCTCTCCGATCATTTTCATCTAATAACTTATATTACTTTTAGATAATAAAAAAAATCATCATATTTTACTACATATAAAAAAAATATAACACACGTACATTTTATATAACAAAAAAAAAATCATACCATATATTTATAAATCAGTTCGTTCACTGTTTACTGGTCTATCGATCGACCTCAATCATAGTGTATAGAAAAGTTTCTCCGTCAGAAATGGTAATCGTAAACCCTGCAATACTTCATTAAAAAGTTTCCTTTTCCATTTTTCTTTTTTTTTTTTTTTTTTTTTTTTTTTTTCCTCCTTTCTCTTCTCTCCTGAAGATGTGAGTGCACTTTGACTATTCCCATTATGAGGTAAAGTGATCCATTGGGTTCCTGTTCCGATGTTTATGCAAATCCATTTTTTTTTCTTTTTTTTTTTTTTTACTTCATAGGTTTCTTCTTATTTTTTTTTTTTTTTTTTTACATTGTTGCCGCCTTCCGAGACTCCCTTTCCACTGCCCGCTGAATGATTGAACGGGCAGACAATTCCTTTATTTTTTCATGTTTTATAGTTTTACATCCAAAATATTAAAAAAAAAAAATTCATTTTTTTTTTTTTTTTAAAGACACGGAAAATAAATCTGTCCTTTACTATTGCAAAATGATAAAGCTTGTGTGTCCTCTTATCTTTTGAAACGTCATTTTTATATGTTCTCTTTCTGACGTTGTCTTATCCTGGCGACCACACACGGTTATAGATAAGAAGATACGTGAAGATTAAATCCAAATTCGATTACAATTTTTATTATTATTATTTTTTTTTAATATTATTTTATAAACCAAAATACAAAATTGATATAATAACCTTTTAAATTATTGATACACATCAATGATTTACACCTATCTATATACTTCCCTTTAATAATAATATTTTTATAAAAAATTCTATAAATAAAATGTACACAACATATATGTAAACATTAAACTGTATGTAATAATGTTACTATGGTGTCTGCATTCATATCTGAAAAGTATAAAACAATATCAATCCGATTTAGTTAAATTTATATTATGCTGAATTGTTTACTATGTTTTTCTTTTCTTTTCTTATCATTTTTTTTTTTATATATATATATACCTGGATCATCAATTTGAACACTCACAATATATATATATGTTAATGACGGATCCTTGATTTTTTGGTTCATACTTTACAAAAAGCAATAAATAAAAAAGAAATAATTAAAAATTTTGCAAACTTCTCATATAATAAATGTAAAGTGTGTAGAATAATTAGAAAAAAAATAGTGGTTCCTAACTTTAATATTTAACATGAACCAGAAATGTTTGGATAAGAATTCGAAAAGAAGGTAAATATACGTTGTTTAACCCTTAAACTGCTAATTTTATCATTGGTTGTATCAGATAAAAATCAAATCTTTTAATTGGCCAACTCACAAACTGAAGACAAAGCCTATTGTTAAAACATATTCGCCTATAATATTAAATTCAACTCAGATACGTTTATAAAAAGTATATAATTAATTTTTAAGGTTGTGAAGACAATGAAAGTTCTTTCAAAAATAAATTGCTATTTATTTATTCTAAGATATTCAATATCGGCAACATAAAAGTTATAATGTAAACAAAAAGATCGACTTTTATGTTATAGAAAAGTAAATATTTCTTTTTATTACAACTTCAATATTTGTACTAAAATCTTCAATATTTTTCGAAAATAATTTTGTTTTTTTATTATTCTCTCTGAAAATTATGTTTAATTTCCATAAATATTATTTAATAATAATTTAAATCGTATTCGAAATGAAAATCTCAGCGTTTTTCTTTATTTTCTTTGATCAGGCAGTTTCTTTGTTCTTTCCAGCCAATCAGAATGTCTTTTTCGGCTGAGAGCATGCTAAGAACCAATCACAAATAATGTTCCTTCTTTGTTTAGGTTTAAATGCGTTTTTTTTCTATTTTTTACTTCTAAAATAAATCAGAAGATGTCACCATCGTACAGAACTTTTAAAAACGAATTCAATACGTATTTAACGAATTTTTTCGTATGAAAACGGGCTGAGTTAGAGTGATTTCAGATGTCGACGAGGAGCCTCGTCGGACATGGGAAAAGGGTTAATGGGCATTAAGTGAAACTATTTTAAAGGAAGTGACTGAATTTGAATTTTTTTGATAACAAATAAAAGTAAATTAAAAATAAATTATTAAAAACAGTGTTGAATTGGGTTATATGTTTCAGAAAATAAAAAGATTGAGTTAGAATTTTATAAATTATTCTTATATTAATGGGATAAATGTGTAGAGAATATATTATTTGTACGATGTGAGGGGAAATCATATGTGTATTGTTTAGATGTACATAAATAAAAATATAAATTAAAAATATTTTAGAAATACATAAGAATAAAAACATATATTTTATAAAAGGTTATAATGTGATAACAATAGAAAAATCTTAATATTTAGTGCATGGACATAAGTTGCAGTTACCAAATAAAGAAATAAAAATGAAATAAGGATTCTCACAGATAAATGTGTTTTATATAAATATGATAATGAACTGAACTTTATTTTGGAGTATATGAACTTGAAAATGATTGAGAATATATTATATGGTGAATGAAAAATATGTATATTCAAAGGGTACAAACGAAGTAAAGGTTATTGATTAAAATTTTATAACAAGAAGAGGATTGTAAGTATATAATATTGAAAAGAATAAAACAGTTGAAACTAAAAAAAGAAATGGCTTTGTTTTTGGAAAAAATAATTTATTAATTATAGATTGAATAAAAGTTAATAGGAAGGAAAAGGTTAAAAAATTGAGTGTGTTATATAATAGTTTCAAAAAAATTTAATGTAAAACATCTTTATCAGTGGCTTCCATATTGTGATCTATAAACATAATGTACAGACTTATTTAAGAAGAAAACATAATCAATTTCAATTTTTAATATACATATATATTTAATATTGAAATACAAGTATAATGTATATACTTAACCTAGATGTAATTAAAGAGGATTTCAACCCAGACATTCAAGATCCTTAAAGTCATCCACTACACATGGACACATACATGTAAAAGAGATAAATAATCTCCAATATACATATTTCATGCTGAACCTGCATTCATCAGTTGGTCTGAATCATTATCTCCAAACATATATATAATCAGTGTTGGATTTATATTAAAATAGTAAATCTATAAACTTTATTGGACAGGCTTCAATGCCTAGGTTCAAATGTTCTTTAATTACATCTATGTTAAGTATATACATTAAACTTGTATTTCAATATTACATATTCAGCCTATCTTCTGCCCACCCCATCTTATGTATATTTAAATGGACATAATAGAATTCTACATAAGAGAGGTCAGATTGACATAAGGTCAACATGAGTATGACTATAATACAGACATCATCAAAGGCTTTGAGCATTTCATCATCAGATTTTCAGTGACATGGATGGCTGAAGAGTTGAAGAGTGGAGAGGATTGACACCTGTTCATTAAAATGTGTAGATTTGCTATCTTAATATAAATTAAGTACTGTTTATATATATATATATATATATATATATATATATATGTGTGTGGGGGGGGGGGTGATTATGATCCAGAGATCAAATGATATATGCTAGTTCAGCATGAGATAAGTATATTGGAGATCATTTATCTTTTTCATGTATATGTGGTCATGTGTATAGGTTATATTGGCTAGAAAGAATGGCTATAGGGAGTTTGAAAGTTTGGGCTCAAATTACTTTTAATTATATATATATATATATATATATATATGGGTATATACATTTATTCCATTAAAAGTAATTGATTGGCTACAAAACTTTAAAACATTAGAACAAATTTTATTTGATCAACTGTACACTAAATATGAAGATCTTTCTACTTTTGCATATTAATTATATATAAATTACTTTTTGTTAAATTATGTCACTTTTATTAATAATAATAAATAATTATTGTTTTCTAATTCTGTACTAGCTTTGAAAAAATAAAGTAGAGCTTTTTGCTTTATAAATATATAAAAGTTGAATTTGTTGATGCATATAAGAGCAGTAATAAATATATAATGAATATTCCTCTGCTAGTGCTAAAAAGAGTTTAAAATTTTTAAAATGTGAATACATACTTAAAAATAAAATTATTCAAATTCAATAATACATTATGGAATGGGGGGTGTCGAAAAATATATTGCACCCAAGTACTGAATCTTTGGGAGCACCATTACTGAAAATCTTTAAATTGTATAATTCTTTTATTACAAGTCTCAATAAAAAATCATTTTAAACAATTTGTTTATTTAGTAATAAGTAACTTATATATAAGGATTATATTATATGGTACTATCCATTCTAATCATAAATAAAAGCATAAACATGCATTGGAAGTCTGCACACTTTTATGCATAACCAAATTTATATTTAGAAGAATATATTAAATAGCATAAACATCAATAATTGCTATTTAAAGTAATAAAATTTTGAACTCTTTATTATCTAGCACCAACATGACTATTTCTAATGTAGATTAGAAATAAAGACAAATGTATATCATTGGAATTATGTTGTTGTTTTTTTAGAAAACTACATTTGTACAAAGATTGTAATCCAGCTTTAAGTTTTATTGTTTCAATAATAAAATAATAAAATTATAATTCATGCAAGAATATTTAATGTAAATCACATGTAGTATGATTGCTTGTTTTCAAAATTTACAGTTTGATCAATCATTTTGTGCTAATCCTCTATATATAAATGTCTTATTTTAATTTTTACTTTGCCGTACTTAAATAAGTAATTATTTTATTCATAATTTAGGTAAAAAGATAAAAGATTAAAAACAAATTTTTAAAATTATTTTGGAAAGAAATATAAATGAGTATTTGTGTATGTTATCATTGTCGCAGATTTTATTGACAAATAGAATATTTACAAATATTAATTTACTTACAATTTTTTAGCACATTACATTATTACACAAACAAAATGACAATTCATAATAACATTTAATAATGTGTCGTCTCTACTGCCCACCTATTAATAATTCAAAAACTACATTAATCCAAACGATGAATTTTGATGGTATATACTTATGCAATATAAATATTTCAAGATACTATGCTTTAAAGAATTTTGTAATTTATATATCTTTTGAATGAAAAATTATGTGATGTAATTTTTTTTTTCAGAATGTGATGCATTTATTTTGATTCTAAATTTATTATAAAATTTAATATACTAATAGATATAATAAATAACTTCATTTTCTGTCTTTCACAACTGAAAAAAATATAGAATGCCAAGTTTATTCATAATGTTCCTGGGTAATAATTTTATGAAATATATATATATATATTATTATTTTTGATACTCGTTTTTGATATATTTCTGATAAACAGGTTATTAAAAAACCACTTGATTTAAGTTGACCATTTTTTTGTGTGTGATTCTCAATTTTCTGATTACTAATATTTAATTATAAAACATTAAATGGAGAATTTATTATTTGAATATGCCTTTTATAATTTCAATGCTGAGTTCAGTGTCAGAATCAAATATTTTTACAGATAAATTTTAAAAGTGATAAATATATATATATATATATATATATATATATATATATATATATATTGTTTGTATTTTTATTGCTTCTATAAAAGCAAGAAACTGAAATCTATAAATAGGCATAAGTAAACAAATTTGACTCTAGTATATAAAAAAATTGTATTGTGCATTTTTAGGTTATTGTCTTATGGTTAAAATGACTAACTGATGTAACAATATCATATTAATTTATTTACCAGATTTATAAAGTCATGGCCACTTCATATAGGTGTGCAGGTTATGTGGGCTTAAATGTATTTCATCATAGGGATGCCAAAACACCAAAGTAATAATTAAAATTTATATGCAAATGAAAATGTATACATTTTCTAATCATTTAATTGTTAGAAATGTTTTTAGTGTAAATATTTTTTATTTAAATATGAGAGAAATTCTTCTTTCTTAAACTTATTGTGATATTTACCCTAGCCTCAAATTTTGAGAATCATGCTCAAATTATACTACATATATACTCTTATTATTGGACTAAACTGAACAGACATGTCATTTAATTGTGATACTTAATAAAACTTATATGCAAATGTTTATATCTCAAAATCATTTTATTGTTAGAAACACATTCTGACAGTAAATATTTTTTAGGTAAATATAAGAGGAATACTTCTTTACTTAAACTTATTGTGACAGTTCCTCAAGATATATTTCATATATCGCCTACCATTGCACAAAACTGAACAGGTTGATGCCTTTTTGTCACTATAATTAATAAAGTTTATATGTAAATAAAAATGCTTAGATTTCCCAATCATTTTTATTTAAATATCCTAATTTATATAAAAAATAACACATCACAATTAATAATTTATTTTAAAATATAACTTATTTTAAAATATTGCCTCATAATTAAAGTAATTCTGCATGTGATGAAATTATCTTTATCAATGATTATTTTACAGAGTTTATTATGTCTTCTATAGTTTAGAATACTGGTAGAGTGATCTACTGCAGAATGTGGGATCCTAGGATCAATTCCATTGCTCTCGTGTACAAACTATTTTAATAACATTATTTCTTTTATTATGTTGTATTATTTTTTTACACATTTTACTAAATAGCCTTCTCTATTTTTAATAATGATATGATCTTATTTTTTATAGTGCATTATCTTTTTACATTTTTTACTAAACAGTTTTATCAAAAAGTGGACTTAGATTTGTTCTTTAGCTGAAAATTTGTAATTGTTCCATAATCATACTATGGCCCAAATCTATAAAAAAAAACAGATTAAGTAAAAAACATAGTTTTTTTTTAAAATATATTATTGCATGCCAAAATATTTAATTCTTGATAAATTTGACTTAATTATTTTGATTGTAATTTATCATCTACAGAAGATAATCTTAATTTATTTTTTTAGAATAGCAGATTATTAAATTAGTATTAAGATAGAATGTATTGCATATCCATTACTTAAGATAATAATAATTTAGATAATAAATATTTATTTATAAGATAAATTGAAAATGAAAAGTCTCTAAATAATAAGAGCATCATATGAGAAATATTACAAAATCATTATGTTCTTCAAATTTTGCACAGGACTTTATAATGCAAGATACTCTTTATTTCAGTTGAAATAAGCAAACATTTATTTAAACCACACAGCAAAATTTATTGGAAAAACAATAAATGTTTTCACCTGATATATTCCTTTTTTGGAAAATATGCTTTTTAACTTTTTAACAGGTTAGCATTTTAAAATCATAGTTTTAGTAGCATGTTTTACCTATAAAATCTTTATTCTACACTAAAACTCAATAAATTGAATTTGATTTTTTAGAAATTTGAGTTTAAATTGAAAAACATTCTAGAAAATTATATTTAAACTTTGCTGAAAAATAAATTTATCATGAGAAAAGTGTTTTCAGAAGTCAATGATTATCCAGGAAATAGTCTAAGTCAGAAATTCCACAATATCAATGAAATCTTCTTTGATTAAAATTTATTTTTAAAATGTGGATGAATAAATTGTTAATCTCTGATAAATTTTCTAATTCTGCTATAAAATGTTAAAATTGCTTTATAATTTTTGATCCAAACACAATGTTGCTAATGACATATAAAGACATTATACTTTTCAGTATTATAAAACATGATAATCATAATGGCCATAGCTTTCTTTGTTACAATCAAATTTATTGACTTATTTTTAAAAATAAAAAAATTGTGAATAAAATAAAATTATACATGTATTCTTGTGATTTGATTTTAAATAATTATTATTGTGTAAAAATAATCAGAAATATTTAATAAACTATGAAAAATTTATATTTTTTATTATTCCAAACATTTCCTTCTAAGAAATTTCACAAATGCTGTGAAAACCAAATTTGAAGAATAAAACTCAAAAAAGAAAAGCTTTGAATTAAACACATGGAGATAGACTTCCATCTTTACAGAACTTCCTGAAGAATACTAACACCACTTCAAGGTTTTTATTTGAATTAATAAATCAGCCTTCACTACTTTGCAATTTTAGCATTTAAAACATAAATCTATGGAAATATCACTAAAGACAGACATTTCTTTTTGCCATAGTTGCTCTATGATTATTTCTGATACATCCTTGGAGATTAAGTTGTCTCATCAATTCCAGAAATATTTTCATTTCTCTTGTACAAAGTTGATTAAATTTGATGCTATTGTGAGCTTGTTAATGATTTGTTAATGGATAGTGACTTAGCTCTATCCTTGGACAGGGATATCATAGGTTTAGCTTCTAAACACAGTGAATGTAACTTGGGCAACATATAAATTCTGACAGTCACATTTCAATTACTGATTGTGGCATATTTACTGAAAAAAATTCAGATTATTTGGCTGCTAAAAAGAATTCTAATGATTATAATTAATTAGATTCAATTTCATACTCTAATGCTAGATTGTCAGTTGCAGGGAAAACAGCTACTACAAATAATGATTTTGATCATTCTGACAATTGCCAGTAGTGCTATAAATATTAATGTTCAGGATGAATTTATTTATAAAACTAACTGCAGTCTTTCTTATTCAGCTAATAATTCTACTATTGCACCCACTAACATGATAATATTTTCCCACTGAATCACCACATAGATAAATGCCAGACAGATGTCATTTCATGTCCTGATCATTTTACTTTAGAAGTCTCACAATCTTTTTCTCTTTTACAAATTCATACTTTGATTATTAAGATGTCACAACTTTGGATAAGCCATCAAATTATTATTCTAATTGTAGCAAAAGTATTTGATGCTCTCTCTCCTCTGTCAAAACAACTTATTTTTCTAAGAGTGGTGCAAATAAAACCAGGATTTTTTTGTAATAGAAACTTTCATAATATAAATAATGAAAAGCAAGATACTATTAACATAAAAAGTATTGCAAATAGTAATATTAGTTTATGGTCTAAATCATTTGTTGAGAAAAATAAAATTAGTTATGACCCTGGAGTAAAAAGTATTTATTATCAAACAAATAATATGGGTGATTTACTTTCCAAAACACTATATTACTGATGAAGTACAACTTGATTCCAATAAGGGAAACCTAATGTATCTTATGGGGGGGGGGGGGGCAGGACTTCTAGTTCCATTTCATCGATATATTATATCAACATCTCTTTTTCTCATCAATATTCTAATAGAAAATTATCAATTAGATTGCCTAAGAAAAGGTATTATTTAAATCATATACATAGTCTAATCCGTAATTCTAGATGAAATTGACATAAATTTTGTAATAAAAATTGTAGTAATTATTCTAAATTTAGCCAAAGTATTTCTAAAAATGTTAATGAGCTTAGTTTTGAAAGTCTTTTCTTATAGAGATCCTAATAATATTAACCTTTCATACTTAATAAAAAATAATGATAAATATCATAAATATTTGATTTCAAATTTAGCATCATATATTAAATTTACTAATATGAAGACATTTTTGGAAAACACATTTGAGTTTAAAGTAATATGTATAAAGATTAACATTTTAACTCTAATATTAATAGCTTTTTCGTTTTAATTCCCAAATATAAGTATTGGAAGTTTATTTCTAATCATTTATGGCCTTGTGGCACTACATTAAAAAAAATTTATGATTCATTGGCCAGTTCATTAATACTTTCTGATTAACTTCTTTCGTCAATATTATTTTTTTATTATTGTTATTTGACTCATAAATTAATACTTCTTGATTGATTTTATAATAATATTATTTTTTTTAAATATATATATATATATATATATATATATATATATATATATAAAAATAATATATATATATATATATATATATATATATTCTATTGATATTTTTTGTTTTGTTTTTATATCAATATTAGAGGAATGAGAACTAAATTAAAACTTTTTTTAGTTTAGAAATTTATGATTTTGTTTTCCTTACTGAAACTTGGCTTAATAGCCAAATTCATGGTAATAGATTTTTGGATTATAGATATAAAGTTTTTTTATTCTGAACTGAGTCTGCTAAAAGAAAACTTATTCTTGTAGGTTTAAATACCTTTTAAAATAATCTTTTATAATATTACAGGAATGTATCAGCCCTTCAAGCAGAGGGCAGAATACCATTGACAGCATAGCTATCAATGATACCCACAATCAGAATGAGCTATGCAAAGCATAACACAATCACACTTCCAGACTGTGGCCCATCAACTGCTAGATTCAAACCCCTACCATTTAAAGCATTTTATTTGTTTTGAGGATCAACCTCAAGCACCAGACAATCATATGTTATATAGTCAGCATGTTCTGGATGACAGGCATCAATCCAGCATTTGATATATCCCATGGGTAGCTCACTCTCAACCAGGATCCAGCACATTCACTTAACACATAAAATAACTCTACACTAATTTACTGGTGATGCAGTGACAAGAGAGAGAGAGAAAGAGAAAATACACAAAATAACAATTAAGCAAAAATTAATATTTATTCAAGCACACATATATAATATAACATGATGGTATGGAAATTTACTTATAAAAATAAATATAAATGATTAATCAGGCTAAAATTATCATAGTCCTTTGTTAAAGTTTATTTAAAATAAATATAAAGTGCCTATAGACAAGTATCAAAATATCTTTACCTAGGGTTTTATAATTTTCAATTCCAACCAGTTGGCTTTTTGATCTCCATCAATGGTTTTAGGGCTTGTTTCCATTCTTGTCATGACAATGGGAGGGGAGAGTTTGTGACAACATCTATTTCACCATTTTGGCATTTGTTTCTAGTGAGAATTCAGGTAGTAACAGTTGATTTGTGGAGGACTTTGGGGCATGAAGCCCAGTCAAACACTTCTAAAGACATTCTAGCAATGCATTTTTGCTAGATCTGTGGCTTCTGCAATGATATTTTCTGCAGCAGTAATGAATGGCTATATTCTATCCTTAGATTTCTGGATCTCTGGAGCAATGAATAATGTAATGCACAAAATGATGACCCAACTTAATTTGATCACAAAATGAGGGCAGGAATGAATAGCAATAGAGAGTGACAACTTTATACACCCCTCTATCTCATTGTTTATTTTAATCTTAATTTGGTTCTGTCTTTTAATTTTACATTTCTTTAATTAATTGATTTTTACATCCCATAATCTTTTGCTTAGATTAATCTTTCTTTTATGGGATAGTGTACATGTTTTTCTTATAAATAAATCAATCAGCCATCTTTTAAATTAATTAGATTATCGAAAGTTTTACTAACATTTATTTTTATAGACTAATTTTATTCTAACTTTCCATATTTACATATTTTTACTTTACAAAAATTTTTTTTAAAAAGAAAAAGAAAAAAAAGTTTTACATCTTTTTTTTTAATTCTTCTCCCCTCCCACCTTTTTATAAGACAAAATTTTATTTTACAAAATTGTGTTTTAAAATCTACTTAACTAATCATTTTTATTTTTAAATTTTGAACTATGTAATGCTATATATGTATGTGTTTTTAAACATATATATTTACTAGTGGTACATCACAACCTCCTCCATTTGAGAGGTAAAATGTATCAATTTGAGCCATTTTAGCTCTGATCTTTTGTTTTAAACTTTTCAATTTGATTTTTTCATTTTTATTTCTTTACTTGATATTTTTATAATATAAATGTCCAATTGTATACAGATCAGCAAAATTACAGAGGGTGACTTTTCTTATGCTGCTGTATCTCACCAGGCCATATTCTATGTTGACTTGCAATGAATTATGTTATATATGATAACCGTGAGGGACAACTTATATTTTTCCAATGTGTACAAAAAGAGAAATTGCTGTGAGTGGCTTATACCTGACTTATGCAATAAAAAATATTTTAACTTCAATGCTGGAATTTTTCTACCAGCCAATTGAATGAGCCCATGACTTTCTCCAATTGATCTGCATTCTAGACAGTAAAATGGTGTCACTGCAAATGGCAGTATTCAAATGACCCTATATCATATGCTAAACACAAGGCTTATTATGTATGTTGGCAATTTTCTTGCAACAAACTGATTTGCCACTTATACTGGCATTTTTCCAGTGTACACATTTTTTGGATAAGGGAGTAGAACTATTTTTCCCAGTATGATTTGGATTGATCCAAAATCTTTCTACTGGAACTTTATCCTAAAAGTAAGGGAATATATCCCCCCTTTTCCATTTAGCCCATTATGGGTCCTAAGTTCAAATATCAATAACCATACATTTAATACTCTTTTCAACCTTTATCTGTACTTCCCCCCTCCATGACTATTAACTCACACACAATCTACACTCACTTGAAATATTATTTTCCTATATTTAATTTAAATTTTATTTATTTAACTTTTATCACCATATTTTGATTTTCTACAAAGAAAACTTTTTATTTTATCATCATATATTTATGCTAAAACTTTATTACTTTACTTTATTTTTTTTACATTATTAACTTTCAAAAATAATAAAAAAACATTCTATTTTATTGTATATATTTCACAATCTTTTCATTATCAACTCTCAAAAAAAATGTCATTTTACTTGTTTAACATTATTTTTAAATATTATATTTCATTCCCGTAATCCATAAACAAAAGAGATTTGTTTTTTCTTTTTTCACTACCTAAAAACCTGTCTAATTAATATGCATTCTAACCCCTTCTCTAAACTTTGTCAGAAAGTTCTTTTATGTTTCTTACATATCTGCTCAGACCGGGAAATCTTGATCTACTTCTAGGCCTGTCTTGGTGTTTAAGTAGTTTGTTTCCAGATCGTAGTTAATACATTGATCATCTCCCTTTCTAGAATTATACAACCTTCTTTTGTCCCAAACAATTTTATCCCAGCTGTAATATACAATATTTATATTTTTGTCTCTTTCAAAGAGGTTAAATTTCTTCTCTTTGGCTACATGCTCTAGCCTTATGCTGTTGAATGCTGTAAATAACTCAGACATTTTCTCCATCACTTTTTTACATAATTTTATTTTTATAACTTTCTTTATGTTAACAGGGCTATTATTTAAATGTGCATACATTTTTTACACTTTTCTCTTAGCAGGGCTATTATTTAAATGTGCATACATTTTTTACACTTTTCTCTTTCCTACTGTGAATATTTATATTTTTACTTTCTGATTTACTCTTCTTTTCCTCATCTTTTAATTTTACTATCTCTATTTTTGTCATGTCACTTATATCAATACTTTCTACTATTTTCACATCTTCTAGTATTTGGATTATTTCCCATATTTCCTGAATGTATCATTCTATTTTCTTGTTAATTATTTCTGTGTATTTCTCAAACCTTTCTTCAAATGACTTCATGATTTGATTTTCTTTTATATTACTTTATACTCCCTTTTCATTATGTTCTATTTCTGGCACATCTTTATTTTCAAATTTAAGGTTATCACTTGAGTCAGAAATATTTTCTGTTTCTGGCTTAATTTCTAAGTCAGACTTATTCTCTAATTCAGACTTAAAATTTTGTTCAAAATTATATTTGTTTTCTAGTTCTGTTTCATTTGCAATATTTGAGCTATTTAAATGCATATACTTATTTGCACTTTCCTGTTTATTTTTAGTTTCATCTACTTTAGCTATTAACTGTTTTATACTGGGGTCCAGTTTCATGCTAACTAATATTTCCCTATCTTCTAGTTGGACTATCCTCACTTCCTGCACTAATTGTTCTATTTGTTCATCAAACTTTTCTGAGTATTTTTCAAAGTTTTCATCAAAAAACCTGATAATTTTATTTTCATCTATATCATTTTGAGACTCCATTTTTGTTTTGCATCTATTACAGATTAGTTTTTTTTTATTATTATTACTAACTCTTACAAAACAAATTTTATTTTACTTATTTTTATTTTTAAATATTTTACTCAAAGGAAGTGTTCAACTAACTCCAAAATCCCATTCCTGTCTAATTCCCACCTGACTATAAATAACACCCAATAACAAATTTATCTCTCTAGTTGCTTTTCTCTCTGGTTGCATTTTTCTCTCTCCTTTTTAATTACATTATATATTTAACTATTATTAATTAATTTGATTCTTAATGTTTACTTTGGTTTATTTCCCTTCTCACACTGCTCACTGATCTCACTTATATAACTATGCAATTTAGCATTTAATTTAAATCTTAGTTTCGAACTTTTTTATTTTAATTACGATTTTATTTTTTAAAATTATGCTGGATCAATTTACAGCACATTGGTACCCAGTGGATAAAATTTGAGCCAGGTCCACAAAGAGAAAACTTATTTTTGTAGGTTTAAATACATTTTAAAATAATCCTTTATAATATTACCAGAATAAACCAGCCCTTCAAGCAGAGAGGACAATGTCATTGACAGCATAGCCATCAATGATACCCTCAGTAATATCAAGCTATGCAAATCATAACATAATCACATTTTCAGATTGTGGCCTGAAATTGACTGGTTCAATTTCTATACAGTATTTCTCTACTGAGATGTGTTTCTGGCAATGTTTTCACTTGAGAAGAAGCTTCTATGAGTGTAATAGGTGGATGATTATCAAATATTTTCTCATGTGCAGTTATGGATACATTGAGATGTGTTGCCACTACTTGATTACATTGTAAGCATTGAGCAATAGTACAATTGATGGCTATAGGATCACCCTGACTACAGGTATAGCATTGGGGCTTTATGGATCTTATAAAAAGACATAGCATGACCTTTTGATCAGTAATCTGCATAGATATGGCAGGTGGTTCAATGTCTTTGTTTAGCTAAATCTTGAATTCAAAGTTGTTACTTTAAATAGGGATGGGAGTATCTTTTAAATAGATTTGTTGTAGTGAAATCACCCACCCTGAAAGGTTCCATTAATTTCTGAAGTGTATTATTTTCATATTGTTCTGGCAGTTTTCATCCACATTCATTAGTGCAAGTTACCCAGGGTCTTGACCATCACTTTGAAATGGCTCTTTTGATTTGAGTCATCGAACTTGATGTCAAGATATCTTGGGTTGAGTTGATTAGCTAGGCAAAATACAGCATCCCATAGGTTATGTAGGCAAAGAACTTCATATAATAATGCTCTTGTTAAGTGGTACCATGTCAGTGGTATACAAAATGTCCAAATGTACCAAAGAGTTCCCAAGGAATGGTATTATTAAACCTTTCAGCAATATTCTCAAGCATGTTAGCTGTCCATATCATAAGGAAGAACAGGTATTTATTCAGTATTTTGATTTATTAAATCAAAATTTTTCCATGTGAGTTGATGTATCTTTTCTAAAGCTTGAGACTGGCTTTGTGATTGAACTGTTAAAATTATTTTTAGTAATGGTGCTATTGAAATTTTTAATGTAACATCATTTTTTTAAAGTTGAACTCATTATAATACTAGTGGCAGTAATTTTAATTTTGTTTCTCACTATGTAAATAACTAATGAAAATGATTTTGATATAAATACACACAATGATTTATTAAATTTATAATACAGGATAATGTTTTTAAGTTTTCCTGTCAAAAGAGATGAAAATTATCTTTAACAATAGCAGTGATGGTTGGAAATTAAAATGTTTGAGCTAGAAAACTTCTAGGCATCATGTCATGTGGATGAGAAAAAGTTTACTGCTGAATTCATTATTATTATTATTATTATTATTATTATTATTATTATTATTATTATCATCATCATCATTATTATCATTATTATTATTATTATTATTATTATTATTATTATTATTATTATTATTATTATTATTTAATTCTGTTTTTTTCATATATTTCATGTTTTCTTTTTTTAGTAATAATTTTATTTTTTTATTATTGATGAAAGAACTTTTTTTACGCTGCCAAAACGCTGTTTTATACTTTTGAAATATTTACTTTTATAGTTTACCTTTCTAATTTACAATGACATTTTTTTAGATCGTTATTAACTTTTTGGACCATTTTACAAAATATTAAATATTTAGTTCTTCTTAATGGATTCTTTCTATAAAAAAACAAATTAGATTATTTTTCAATATTTTTGCTGTGGGCAGAATAATAATTATATTGCAAAGTGTAGTAGTGCAATAAAGCTCACACATATATTTTGACGAACACGAAAGCTAAAACTATTTTAATTAATCTATTCTTATAGAAAAAGTAAAGAATTTTAATTAAACTGTACAAATCGATAACTGCAATTAGGTTACAGAAAACTAATTAATAAAACATATTGCTGATAAGTATTAACTAAAAATAACAATAGTAAATGATCGAAAAGAAAAATAGAGCAGAACTATTAAAAAGGTGGATTAACCAAAAAAAAAAAATCACTAGCAACCTGAAACACTGAGAAAGAAAGACCTGGACAGGCTTTTCTATCCAGTTTAATCCCTGATAAAGATGCTGAAAATGCCTCTGGGCAAACTTAGAAGCCATTCTCGGCCTTTATCATTATTTTAATAAGCCTAAGGGTTGTGTTGAATACTTGTGGTAAATGCATACATATATTGTAAATATTCATATAAATCAGTAAGATATTGGTATTAAAAGTTTTAGAATAATTACGAATTAAATATAATTCCAACATTCTGTGTTCTGAGGGTCTTTTCACTGATAATATGATATTTGATTCATTCTCTTAGTTAGAATCTCCATTGTATTAATTGTATTGTTAGTCCAGACATAGCAATTTTCATCATCTTTCTTTTATTTACACTTTATCTGCTATTTTTATTGCAGTTCTTAGTAGATATCAATAATCCTTTTATTGACCTCAGTTAAGTTTGACAATCTTTATGTCTGGTGATATTTTAAAATGATTATCAAATTCTAATTTAAATTATTTAAATGTTTATGAAGTTATAAATATCAATTGTTAATAGTCTTTTTTAAAATAGTTTATTTTATTCTAGTTTTGCTTTAACATATTCCTTTTATTTCACTACTTGATGATCATTTCTGTATTGAATTTATTAAGAACATTTATTCTCTTAAAATATATATTTTCTAATAATTAGTTAAAGTATAATCAAATTCTGATATACCTTCATTTGAATGTTTCAATATTCATTTTCTTGGCTTTTTTTTTTTTTTTTCAAAGAAAAAAATTACACAATTTGTTTTTCCAAATTCACTCTCATTTCCATCATTGTATCAAATTTATTCATAAAATATCATCTTTCATCATTTTCCAATTCTAGCATTAAAATCTTACATACAATTTTAATATGGTATGTGGACTGATGAAAAACACTTTGTACATTTATATTAAATACTCTATTTCTTCCTCATAATGATAATTTGTTGAAGCATAAACCTGAATTATCTGCATTTGGTATCTTGCTTTAAGTTCAATAAGTAATCTTTCCAGTCTGTGTGATGTATCATTAGTCTGTATAATGTTGCTCTTCCACTTATTTATAATGAATCACCTCCACTTAATTTTCCAATATTTATATTTTTATGGTAAAGTAGTTGTCCATTTTTCAAATCAGCTGTCTCTTTACTTTTTTTCTAAATTCATGTTCATGAATTCTAACAGTGTCCCATTTAACATTATATACTTTACTTTCCAATTCATGCAATATTCCTTACATGAAAATGATCTTCACTTTCAGAAAGCTAAATAAAAAATTATCATTGAGTGGCAGCATGCATTCACAATTATGGAATTCTTACCACTTTCAACATTGTGTCCAACTGCTGTATTTTCTGTTGACTTACAGTCACCTGAGAAAAAGGACCTTTAATTTAGTTTTGTCTGCAAAACAGATATTTTAGTTAAGAATTATCAGATAATGGAGAAGCAAATCATGATGTATTCTTATCTTAAATTCAGTAATTAAAAAACTCAATAAATTCATCATTATGTTTGATGTATGTTAATGAACAGCCTATCCATGTTAATTATCATGTGAATAATCATTTAGTAATAATAGTTGCAATAATAACAAAGTATATAATGGGCATTAGAAATTTGCTCTGCTAAGTTCCTTTAAGACTTTATAGTAAAATCAAATAATATTATTTCAGTTAACAGCAAATTTTTTTTGTATTATTATAAAATTTTGAGTATTATAATTATATTTTAAACACATATCCCTGTTAAATATTTTCTGGAATAATTTGTGATTATTTTCAAAATAATTTGCTACAATTGTCTAGACTAGAAAAAATGTATTAATGTCCTTACTGAAATAATGAAATATGTCATAATGAATTTTTTTAATTAATTTATTAATTATATGTTTATTGACAGCGAAAGAGAAATACTTTAAAATTATTCATTGAAAAATAGTTTTTTATATATAAAAACAGGCTTTTGTATTTTCTTATTAATTTTAAAATTAAATTTTCTGGAACTATAATACAATGTAAAGACTCGTTAGAGTTTATAATGTATTCCAAATGGGAGATTTGTGTTAAGTAAAGTAGAGACAAACTTTGGCGAACTACTGTTTGTGTTAATAAAACATTATCACTTGGTTATTATCATTTATTGCATGCTCTATCTATCACATTAGCAAAAAGCATAATGTACGTATATAATAGTAAGGAAATCAAGTTGTACATTATGTGATGTATGACTTGGTTTCCTTACTATTATATTTTATCTTTTAAGGCTTTGGTGATGTTATATTGCTAAGGATATTAATATATGATATATCTAAATTTGTTTTAGTCCCATATGGCTATTTAAGTTAGATAGCTGAATTTGAAGACATATAGATGTCTGAAAATTTCACATTTTCTACTTAATAGTTAAGTATTCGATAAATATGGGGCTGAAGTTATATTTTGGATCTAGGGTCTGAATGTTCTAGGGCCTCACTGATGAGAGCCATTAGCTCAAAACTGGTTTGGGGATAGGGATAATTCTAGATCAAGATTTTGAATGCTTTCTCTTGCAGTATTTATTGAAAAAGCTTGTTTAAAGCTATTAGCATGCTTTCTATATATATAATATCAATAATTATGTGCTTATAATGCTCGTTAAAGAAGTTGTGTATATCAATAATTTATTTAAAGCTTAGCGCTTTCAAAGCTCTATTGCTTCATATTCATAGCTGTTTAATTTGATAGTGATGAGGGGGGTATTTAAATTTATGTTAATTAGATGTTTCGGTATTTTATTTAAAACATTGTTTGAATTAGTTTGTCCACCTTTTTGAAATGGTAAAACAGGTATCTTTTCTATTAATTGATTGAGTATCATTATTTATGAAATATGCCTTCTTTATTTTGTGCCTGTGATCATTTCTCTCCTTACACACTATTCTGGGGTTGGTGGGTTCAAATCTGTGTCCAGTGGCTTTTTCATGTTCCAGGAATGCTGCTATAGACTCCTTGTTGTTGTGTATATATATATATCTAGTTGAAAAATCAAAAGATATTTTATGACATTTTAATACCAAGTAGCTGATTTTAAAAAAAGGGCTCCTTCCACTTGTGCGATCAAATTGATTTTTTTTTTCATGGTTGAGAATCAACCCACAAACTTTATCTTTGGAGTTCTCTACATTATCAACATGGCATTAAATCTCACATAATCAGAAAGCAGTATTATTACTGAATTGATATTTGATGTTGAAAATCTTCATATGTTTGATTCGATATATGTAATTCTTCAAAATGATCTTTGACGTCAATGTTTCGCATGGAAATCATCATCAACAGCAATCACTTGCAAACAAATATGGCCATTCCAATTTCAAGAGAGAAAAAACAAAATAAGTAATAAAAATACATTTGATGACTATACAAAAATAATCTGTGATTAATAAATAAGTCTATGTATAAAACATGATAGTTCATTAATCTATTTATTTGACATTTTAAAACATCTTTTGCAGCAAACTTTTCTTTCTTAAGTATCTCAGCACAGTATTCAATTGAAACTCTCCAATGTATTTTATTTTTTGCAATATATTTTCAGGGAAAAGAATCAACATTACACTTTTTTAATATGCCCCTGAGATAATCTATATATCTTAAATGAGTTGTGCCCTTTTTACTAAAACCATGCTCAAGTTTATCATAAGACACTCTTTTAAGAAGTCTTACATATTCAGTTATTTCACTTGTCCAATACAGTAAAAATATGGTTTTACAACAGTAGACTTTATAGTATCACATCAAGCAAATTGAAAAATATGCTGATTAGTTTTATGATATCGCCATTGTATTTTTAAAATTGTATTGAAAATCTATAAATGATTACATAGGAATGTGAGCATTTTAAAGTCTACGTTGTTTAAATGTGTGACGATAATATTGTCATGTGAAATATCCATAAAATGAACAATAAAACCTGTTATTTTTAATTCTTAAATTAAATATAAAACTTATTATCTTTAATCTCAAAAACGATAAGTTATTAAAGAGTAACATAATGTATTTTCATGTGAAAATATATTTTCTTGAGTATTTTAAGTATTAATATAAATTTTTTGTAGTTTTTTGCTATTGTTGTTGGTGGTCGAGAGGTCAGCGCGACTGCCTTGCACTTGCAGACAGTTGCCCGGGTTGCGGGTTCGCGTCCCGGCCGATGCTATGACACTTAAAAAAAAAAAGTATATTAATATAATCTTATTCGAAATGCTACTTTCCTAAATTGAATTACTTAAAATAAAAATGTAATTTAATAACTGACTTTCCATTATCATTAGGTTTTAAATATTGTTAATAAATATCATATCTATGAATTTTAGTATTCTGTAAATGAAGTATTTAATTATGATAATTTTGCTATGAAGTTTTCTATAAAATATTCAATATGTCTTATGTGATAATTTTATATACAACTTATTAAAATTATATATGTTGTACCTATAAAATTAAAAATGTCTGTTGAAAATAAATACACACATAACTATAATATTAAATAGCTATATTTATGAATTAAATTTGGAATACAAGTAGAATAAAAAATATTATATCTATTGAGAATTGAAATATATATAATTGCAAAATTAAAAAGTGTCACATGGGGGGGGGGGGTATCTGTTAGATATGTTAAATAATATAATACATATAATAATGTACACATTTTAATGGTGCTTATTTAATAATTTCAACATATATATGATTTCATTATCTATTTCTAGGCATTTAAAAATAGAATTTCTATGTAGTGGCCAAAACAAATTTTAAACAGTAAAGGGGGAAAATGTATTCATTAGATTTGCCAAATAGTCAAGATTTAAATTTTTCTTCTTTGTTTTCATTCTAGCAATTTATTAATTTACAATTAGGTAGCTAAGCCGGATAGATAAAGACTGGCTACTTGAAAAATAAACCCTAAGTCTATTTGCATTTTGAAAGAATTTTTCAGTTATTTCTGAGTTGAATTTAAAACCTAGGTCAAATCATGGTCATTGGATACAACAGCCATTACACCACAGAGTAAATAAATTTACCCTTTTTTATTACTGTTATAATGTTATTTTGTTAAATCTAATCAACCTTACAATTTCCATTGGCCATCAATCCGCTTCAGAGTTATAAGCTATATATATAAGTATGTGAATAGACAAATAATATATATCTCTGAAAAGCATTTCTAGTCAATTGAAACTGTAAAGTGGATTAGTTTTAATAAAATAAGCATTGTAACAATTATAAGAAATTGGATTTGTTTTTGTTTTTTTTTATAATTTTATTAATGCAAATAGGAAGATATAAGTCTGTACCACAAGGTCCTGTAACAAAAAACAACAATTATAAATTAACAATAACTATTCACCACTTCCTTTATTTTTTTGTAATATTTTATATAAATGCAATTTATCCATTGGACTTTGTACACTTTTTAGCTAAAAAAGATTTTATTGTTCATATATGTACACACAACATTATATTTCAACTGATCTGCAGTCTTCTTCAGAGTCACTTTTATTTAGTAGAAACTCAAGATTGTGTGCACATATATGTACAATAAAATATTTTTTTCCTAAAAAGTGTTCAATGTAGAGTGCATAAATTGAATTTAACTGTTAATTTAAATTAAAAATTATGAAAATATTATCTCAGACAATTTAGAATTAGTAAAAAACAAAACAAAATAGTTGACAACTAGAACTATGATTCATGAACTTTTAGCTCTTAAATTCAACATTCTTCCACTTTATTAAAGCATTATATAGAGCACAATAGTAAATAGAGTTGCACTAAACATTCAGCACAATATATTAAAAATAACTATATTTGTTGTTATAAAACTCGGTTATAATTATCTGATTGCCAAATAACAGGGGACTAATCCTTAGCTCATAAAACTGTTCGTTAGAAATTTAAGTCCTGAGTGAAGGATTTTTATTAATTTTTAATCTGATAGATATTCAAAATATTTTTTTATTATAAAATTTAATAGCTTCGATTCAAACTGCTTATTTAAAGGTGCTTCATAATTATATACTGACATTGTAATTTTTAAATATTAAATACCCTAAACTTAAAATATTTATCTAAATTAAACAGACATATATAATCTTTAATAAATTAAACAGACATATATAATCTTTAAAGCTAATAATGATCGTGTTCATGCATCAACAAACATTTATTTTAAACGTTAATTGACACATGAGCAGTCTTAGTTGTCGAAGATTGCCTGGTTCCGTTTAATTTATTTGTGTGCGTGTAAATTAAAAATTACTTTGTCTATTAATATTAAGTTGATATAAAGGAAACCTTAGTTAAATTGTTAAATTCAAACTTTAATATTAAATTGATCCTTACGATTGAACTTTTAAACTTGTAAAATCAGGTTTATGAAATCTCAATTGATTTTTAAGGCTGCTTAATAACGAACTTTATAAGCTAAAACTTAGGGGCAGCAAGAATTTTTTTTTTTTTCATCGAATAACGCCATTTGAAAGAATGTAAAAATTTCTCTCTATGACTAAAAAAATTAACATTAATAATATTTATATATGTTCAATTAATTATGTACATATATATAGGCAAATGTGCCGTCTAATTATTGTAATATGGTTTTTAATCTAAAAAATGATTAATTTTTATATTTCATAATTGAATTAGTACTAAGAATAATGATTATTTAAAACGCATTTAAATTGCTGCTTCCTTTTACATATATATGTAAAAGTTAAAAAGTTTAAGGTCTCTCTGTCAGCCTTATAGAGAAACAATAAAGATGACATTACCACTAGGTTTTTGAATGCTAAATGATGAGGTTTTTAATCTTTTTTTTTTTTTTTTAGTTACATACTCATTTACCAATCAATATTAGATGGTAAGCTAACTTGGTGATGGATCAGCTAGCTTAAGAATAATCCTAAGCCTGTTTAAAATTTGAAAAAAAAAATCAGATTTTATCTGGCTCAAATTCAAATCTACTTATAGGCAAAGCAGTGGACGCACTGTTCTTACATCATGAGGCCATTCATTTTATCATATATACATATGTACACACACAAAATAAAACAATTTTTAAATGGAATGCTCTACAATTTCTCCAAAATAGTTTTTTTCTTCCTAACTCTTGTTTATTATCTAATTAAAAAGATCTAAGTTTCTGTTTTTAACTAATAACTGATAGCTTAAAATTATGGCTATTGACCATCTTTTTAAAATAAATATTTTAAACTTGTTTAATTAATTTTTTTATCAGTTTAAAAATTTTCACGTTTCATATAGATTCGAATCTCAGGTTGAGGATATTAAAACTGGTTAAGCTAAGTCTTTTATCTAGAGGTATATATGTAAAGCTTTTAATATTGTAAATTTATATGTAATAAATGTTTCATCCTCAAATTTCATAAATTTTAATACTTAATGAAATTATAATTATGAAATATATATTAATAATTATTTTTTTATTTATTGATAAACCAACTCTCTCGCGGCTACACTCCACGATTGAAAATTTGAAGGCTAATTGCTTATGTTTATCTTTGAAGAAAAAGCGGCATATTTTTTCAAATCTTTTTTTTTCTTTTATTTTCAATTTTTATTTTTATAAAACACTGTAAGATACCCCTGAAGAAAAATTTTTAAACTTGGACGTGCATTGAGAAGGTTAGTGACCGTGCAATACATGATAAAAGAGAACTTATCACAGTTAGATAAGAACAGGCAAGGTCAAATTTGAAGGGAACATTCAACATAAAGGAATCATAATAGGGAAGTATTTATGATGTTGGCTCATTTATTTATCTATGTTTTAAACAATGATAGTAATTATAAAAAGAAATAATTCAAAAATATGTTTTAAAATTTTTTTTTTTCATATGTCAAACGCGTTGAAGGCAGTTATGCTAACCACTAGGCCATGTTCACAAATATGTTTTAAAATATATATATATTTCATATGTCAAATACGTTGAAGACAATTATGTTATCCGCTAGGCCATCAACGCTTGCTTATATATATTTAAAAATAAATAATATAACTGCAGTATGCTCATCTACGATTATAAGCACAGCATTTACATCTTACAATCACAAATATCAGAATGAAAAAATAAAATTTAACAAAATGCTTTTTGTTTTTGAAGCAACGTTTTTGTTACATTGTTATCGTTTTAATTTATCTTTTTTTATAATATACTCATCTAAGCACAAAATAACTCCTAATAGAGCCCTAAACGTCACTTATTCTTCAAAGCAGAATTGTAAAAATAACTTTCACATCTTTATTACGTCTATCAAAAATCTGTTTGTGGCATTTGATTACTTAAAAAAAGAAAGCAGCTGCTTTAAAACAAATGATAGAGCGATACTTTCTATAGTCAAAAATTTTCTGAATCATCATCATCAACCATTATCAATCCACTGCAGGATGAAGGTCTCTCCAAGTTTAATCCATCTTCTCCGATCTTTAGCTTCTCTTCACGACAACACCCCTGCACATTTTCTTATTTCATCCATCCATCTCACATGTGATCTCTTTCTGGGTCTTTTACAATCTCTTGGAATCCAGTTTAAAATTTCAATTGTCCATCTATTATCATCTCTTCTAGCAATATGTCCGGCCCAACTCCATTTCAATCTTTTAATTTTTTCAATAAGGTCAGTAACACCTGTTTGTTGTCTTACCCATACATTGCGTTTTCGATCTCTTCTTGTTACTCCCAACATACATCTCTCCATACTCCTTTGAGTGGTCTGAAGTCTCTGTATTGCTCTTCTATTAAGTGTCCAAGTCTCAGATCCATAAGTAAGAACTGGTAAAACACATTTGTTAAAAACCATCCTTTTCAAACACATAGGCATATTTCCTTTTAGTATCAAGTTATTTCTACCAAAATCACTCCAACCAAGTTTAATTCTATGATTAATTTCCTCCGTTATGTTTCCATCTGTATTAATAATCTGACCAAAGTATTTGTAACTGTTAACTTCTTCTAATTCTTCATAATCAATCTTTATTTTCATATTTTGAGCAAATCGATTAAACATTACTTTAGTCTTTTTAACATTTATCTTTAGTCCTACTTTTCTACTTTCATCTGCTAACTCCTGCAACATTTCCTGCAGCTCTGAAGCATTATTTGCAAAAACAACTACATCATCTGTGAAATCTAAATGACTTAAATATTCTCCATTTACTTTCAATCCTTTAGTTTCCCATTTTAATCCACAAAATACTTCTTGCAGCACTGCTGTAAAGAGTTTTGGAGATATGGAGTCACGTTATCTTACACCTTTCTCAATATTGATTTTTCCAGTATCATTATGTAATCTAATTGTTGCTGTTGCATTTTTATAAATATTCTTTAAAATATAATATCCTGGATCTATACCTTGATGATCCAATGCTTTAATCACTGAAGAAATGTGTATAGAATCGAATGCCTATTCATAATCTACAAATCCAAAACATAATGACAACTCATATTCGTTTGTCCTTTCTATGACTTCTCTCAATACCTGGATATGATCTATTGTACTAAAACCACTTTTAAATCCAGCTTGTTCTCTTGGTTGGTGGAAATCCAAAGTTCTCTGTAGACGAGTTGTAATTATCTTGGTAAAAATTTTATATAAAACTGATAAAAGGCTGATAGGTCTGTAATTTCTAATATCTTCTTTATCTCCATTTTTAAATATTAATATTATTACTGCATTCTTCCAATCTTCCGGTACATCTTTATCATTTAGACATTTGGTATATAACTTTGCTAAAATTGTTTCTATTTCTTCACCTGCTTCTTTTAATATATCAATTATAATTCCATCATTTCCTGGAGCCTTTCCTTTCTTCATACACTTAATTGCATGTCTCACTTCTTCATTTAAAATTCTGGGCAATTCGGAAGATGTAATAGATATAGGAGGTACTTGTTCTTTATTACTATATAATTCTTGATAAAAATCTTCTACCAATTTCATGATGTCATCGCTCTTTTTAGTAATAATTCCATCTTCTTTTCTTATTGCAGATATAAATTTCCTACCAATACCAAAATGTTGTTTAACATTTTTGAGACTTATTTTCTTCTACAGCTTTCCTTGCTATTTCACAGTTATACTTTCTTATATCATTTTCAACTCTTTTCCGTACCATTTTACAAAATTCGAGATTTTCAATTCTTTTTAATACATCATTTTTGTATATATTCGTATTTCTTCTTTTCTTCATAAATTCTCTAGTCTCAGTAGAAATTTTATTAGTCAATTGCTGCTTTTTTCTACCAGCTATGTTTGTTGCAGTTTTTAAAAGTGTATCAGTTATTTTCATATTAATTTCATTCAAATCTGAATCATGTTCAAAATCTCCTAACATTTGAAACCTATTTGTAAGTTCTAATTTAAATTCATTAGAATGTTTCTGAAGATTAGGAATATCAACTGTAAATATTGTTTTTCTTAATAATTTTTGTCTCTCTAGTTTTACATTAACACGTAACTTACACCTTACTAATCGATGATCACTTCCTGTGTTAAATTTATTAAGAACATTACAATCTTGAAATATGTATTTTCTGTTAGTCAAAATATAATCCAATTCTGCAGTACCTTCATTTGGATGCTTCCATGTCTATTTCCTTTTAACATTTTTCTCAAAAAATGAATTCATAATATAAAGTTTTTCTTTTTCTGCAAACTCCACAAGTCTATGTCCTCTCTCATTTCTATTACCATAACCAAAATTACCTACAGCAATTTCATCTTTCATTTGTCTACCAATTCTAGCATTAAAGTCTCCCATAACAATTTTAAAATGTTGTTTACTCTGATCAAAAGCCTTTTGTACATCCATATAAAAATCTTCTACTACTTCATCACTATGAGAACTTGTTGGGGCATAAACCTGAATTATCTGCATTTGGTATCTGCTATTAAGTTGTATAACTAATCTTGCCACTCTGTCCGATACACCATCAATCTCCACAATATTGTTCTTCCACTTTTTATTTATAATGAATCCTACTCTACTTGTATTTCCAATATGTGTGCCTTTATAATAGAGTATATGACCACTTTTTAAATCAATTGTTTCTTCTCCTTTTCTTCTAACTTCACAAAGTCCAATAATGTCCCATTTAATATAAGACAGTTCTTCTTCTAATTCTTGAAATCTTCCTTCATTTGAAAGTGATCTGCAGTTGTAAGTACCTAAATAAAAAGGCGTCATCAAATGGCAGCCTGGGTCTGCAATCAGGGGATTCTTAGCACCCTCCGCCTTCGGCCCCCAACCGCTGCCTTGGTTGGTGACTTTACAGCCTCCTGGGAATAAGGGCCATGCTTTATTTTTGTCTGTCATAATTGTATATATGTATTGGAAAAATATTTAGCATTTACACAAACATTCATTCTGCCTTATCAGGCACTGAGAAGAAAGACCATGGTGTTTTTTGATCTTAAACTCAGAGGTAAAAAGCCAATAAACTCACCACACTGGCTAATGCATGTTGGTGAGCAGCCCATCCATGTTCGTATACTATATGAATAATCACATAGTAATAACAGCTGCAATGACAAGAACGTATAAAGTGGACATTAGGAATTTTCCCTGCTCGGTTCCTTTAAGGCCTCCAAGAGGAATCAAAGGGTCTCCTTTCAGTTAATAGCAAACTCCTTTATGTAGCCTTTCTGAATATAAAATGTCATATTGTAGATAGTGTTCTGTTGTAAGAGAATATTATAAATTCTTTGCTTTAGTTATAACCTCTTTATATGAAACTTTACTTTTTATTTATAATAGTTAATAAATAATTCAAAGTATATTTTGGTATCACAGAAGTGAAGAATTGTAAGTCAAATATTTGTAATATAATTAAAGAGATCATTTTAAATCTAGCTTCCCAATTTTACTTTTATTTTCATTTGTCGTTTAGATGGCTATTAGGGCATCTGATTGGCTGTCAGATAGATATTTTAGCAGTGCAGTGAGCAGTATCTCAATTTATTTCAATTTTCAACTATCTGCACTTCGCAAATTAAAATAATATTTACATACTTTACTGCTTGTTATGTATTCTAAAAACTACTACATAGTAAATTATAGGATTTCACTGATGAAGGTCATAAGCCAGAAACTAGTTTGGGAGTATTGGATGAGTAGGCACTAGATGGGGATTTTATACACAAGTCTTCTGGCATCCATTGATTACTCTAGCTTGTTGTGTGTGGCAATATATATATAGTGAGTTTTGCCTGTTTTATTCTAAAAACTACTATGTAGTAAATCATAGGATTTCGCATTGTATGTTTATGATTTACACTCAGTGAGTTATTTGTGAAGATATTTAAAGCTTCAAACTTTCAAATCTAAATACTTATGACTGGCTTAGATATATATAGAAAGAAAAGTTGAGAGAAGAGTGGCTGCCCTTTTCTCGTAAAATCTTTGTTGTGTATTTAGGTTTGATTGTCATTTAGATAGCTATTATGACATCTGATTGGCTGTCAGATAGGCATTTTAACAAGTGCAGTGATATTCAGCAGTATCTCAATTTATTTCAATTTTCAACTATCTGCACTTCACAAATTAAAATATTATTTACATACTTTATTGCTTGTTATGTATTCTAAAAACTACTATGTAGTAAATCATAGAATTTCATGTTGTATGTTTATGGTTTAGACTCGGTGAGTTATTTGTGAAGATATTAGAAGCTTCAAGCTTTCATATTTAAATACTTACAACTGGCTTAGACTTAGATATATAGAAAGAAAAGTTGAGAGAAGGGTGGCCACCCTTTTCTCGTAAAATCTTTGTTGTGTGTTTAGGTTTGATTGTCATTTAGATATCTATTATGACATCTGATGGGCTGTCGGATAGGTATTTTAACAAGTGCAGAGAGATTCAGCAATATCTCAATTTATTTCCATTTTTATGTTCAGTAGAATTTGAATTTACAATCAGGAGGGAATTTCATTATTGTTGAAATTTAAAAATTTGCAAATCCAAAAGAAGCCCTGCAATCAAAGATTTCTGAATACTAGTAGTTAGCTGAGTTCATGCCTATTACTGCTACTATTGCAACATTTGCACCATAACTGTCAGAATTGTACAACCCACATGCAAATCACCTGAGAGCAGTCCACATGTATGGCACATATCCTAATAACACAGCATACCATCTTTTTTTCTTTTACAACCTGCTAAGGTCACAGAGAAAACAAAAGACTCTTAAGTATTATTATAATTATTGATTGCAAATAAAAATAACAAACTGACAAAAATAATGAGACAACACAATTTATTCATATACAACACAAACATACAATGCCATGACTTATAAATTAACTTAAGATAAATAATCCTTTCCAAATTTTCTTAGATTAATTTAATTTTAATTATGCATTGACATAGTATATAGTAGTGTAACAATTCAATATTTAAAATAATTCTTATTTGATGCTATTAATTTTAATTGTTTGAATGGATTTCAATCTACTGCATAGATATTTATCTGCTATCAACTATCATCACTGCTATTATAATGCTAACTGATACAAGCTTATAAATTAAGGCTAATCTTACCACTTGACTGTTGTGATCAATTACAAGTTATGATATTAGTATGCAATAAGAAATAAAATATAATTGCAAAATACAGGAATTCACATCTGTATTACAATAGTTATATAAGAATGCATGCTTGGAAAGATTATATGCCTATGGTAGGAATTAAACTTCTACAATGTATATAGCATACAGTGAGTGACAGTCACATATGTATCACTACACATCATGTATGAAAGTAAAATGGATGGAATGTAGTAGAAATTGATCATCTACTGCACATCTCTGTTTAAATAAGATAATGATTGTTAGGAATAAGCAGTCACAAATGATGTTACAATCATGTAATACTAATGCATTATATAAGAATGAGAATCAGATGTAACTCTTAACCTGAATTGACAGATATCAGCCATAGATTATTGTTAATAATAATAATTCAAATACAAGACAAGTAAGCTAAAACTTACATCTATTTAACTGAACCCCAATCTAGCTTGTCTATGCAGCAGGATTGCCTCTCATTCATAATTTTAAAAAATTACTGGTTTAACATATTATTATTAGTTAAATAAAGTGAAAATAACCGATTCAACGTATCCACATTTAATAGCATAGAAAGAGATCACAACTATAAACTAATTATCTTTGCAGAATACTTTTTATATACTTATCACTGACTAGATTGTGGTTGAAAATAGAACAAATTACAATCTCTTGCCATACGTGCTTGTAAACAGACTAAAAATAAATCATTATTCATTAAAATATTTTTTTAGATTGGAGTTAATAATTAATCAAGTATTAGTTTAAAGTTATACTTAATCTTTCAGCTTAATAATTCAAGTTTAATTTGTAGGTATATGCAGAGGTGATTCTTTACCATAGCTATGGTAGATAAAGTTTTAAATAACTATACCATGTTCATTTTGGATGCACAGATATCAGTTGAGTTTTGTTTTGGTGGCTAGTTCTTATTTTAACACTGGACATCAGCTTTTTCCTTTTCTAAGGTGGATGCATAGCAGACACATGTTTGGATGGTTTCTTCTGTTTTTCGTGACTTCTTTGATGTGTCTCATTGATAGCTTTTGACTTATCCTCTGCCAGTCTGACAGAGCAATGTAGATAATGGCTTTTCTATACTTGCATGGTAGACTTGCTGGAACCCAGATACTAATTAATTAAAGCAGAATAATAATAATTGATGAATAATGGCAGAAAGATAATCACTAACAGAATAAAGATAGATTGAAGACAGGATCAAGACAGAATAATAATCACAATGAATGCAGAATAATGATGGTAATCTTTCAAGATCTAAGATTTAAGACTGAATCTTAAGAATGAATGCAGAATAAAAATGAACATAATTTCCTCTATTTATATGGTTTGGATATCTTATCAGTAAAATTCAGATCAATCTCTTGCTATTTAGATTCTTTGACTTAGTAATCATACATAACTCTATTACTTTTGCTGAGGTCGGAGTTTATTTGTCCAATCCCTTGTTAAAAACTCCTTATTTTTGAATGGGAATAATAGCCTTTTTAATTAAATTATTTTAATTATTTATCTTCTAAAATTTAATCAAGTAATCTGTCTACAAGCATTTTAATTACTTTTCCTAGAATATTATTACCCTTTTAACACCTTTTGGTTTTAAACTACTTTTTAAAATAAATTTAGAATCAATTATTTTTTTCTTTGTACAAACTAGAAAAATATTTTTTCAAAAATATAACTTTATAATTAATTATACCATATACATTTATCTTTATATTTACAATATACATTTAATTTTTATTTATAAAAATTTATTAAAACCTTTACTTTTAATTTTTTTTTTTTTTAGTACTTTTTAACATGTGAACATGAAGGGTATATGTGTGCCTATATATATATATATATATATATATATATATTCTAACTCTTTTATTAAATCATTAGTTTAGTTTAGTTTAGTTTAGTTTATTTGCACTTGTTGTTAAGGCAACCAAAATAAAGCAACATATCCATTAATTTTCCAATATGCTCTAAAATACCTTTCATATAATACAATTGTACATTTAATTCTCTTAAGACATGCCACGATTGTAATAACAACAATAATTGATCACTTATTAATTTAAAGAATAATTATAATAATATTAATCTCAGGGTTCTTTGTTTCATGTAAGGAAATGCTCGGCAGTATTGTGTTGTCGCATATGACTGGCATTCTGGTCGGCTATAGGAAACATTTATTTTACTTAAATTCAATGTGTCTTCATCTCTCATATTCACTGCTATATTATTTAAAGAGATGATAATTCTATTCAATAATGACGTATAATTTTGAATAACACAGCCTTTTTTTTTTCAGAATCTCAGTCAGAATAATAAAAAGACAAGGGTGCTTTTTGTGTCCTTCCATCATCCATGACAACACAATAATATAACTAAAATTTATTACTTAGACAATTTAACTAAATGGGAATGGAATAATGTGCAACCAAAGTTAATGGTTTGGGAATAAATTCATTTTTTTTTTTTTACTTTAGCGACCTCTTCCAGAAAAATAATCATTTGATTATAACATAAACAAAAGAAAGGAAAAACCTATTACAATCATATAGTTTTAGTATTATTTACCTGGATTACAAAGTAATTTGACAATATAAAAAAATAATAATAAATACATTAAATTAACAATCAGTGATGTATAATTCTTTAAACATTATTTTTTTTCTTTTTTTTTTTTTTTTTTTTTTTTTTTTACAAAAAGAAATTACCAGAAGTTATTGTGCTTTATGATAAGACACTCATCCACTCCCCTCTCTACCCATCCAAAATCAATTACTGTTTAGCTTTTATACCATATTAATTTGCTCTAATTATTAATATCTCAATTAAATTATTCATGTTCTCTCTTTAAAAATGACATTGAGTTATTAAATCTATTAGTTATTCACCCAAAACATGCCAAAATGAGTGAATAGCATACTTTATTAATCAATTATTACTATTGTTATTTTATCTTTTTATTTCTTTAAAGAATAGCATTGTTTTCCTGCAGAAATAATGCCAAGTAAACCAAGTGTCAATAACACTAGGTTACAATTCTCCCACCATTATAATACATAAAAATAAAATAATATATGCATTTTTAACACTTCTTATGGTATTACTAAGTTTATATCCTACTTCTTTCTTATGTCAATAAATACAGTTTAAAGGATTTAATTTTGCTTGGGATATGGTAGTAAGCTTCGGGCATTATAGGTACCTCTTGTTCCATCAGGGGTTGAGACCAAAAAGGCATTCTCATCCACTTGTTTCACAATTTCATAGGGGCCTTCATAAAGATACATGAATTTTCTAAACATATGTTTCCGGAGATTACTCACATGGGGAGTTCTAATTAAAACAAAATCATGGACTTTAAAAGGATGTGGACTGGTTTTGGAATAACGAGTGTGTTTATCACCCATCTTTTTAAGGTTAATTCTGGCCAGTGCTTGGTCATGTTCCACATTAATATTTTCCACTATTACGGGTAACGGTGTTTTGATTAGTAAAGGTTCAGGTCTACCAAAATGCAGCCGAATTGGAGACATCCTAGTAGACTCATTAATAGTTATATTTATATAATTAATCACCTGTGGCAACTTATTGGCCCATTGTTTGTGATCCCATTCTATATATACTCGGAACAACCTACTTATTCACGCATGATTCTTTCACTTGGATTGGATTGGGGATTTCTAATCGAGCACATGATATGTTGAATATTTTGCTTCTTACCCCACTTTTTCCATGTACCAGAAATGAATGCAGTAGCGTGGTCGGTAAGTATTGAAGCTGGTTTTCCTATTAATGGAATTTGATAAGTTTCCAAGCACTTAATAACATTTTTAGCATCTGTTTTTGGAACTGGGTAAGCAGAGACATATTTGGTAAAAATGTCATACATCACAAGAATAAATTTTTGACAGTTGAAAGGTGGAAGTGGTCCATAAAAGTCCAGTGCCAATAATTCATTGGGCTGACTGGGCAGTATGGGTTGAAGTGTTCCCACATATGATTTATTTTGAAACTTAATTTTTAAACAAATCTCGCATTACCTAAGTCTACGGGCAATGGATTCAGACATCTTATGAAAATAAAAATGCTCCTTAATAATAGGTTCAATTTTCTGAATTCCATAGTGTCCATATTGGGTGTGAACATAATCTATGAGTTTATTGACTAAACATAAAGGAATAATCACTCTCCAAGAATTTTCATCTCCCCTTTTTAATTTCTTCATTAAAATTCTATCTTTAAACCTATACCCCTCTTTAATTCTATCAGCATATTTACTTTTCTGACCTAATTTAGCTGGATCTGATAAGAAGTGAACTATTCTCTCCAGCCTAGTATCCTGTGCTTGCAGTAATTCTAAATTTGTATAATCTCTAACTATTTCTTCCTCTAACAAACTAGACCTATTACAAATAATTATATTTTCAGTACTGGGGTTCTGATAATTAACAGAAACAGGATTGCGGCTAAGAATATCTGCAATGACATTATCCTGTCCTGAACAATATATGATTTCATACTGATACTGTTGGAGATAGAGGCTCCATCTGATTAATTTTTCATTATTAAGGTAACTCTTGTTGAGAAACTCTAAACTACGATAATCAGTTAATACTATAATTTTTGATCCCAACAAAAGCTGTCTAAGTTTTTGAAATCCCCACACAACAGCTAATGCCTCTTTTTCTGTGGTGGTATAGTTAAGTTCCGCTCCCTTTAAATGTCGGCTTAAGAAATATAAGACTCTAGGTTCCTTATTCTCATTAAATTGGTATAGAATCACCCCTAAACCGAACCCACTACTGTCAGTTTGCAAATAGAACTCTTTATTTAAATCTGGATAGGCTAAAATTACTGTTTTTAAAAAGTTATCTTTAACAATTTGAAATTCCCTTGTATGTTCCTGGGTCCACCTCCACTTTTCACACTTTTTTAATAAAACAGATAAGTGCATAGTATCATATGAAAATTTTTTATAAAACCTGTGATAGTAATTACACAGTCCCAAAAACGGTCTCAAGTGCTTTCTGGTTTTAGGGACGGGAAACCTTTGAATGGCGGCAATTTTGTCTGGGTGAGGTTTGACCCCTTCAGCACTAACCAAATGACCAAGAAAAGAGATTTCTCAGGCAATTAAAATACATTTGTCTAAGTTGACTTTTATATTGTTATCTGAACACTCACAAAGAAAGATGCTGTAAATGATCATTTAAATTTTCTGAAGCAATGACAATATCATCGACATATATAACTAACAAATTTTTCAGTTCTTTTGAAAAGACCATATTCAAGCATCTGATAAGGCCAGCCCCACTATTAATTAAACCAAAGGGCATCCTTTGAAAAATATAAGATTGGCCCTGGTAACAGAATGCCATATACTTTTGATCATTTTTGTGGAGTGGGATTTGCCAATAGCTGGCGGTTAAATCAAATGTGGAGAATATGCTCTTCCCTTTGAACTTCGTCAATAATTCCTGAATAGGTGATGGTATGTCATGCTCTGGGACAGTATGCTGGTTAAGTGTACATGCATCCAGACAGACTCTAATGGATCCATCTTTCTTTTTGACTACTACTAATGGATTCACATAAGACGAAGGGCTGGGCTTAATTATTTGCCAGTAAATCATCTTATTATTCTGCTGTTGAACCTCTGCCTGGTATTGATAAGGAATAGGATAAGTACGCTGCTGGAAAGGCTCATTATCTTTCAAATTGATTCTATGGACATACCCTTTTAATATACCAGGTATTTTGGAGAAAACGCAACGATACTGAAACAACAATTGGAAAAATGGTTTATAGTATTCTGTGCCAATAATACATGAACCATCCAACTTAACTTTAATATTTACATCAACTGTTGTCTCCTGTATGGTCATTAATTGATTCATCTGACTATTACAATTGACTACCAGAGGGCAAATCTCCTCTTTACATCCAAAAGTTTCATCTCTGTAATTAATATAACAATTATTTAGAGTCATGAAATCCGAACCAATTATGGCTTCATGAATCAAACCTGGCATGATTAAAAAGACATGCTCAAATTTGCATAAATTAATTTCTAATGTAATAAAAACCTGTCTATTAGATAACTTAGTCTTCTTTCCATTAGCAAGTATTACCCTAATCACCTTAGTTGGTAAAATTGGAATAGATTGGTCAGCTGACTGAATTTTCAAGTAAGTTTCTTCAGACAACAAGGAAGCTTGACTGCCAGAATCAATTAAGGTGTTGACAACAATTCCTGAAATGATAATCTTTATCATGGGACAGTTGTACAAGATAAGTGGCTCAGACATTTTGCCAGGTTCCAAATAATCAATGTCAAGGTCTATATTATTGATAATCCACATCATGCTGTTCCCCATATGTTTAAAAATAGGGCCCCGAAGTGAGGAACATTCCTGCAAGGTCCTTTTTAATTTAATGCCCCGCTACTTTTACTACCTTTTATATTTTTCTTTGGTATTGTTGGGATACCACTAGTAGAAGGCTGATTCTCATTCAGAATTCTACTCTTAACTGTTGGCCTACTGAGGTGGCTATTCTGTCTACCATAGGGATTCGTCCTATAATATCCTTTTTCTCTAACTAACTTCCTCCTTCCCATATGTGACCTATCTGCGAAATTGATATTACTCACCATCAGATGGGTGTCTCTATTTACCCTAATTTTATTATCAATATTCCTATTGCTGGTCTCTAACGAATCTAAAATTTCTACTACCTCTTCTATGGTATGTCTGTCAGCAGCAATCACGATCTGCTCTATATGCCTCGGCAGATTATGGCAAATTATTCGCACAATTTTTGTCTCAGATAAAGGATAAGCTGTCAAGGTTTTCAATTTGACGGCCTGACTCCTGAAAAACTGAGTATAACTATCCTTATTTACATGATATCTTTCCTGAGATATCTGATATCTCAGGTTATCTTGGCGGTCTTTCCCCCAAAAACTGGCTAACATAAGATATTTGAAGTCTCCATATGTTTCTGGTTTAATAAATAATGATTGCCACCAGTCTTTAGATGCTGCACACAAATGGTTAGCGGCAATAGCAATCTTTTCTATCTCAGATAAATGACATAAGGTGAATAACTCCTCCAGATTCTGGAGATACTCGTGTGGATTCTCCAGATATTCACCTCTAAAAAATTTTATTTTTAAGAATTTTAAGGCCATGGAGCTATTACTTTCTGGCTCTAGCATGACTTTACTTCTAGCCTCATTTAATGAATCGTATATTGATTTCACTGGACTAATTACCATATGTAACTCAGATATTCCTTGGTTATTATGACCATTATTTGTTTCCTTTACTTGAGTTTCAGATAAACCTTTACTTTGAACAACTTTTTTACTTTTTGTAAAATTATCCCTTTTATAGTCTATAGCTTGCATTCGACTCTCTAATTCTAACTTATAGTTCTGCCATTTACAGTCTATTCTCTTTGAACTATCTTTTAGGCCTACATTTAAGTGTTTAATTTGTTGTTCCAATTGGTTAATAGTTTCATCTTTATCTATCCCGAATTTATCTTCTAACTTTTGATAGACTTTACTCTCACACTGAGTCATTAATTCCCCTATTTCATCTTGGAGATTATTATGTAATAGCTGTGCATTACTCTTTATTATATCATTAAAATTTTCTACTCTTCCCATAACTTGACTTAGCTCACTTTCTAGATTTTGATTAATCTCACATTGGGTTAACTCTTGAGTTTCTAGTTTAGCTATTAATCTGGTAATCTGGCTCTGACATCCTTTCACTACATTGTCAGGTGCTAGAGTTATATTTTTAACTTCCTCTTTCAAATTACTGACTTCACTTCTAGCACTGTCTACTTTTCCCTTAATAGATTCAACTCTATCATGAACTTCTATTTGGAATACTACTGTTTCCTTTAAAAATTTCTTATTTCCTGTACTTCATTGTTTAATACAATATATTGACTTTTAAAGTCCTGCTGGATAGCCTCAATCATATTTTCTGCCCTTTCAGAATTTGTTTTGATCTCTTTCCTTATTCTTATTTCCAGCTTTTCAGAGGCCAATTTTGATTCTTCTACATGATTTCTCAAATCTTCCCTTAAGTCCTTTATCTCCTGTACTTGATTTTGAGATGTATCTTTGATCTCCTGCATTTGATTCTCTAATTTAATATTTACATTTTGGATCTGACTTTTTAATTCACTATTTGATTGTTCTAATTTACTATTTGAGTTTTGGATCTGACTTTTTAATTCACTTTTTAATTTACTATTTGAGTTTTGTATCTGACTTTTCAATTCACTATTTGATTGTTCTAATTTACTATTTGAGTTTTGGATCTGACTTTTTAATTCACTTTTTAATTCACTATTTGAGTTTTGTATCTGACTTTTTAATTCACTATTTGATTGTTCTAATTTACTATTTGAGTTTTGGATCTGACTTTTTAATTCACTTTTTAATTCACTATTTGATTTTTCTAATTTTTTCAAGAATTCCTCCAATGTATTTCTCATTAATTGATCTGGATCATTTTCATGTTTTCCCTTTATTATTGTGGCTTCTTCTGGGTTAACTATATCCAAATCTTCCCCTTCCTCTTTTAATTCTACACTAAAATATGGAGTCTGTGTATCAGGGGATTGTAACTCTTGGGATCCTCCCAAATCCTCAGAAATACTATGATTATCTTTGTTTTCACTCATATTAAAATTCTAACTCTTTTAGTATTTAACAGTACTGAAATATTAGCAATGAACTATTAATAAATTTATCGATAAGAAATTATTGACAAGACATCCTGCCTCCCTGCCTCTCCTACCAAAAACAATCTACACCAAAAACTATGCTCTGACATTTAATATCCCTAAAGCTCCAACATTAACTACTAAATATGTTCTTTTTTTTTTTTTTTACATGCTTCTTGGTCCATATAAATCTCATTAGATATTATGTAATATAGCATAAGTGCCAATCACAAGACCAGACAAACAGATCATCATAAATGATAAAATCATTACAGTGTTTTATGGAATTGCCTACAGACCATAACATCATAAACTGACAACTTAATTATTTATTTTTCAGTGGCAAAAGATTAGATCATATAAGAGATATTCACATAATATCTTATGGCTAAAACAATTCATTATTGGCAAATATTTTTAATCAATGAATAACTAATCCATTCAAGTGCAAACAATATTAATATTGACTTCTAGAAAAGTTTACTAAATTCCTCATGGCCAGCTATAGCCATCGAAGGCCCCTGTAGTTGGGCGGCCATTTCTAACTCTTTAATTTTAATTAGTTTAGTATATTTATTTATTTTATTTGCACCCAGGACACTAATTTTTTACATTGTTGTTAAGGCAACCAAAATAAAGCAACATATCCATTAATTTTCCAATATGCTCTAAAATACCTTTCATATAATACAATTGTACATTTAATTCTCTTAAGCCATGCCACGATTGTAATAACAACAATAATTGATCACTTATTAATTTAACGAATAATTATAATAATATTAATCTCAGGGTTCTTTGTTTCATGTAAGGAAATGCTCGGCAGTATTGTGTTGTCGCATATGACTGGCATTCTGGTCGGCTATAGGAAACATTTATTTTACTTAAATTCAATGTGTCTTCATCTCTCATATTCACTGCTATATTATTTAAAGAGATGATAATTCTATTCAATAATGACGTATAATTTTGAATAACACAGCCTTTTTTTTTTCAGAATCTCAGTCAGAATAATAAAAAGACAAGGGTGCTTTTTGTGTCCTTCCATCATCCATGACAACACAATAATATAACTAAAATTTATTACTTAGACAATTTAACTAAATGGGAATGGAATAATGTGCAACCAAAGTTAATGGTTTGGGAATAAATTCATTTTTTTTTTTTTTTTACTTTAGCGACCTCTTCCAGAAAAATAATCATTTGATTATAACATAAACAAAAGAAAAGAAAAACCTATTACAATCATATAGTTTTAGTATTATTTACCTGGATTACAAAGTAATTTGACAATATAAAAAAAATAATAATAAATACATTCAATTAACAATCAGTGATGTATAATTCTTTAAACATTATTTTTTTTCTTTTTTTTTTTTTTTAATTTTTTTTTTTTTTTACAAAAAGAAATTACCAGAAGTTATTGTGCTTTATGATAAGACACTCATCCACTCCCCTCTCTACCCATCCAAAATCAATTACTGTTTAGCTTTTATACCATATTAATTTGCTCTAATTATTAATATCTCAATTAAATTATTCATGTTCTCTCTTTAAAAATGACATTGAGTTATTAAATCTATTAGTTATTCACCCAAAACATACCAAAGTCAGTGAATAGCATACTTTATTAATCAATTATTACTATTGTTATTTTATCTTTTTATTTCTTTAAAGAATAGCATTGTTTTCTTGCAGAAATAATGCCAAGTAAACCAAGTGTCAATAACACTAGGTTACAATATATATATATATATATATATATATATATATTAGTATATATATATATCGATATTTACAATATATATATATTCAATACATTTTATTTATCCTGTGTCAAACCATATTAAAGCTATCTCAGTATTTAATAAACATTATTCACTATTTTATATTCAACTTTTAATACTATTCCACATATATATTCACATAAACTTTTATATCAAACCTTCATTGATTCAACGTAATTTTTATTATTTCAGTGGAAAAACTTCTTAACTTAGAGATATAAGTGTTCTTAGTCAAATCAAACCTCAGTACTTTTCAACATAATATCATTTTAGTTATCTCATAACAATGTATTTCACAATCGATCTCTGCCATCAAAAAAAATACACTTACAAAAATTAACTTGCCTAAATTATTTTAAATAATATTCTATTAAGATTCACAATAATAATAATACATCATTCATCATTAGATATCAGTTTTTGCACAAGATTTCTCCATATACATGCACACATTTATTCAACTATTGTTTGTATAATCCTCAACTTGGAAATAATAATTATTTTTTTCTTTTTAAAACCTTAAAGTATCTTTATAATTTTTTAGCATTGAATATCAAGCATTTTTAATGAAATACTGTACTACTACGAATCTAAGCTGAACTTTTTTTCCCTAAAAGAGGAGTGTGATTTAAATTTGATGCAAAAATGTTTAATGTCTTATTTCTGTGGACCTTTACTCTACATTATACATGCACAATGTATTGCAATCATTTCCTGTGTAGAATAGTATGTTAAATCTTTTTATATAATCATGGGTCTTTTATAAGGAAAGATCTATCTATCTGGCTTTATTAACAATGTTTATTCATTAATTATAATGTATTACTTTAACCGTAGATTGTTATTACTGGAGCTATTAAATTATCTGTCTATATTTGCTAGCTGACTATGTATCTTTATCAACATATTGTACTGTTAAATTTCGACATTAATCATTTCATACTACTTAACAACTACAAACATTATTATTATGATTTCTTTTCATATTTACTCACCACAATTAACCATCAATGATACTTGTGGTCACATTAAGGCTACATGAACTCACAGCCTGGCCATTGCACCCCTTTATACTGTTGAGATAACACCCATCATCCAAGACACTATATTTGTATTGATATAAGTTTCAGGTACTAGCTGGACTTATATAGCCAGCATGTCCAGTCAACAGGCAAACAAACCATTCATTTGATATTTACCCAGGCTAGCTCCATCATCTTGAACAAGAAATCCAGCACATTGCTAATAGTCTCATAATCATGATGATGCAGTTAAAAGAGAGAAAATACAGCAAGCAACATTTAAATAAACACTTTTTATTCCTATGCACACACAATCAATTAGATATTCAATACAACAATATATAGATATATTGTATCAGGTCGTACTGCAGAAACCACTTACTTATACGTATATATAAGTTTTGGCTGGTGTCAAACTCCTTTATAATATATTTATAATCTTATAAATGTTACGTGAACAAACCGGCATGTTCGAGCAAAATGGGAGATCTTATTGATAGCTTTAACTATCAACAATGGCACATCTTGGCTGCTAGATTCAAACCCCTACTATACAAATACTTTATTTGTTTCGGGGTAAACCCCGGGGTGCCAGATAGTCTGAAGACTAACATATTCGGGCAGTAGGCTAATAATCCAGCGCTCAAAACATTCCCTAAAACTAGCTCAGTCTAAATTTAATTCAATAATAAAATTATACAAAATTTGTGGTGGAAAGAATTAATAGAAAGGTTGGTAAAAAGAATTGACCGATAAATAAAGTTTAAGTTTGAAGACATTTTATTTTAATTAACATTAATTAAGTTTAAAGATAATTTATTACCAAACATTAATTGACTAAATTTAAACATCTTTATAAATCTGATTTAACCAATAAATAAAGTTTAAGTTTGAAGACATTTTATTTTAATTAACATTAATTAAGTTTAAAGATAATTTATTACCAAACATTAATTGACTAAATTTAAACATCTTTATAAATCTGATTTAACACACGCACATTTTTAAAGTAACATTTCTAAACTAGTTTAAATATTCTTGTAGATTTTAATAGTAGAACACTGATATTTATCTAATGTAACTAATAACACTGATATAATGATCACGCACATATTAACTCATATAGCATTCACAAATATAAGAATAAAGCATTAATAGCATTTGAAACTTAAACATACATATCAATAGTTTATTTTATGTATGATAGAGTTCATATAATTTGAATCTTGAATATTTACGAATTACAGCGGTAGCTACTACATATAAATGATAATAAATAAATGTTTACCTAGGATTTTTGAAATGTGGATATTGCTTGTTGTTGGATGCTACTGCTGCTTCTGATGGATTATATCTAACTGGTTAGATTTGGACATTTCTTGAAGAGATTTTATGCAAAACCATTGGTTTTATTCTTGAAGACAGTTGAATGTTTGACAGAGAATTTCTGAGTTGTTATGCAGACATTATTTCACAGGCAGGTTTTGATGATCTTGTTGGACAAAAAGGCTGAAGCACGAGCATATATTTCCAAAAGCTGCTCAACAATGCATTTTTGTTTCTGAATACATAATAGAAATTGTTATCTGAATGGAAACAAGACTGTCACTGGAAACTAGACTGAATAAAACTGAACTCCAATAAAAATCTTGCTATTTATATCTGCAAAGTGTTTTTTGTTTTAATATCCTCCGGCAAATGAGTGTTGTTGAAATTTCATTGATAACTAATCCTTTGACAATGTGTTTTTGAAGATTGTTTAATTAGTAGTAGCTATTTCAAAACATGTTGTTTTTATATTTTTAGTAGCCCACTGCTGTGTTTTTAAATATATTTTATTTCAATATTTATTTTCATGTGTTTTTCAATACGATTTTAACATGCATTTATTATATCTCTTATTAACAGCTTACATTTATTTCCATTCACACGCACATATATATTTTACTATTCTAAAATCACAAATAGTTTTAAGATTATTTTTCTTTTTTAATTTAAGTAAAGAGATTTATATTTTTTTTAAACCTTTTAAATTGTATTTCAACTAATAATAATAAACTCTTTACTTACTTTTTATAAAACCTACAGTTTAACTTTAAGAAAACCCCCTTCCCACTTTAAATCAATGATTTTTCAACTTTTATTTCAAACTCTTTTGTGAAAGATTTTTATTTTAATAATTTTTTTTAGACAAAATTATTTTATATACATGTTCCAAATTGGCCTTGGCACATTACACCCCCCTCTGTTTTAGAGTAAAATACATCATTTTTGACCATTTTATCTCTTGCAATTTTAATTCTTGACTCTAAAGATTTATTAATTTATTATTTTTCTAAGTTAGCTTTTTAATATCTTTTACTTGACATACAAAGGGCAATCTGTTTTGACTATTCTTTCCTTCAATCTATGCCGAATACATTGCTCACAATGATCTAAATCATGGATAATGACCACCAGGACAAACTAATTTTGTGGCACAGGGATCTTTTGGAAACGATGCGGAAGCAGATTCGCTGACTTACACCGACTTACACGTGTATAAAATCGAAACTTCATTTGCCGATTCTCTTGATCGGACTTGGAAAAAAAAGGCTCTCTGTGAAATGGCAGGAATTTTCAACTGTCCATTTTCAACTTATGCTTCGGAAAGAGGAATGATCCCTGACAAGTCCGTTATGGGTATTAAAATGTATCCAGTCAGCAGCTTTAAACATATCTTTACCTAAACTTATTTCTATACTACCCTCATTCCATTTTGCTCTAGATAAATTCCTACACATGTGTATACTTGCAGCATAATTCTACACCTACTAATATTCTAGATATCGAGTTATTACTGGACTTGCTTACAGGGAATCTATAATAAATAAATCCCTATTTGCATACATCATGAGGTGCAGCATTGCCAAGAACATAACCTAAAAGGATATCTGGATAAATACATTTAAGATACGCATCATGAGGTATCGTATTTACCGAATATTACCAGTGTATGTGCGCATATATACACATGTATACTTATACACTCTTAATTCACCTTAGATTGACTTATTTTTTTATTATTAATCTTCCATCCTTATTTTTAAATTCACATGAACAATATCTTACACTATTTATTTATATTACAATATTATTTATAAATCTTAAGAAACATTATTTAAAATATTTATTTACACTAATCTTATAATATTATTTGTAAATTATTACAAACAAAAAAAAATTGATTAGTTTATTATGAGTCATTCTTCATTATTATTTACTATAGATTTATTTATGCTTATTTATTTAACTTGATTTTATCGATTTTATTTTAACTATTTGACCTACTTATTTATTTATGAACATTTTTCTTGATTAACATGTGCGTTGATCACCTTTCTTAAGTATTGACCACTCCAAATTCTTATTTTTCTAGAGTGCATTTTTAGTTTTTATTTCCATCATTAGGTAGTAAATGTAATGTTAAGAGAAGTAGGCATCAAAGTATAAGGCAATTTAACACACAGATCGACTTTGTACTGCCTTAAACCAACTTTTAGTTTCTTGCAGAAGTCGTGACTACAGCATAGGCAACTGTTGTGCACAACGGATCATGTACAGAGACTTTAAGATTGCAAATGGCAGGACTATCTCTACTGCACATTTGACTTACTAAAATATTTATTTTATTTGGTTCTACTGGGAATTTTTCCTCCAGATTTATTAATTTTTATATGCCAGGACTTTTCTACTGGCACATCATCATCAGTATTATTTATTTTTCACACTACCCATCTGCAGAACAAAGTCACTGCAAGAAAAGGCTTAATCCAACAAAAGTCAGGCCTGAAATTTATATCTTTGCCCAAATACTCTCACACATCTCAATCATAATTTAATACACTTTTTTTTTAATTTTATTTGATAATGTTTTATTTTCATTAATACTTTCATTATACACTTATTTATTTCATTTTTATTTTTAAATCATTATTTTTACTCTCCCTTTTTTTTTTTTTTTTAAAAAAAAAAAAACATTTTCATTTTGCTTGTCTATTTTGATTTTACACATTTATTTTATTGGCGTCATGCTCCACTATGTTCTAGACTTAAGAGCTGGGATATCAATATAATCGATAAGACATAATCGAGAGTTTTTGACATAAATCATTTTATCATTGCTTTGACATTTTAAAAACTCTAAGATCGTTATTTTATTTTACCAAGAATAACTTTAATCATTTTTAATTATTCAAACTAACTTGATACTCGTTTTTACATTTATTTCATTAAACTTTGTTAAACATTTTCCATTATTCTGAGTCCATGGTCATTATATATTAGGTCAAGCTGGCGAATCCATGATATTACATATTTTTAATTATTGTCTGGCAGTTCTTTATTATATTTTTTCTGCATGTAGCCACTCATGCTGGGGGATTGAGAATCATCCCTGGGCCTTTTTTTAAATCTAGTATGAGAGATGTCAGGATTGCTGTCACCATATATGTACCGGGTCAAACCGCAGAAACCACTTACTTATAGGTATATATAAGTTTTGGTCAGTTTCTAACTCCTTCCTAATATATTTATAATCTTATAAATGTTACGGGAATGAACTGGCACGTTCGAGCAAAATGGGAGATCTTATTGATAGCTTTAAATATCAACAATGGCCCACCTTGGCTGCTAGATTCAAACCCCTACTATCCAAATACTTTATTATTTTCAGGGTAAACCTCGGGGCGCCAGCTAGTCTGAAGACTAATGTATTTGGGCAGTAGGCTCATAATCCAGCACTTGAAACATTCCCTAAAACTAGCTCAGTCTAAATTTAATTCAATAATAAAATTATACAAAATTTGTGGTGGAAAGAATTAATAAAAGGTTGGTAAAAAGAATTGACTGACAAATAAAGTTTAAGTTTGAAGACATTTTATTTTAATTAACATTAATTAAGTTTAAAGATAATTTATTACCAAACATTAATTGACTAAATTTAAACATCTTTATAAATCTGATTTAACACACGCACATTTTTAAAGTAACATTTCTAAACTAGTTTAAATATTCTTGTAGATTTTAATAGTAGAACACTGGTATTTATCTAATTTAACTAATAACACTGATATAATGATCATGCACATATTAACTCATATAGCATTCACAAATATAAGAATAAAGCATTAATGGCATTTGAAACTTAAACACACATATCAATAGTTCATTTTATGTATGATAGAGTTCATATAATTTGAATCTTGAATATTTACGAATTACAGCAGTGGCTACTACGTATAAATGATAATAAATAAATGTTTACCTAGGATTTTTGGAATGTGGATATTGCTTGTTGTTGGCTGCTACTGCTGCTTCTGATGGATTATATCTAACTGGTTAGATTTGGATGTTTCTTGAAGAGATTTTATGCAAAACCATTGGTTTTATTCTTGAAGACAGTTGAACATTTGACGGAGGATTTCTGAGTTGTTATGCAGACATTATTTCACAGGCAGGTTTTGATGATCTTGTTGGACAAAAAGGCTGAAGCACGAGCATATATTATTTCCAAAAGCTGCTCAACAATGCATTTTTGTTTCTGAATACATAATAGAAATTATTATCTGAATGGAAACAAGACTGTCACTGGAAACTAGACTGAATAAAACTGAACTCTGATAAAAATCTAGCTATTTATATCTGCAAAGTGTTTTTTGTTTTGATATCCTCCGGCAAATGAGTGTTGTCAAAATTTCATTGATAACTAATCTTTGGACAACGTGTTTTTGAAGATTGTTTAATTAGTAGTAGCTATTTCAAAACGTGTTGTTTTTATATCTTTAATAGTCCACCACTGTGTTTTTAAATATATTTCATTTCAATATTTATTTTCATGTGTTTTTCAATATGATTTTAACACACATTTATTATATCTCTTATTAACAGCTTACATTTATTTACATTCGCATGCACATATATATTTTACTATTCTAAAATCAAAAATAGTTTTAAGATTATTTTTCTTCTTTAATTTAAATGAAGAGATTTATATTTTTTTTAAACCTTTTAAATTGTATTTCAATTAATAATAATAAACCCTTTACTTCCTTTTTATAGAACCTTCAGTTTAACTTTAAGAAAAACCCCTTCCCACTTTAAATCAATGATTTTTCAACTTTTATTTCAAACTCTTTTGCGAAAGATTTTTATTTTAATAATTTATTTTAGACAAAATTATTTTATATACAAGTGCCAAATTGGTGTTGGTACAATATATATATATATATATATATACAAGTGCCAAATTGGTGTTGGTACAATATATATATATATATAACCACCCAATAACTATCAGCATTTAAATATCATTAATTTTTCTTTATTTCATAATCCATTTCTCTTAAGAATGTCTTGACACTTAATTTACAACTCAGAAAGTTATATTTACTTAAGTTTTCTTAACTGGGATATGATGTTATCTTTTGGCTTTTAGCATATTTTGGATTCTTGTCATAACTAGACATTTAGTCTTCAGCAATGACTTTCCTTGGTTTATTTCCATGCTTCTGACAGACAATAGGAGAGAGAGTATGGTGCAGAGTTTATACTAAATTCAAAGCATTGATAACAGGTGAGAGAAACTAATGGCACTGGGAATCCAGGGTATAAAACCCAGATGAACACTCCTGAAGTTCTTTAGCAATGGATTTCATTGCTTTTATGGATTTTACTTTTAGATTTTATGCAATTAAAATAACTGATTCTCTGAGGATATTGTTGATGATGCCACACACAAAATTGGAGTAATAATAATCATAACAATAGACTATTTGCCACTTTTATACCTATCTCACCCATTGTCCACTTTTATCAAAATTTTAATTTTGGGTTTTAATTAAATTTACATTCATTTATCTAATTTTTTATAGATTCATCTACTTTCATATAGCCAGGAATCTTTTTAAAATTTAAATGTATTCCTACCAATGTGCTAGTTTACAAGATTTTTTTCATTAATTAATTTATTTTTTATTGTGTATTGGTCAGATTAGTACATTCACATAATAAAATCCATAGCCCAGACAAAATACACCCAAGCTGACTGAAATTAGATGGTGAGGTTCTGAATCTGACCAACTATCATGATTTAACTCCTTATGAATAACATTTCAGAGGTTACACACAGTCTCAATTTCTTATGCAACCTGGTTCTGAACAAGAAGAAACATAAGACTCAGAGCAAATTAACAATTTAACTACAACTTCAGAGTTTAATAGACTACTTAACATATTAATTAACTTATCTAAAATAATGCATATTCAACATAAAAACATCATGAATGAATAGTGGTTGGTTTATGAGCAAACAGATTTGAAACAAGTTTATATTTTAAATAAGTTTATTCAAATAATTAACAATTCAACAAAAACAAAATGACATTAATTTTAATGTATTAATATATGAATTAATGCATGCAGGTATTACATAATGGATGAGACTATTATAATTACAGCACTCTCATCTCAACATATAAAATAGATATGTACATGTTTGTGCAGTTATTAAAATCATGCCTATAATATTTAATATGCCAAATCTATTTTGCATTGATTTGCTAACATTATAAGTAATAACCCAGTCAAGATGATTACTACATACAGCACTAGGATGGATGTTATATATATATATATATATATATATATATATATATATATATATATATATATATATATATATATATATATATATATATATATATATATATATATATATTATTGAGGTGAGCAAATAGTAAGCTCAAGATGATGCAGATTCAACCTGGTAACCAAGATTAGGTTTCAGACTAAAGCTGAAAATTATTAAGGAGTAAAGAACTGGTTACTTTTAGATTCACGTATACATATGGCACTAAATAAAGTACTAAAAATAAGTTTGCAGTGCAAGTAAATAATTATTCATAGGCTTCAGCATCAAATGCTCAGTACTCTAAGACCAGATGGCTTTCTAACATTAATATGCATGTATAAATTCAGGAACTCGGTTAGGCTTTAAACATGATCTGAAATCTCATGTTTCAGTTCTAAAAGGTAAACATAACCAAACTAAAATGGATGGGAGTGGTTGTCACTGCAAACCCATCAGAAAGCATAGCAAGACCTTAGATACAAGTGTCACTTAGTAAAGACACACTCACAACACATAAGTAAAATACAAATATATATATATATATATATATATATTGTGTATATATATATTGTGACAGTCACTTTATGAGTGACCACACCCAAGAGAGCTGTAGTGAAGCTACAGCTCAATTATAGATATATTTAGAATTAATAATTTCATTTAGCTAGTATATAAACTATAAAATGGATTAAGTTGTCTGTGTAAATATTTCTTACCCACACACACCCAAGAATATTAAATTTTCAAAATGTAAATTGACGCATAATGCTATATTATATATGCATACAATATTTTTTGTTCATTTTATTTTTTTTTTGATAAATGTAAACATACTACATTTATAATTTTATATTATAGTTTTTGATTTTTTTTCTGTAAAAAGTTGTTTATGTGTGGAAATATGTTTTAAAGAAAATCAAATTAGATAAAATAATTAAAAAGTAATTGTAAATGTTCCAATATGTCGATATATTTTTTTTAATTAGCAGATTTTTGATTAATCCATTAAGAATAATCAGGTGGCTATTATGCTATCAAATATAAAATGCACTAATGTATTTTTAGCCATTCTGCTTTGTACTTTTATTTTTACTAACAAAGGAGTACGAAGAATTCGGTCACCAAAAGAGAGAGATAGAAAATCTTGTTAATTCTAATCTATAGCAAAAGAATTTTTTTTTCTTTGTGTGTAAATTTTAAACTGAATGTTATCAATTAGTGTTCTGAGTCACCCAGATAAAATTAAATTAAAAATATTATAAAATTAGAAAGAAACTATGTAAGTTATTTTTAAATCAATTAGCCACCGATATAAGCTTGAGGCAATGATTCGAAGGGGGGTTAAACAAATTGACCATGTGCTATATATACTGTTCACCTGGTGCTGGGGGATTATTTTCTTAGTCTTTCTCTGCTTGTTCTTGTTTGTTTTTCCAGAGAGACATCAAATTATTATTAATTTATTATCATTATGCTCTGATTCATCTCTGCTTATTCTTGTTCGTTCATCCAGAGAAAACTTAAAGAGAGTATTTTGCTTCTTATTTTAATTCATATTTACAGGAAGACTTCAATAGATTATAATTCTTATTATGCTTTTAACTAGAGAAATTGAAAAAAAAGCAAGCTAAGCCATTGTAGAAAATATATTAAATGACATTGCAGGCCAACTAGTATTATATTTTAGTCCCTTATGCATAATACCACAGTTATGGGGTACAAACCTAAAAATTAAATGGTTAGAGCCACAGTCAATTCAGAGGAGAGTTAAGTTGCTGAAATATTGTGGTGCTAAAGAGTTCCTGTCACCATCAGTTACATGCTGTGCTCACCTCACATCCAGGCCATAATTTAGAATACATGAACTGTCAAGAAAAAGCCTAGAACCAAGCCTTCATGGAATTATGTCCCAGAAATAGCAGTGTTCATCTGATTGCCACAGTAGTAACAATTGAAAATGAACACCATTCCTCCACCAATCAACAAGATGATTATGGTATAGAAGCCAGCTTCAGTACATCTGTCCAGCACCTTCCAAAGCCATTAAAATGTAGCCATCTAGATCCAGCAGATAGTGATGACGAAGATCACCAACCACCATAGTGAAATAAAAAAGTCCTTGCCACCATGATGAACAGAGGTATATAGCATGTTCAGAGACCCAAGTTTGGATGAAGTCAACACCAGAGGGTAAAACTTGTTTCAACCTTTTATAATATTATTTTATTTTTGTGTTTTAAAATTTGTGCAACTGTTTTAATATTATATTTTTTACTGTTTATATACTTACATGATATCACTTCTTTAAAATCTAATTATGCTAGAGATATAATTTATATTTTGGTGGTATGTGTATGTAAGTCATTTATCCACTATGTGCAGGATTCCTAAGTCAGCCATTCATCCACATTTGTTTTAAAATGTTCATAAACTGTAAGATGAGTATGTGCATCTTACATCATATAATAATTATTCTCAAACCATTTCAATGCATATACATTAAGTTAATGCACATAAAATGATGATGTTATTTAATTTCTTGATATATTTAAGTGTATATTAATGCATTATTTTAAAATATTATTAAACTGTGGAATGAATGCAGAAATGAGCATACATGTATGACTGAATATTTAATGTTCTCATATCATATTATTTATTATTATTATTATTATTATTATTATTATTGTTGTTATTATTATTATTATTATTATTATTATTATTATTATTATTATTATTATTATTATTATTATTATTATTATTATTATTATTATTATTATTATTATTATTATTGCCCAATATCTACACGTGGGTATAGAACTCAGACCACTTCATCCAAACATTTTTTTATGAAATAATTAAGGGAATGAATGAAATCATTTATTTTCTGTTATTTATGTAATTGGTGATGGGAGGTTGGGATTTTAGACATATTGATATGTGAAATAAATAGTTTATAAGTTATTCAGTTGTGTGTGGTATATTTATTTTATTACATTTTCTGAAAATAACTCAAGTAAATATATTTCCATGAATGACTTTGAAATTTTTTTATACCACCTGAGATAAGAGGGCTGAATCTAGCAAGTGGGATACAACATTATCAGGCCTTATATGTTAGATAAGGGGTTGGTTGTTGTATATCCTTCCAGTCAGGGATTTTCTCTGTTTGGGAGTGGTGCACAAGGATGTGTATTATTCAAGTTCTTTCAAAGGCATGCAACCATTAACCTTTTGACATTCATTGGCATGGTAATGAAATAACCTTGTCCAAGATTTTTCTGAATTCATAATCTATTAATATAAATTATATTAAATGTATATTTTTATTAAAATTAATATTTATATCTCACCCTAAGAGCCACTATCACTTCATGTCTAATATGTAAGCTAACGTTAGAATGGGGTTAAGGTTTGGCCAGTATAGAAGGAATTTTCACACCTTACATGGGGCGATACCTTAAAACCATGAGTACTCTGAATTTTAAAAAAGAAATCATGCCAGTAATTTTTTTAAATAAAACATAAAGTTATGAACTTGTATTTTATGTAAAAAGTACTGCCAGTAAAAAAATTACACATGTATGATAAATAAATGTGAGGAATAAAATGTAATAATAATAATAATTTTTTAAAAAAAAAAGAATCTTATTTAAAATCCAACTGTTTAACTTGTCTAAGTAATAGTTAAAAGTAGGAGAAAAGAAACTTGGAAGGGAGGAGGCAGAAATTTAGCTGGTAGAAAAGAAACAACAGTCAACAATTTTTTTATCATTATATTTGTGTGTAATTACTAACCAAATTTTGTTTTTAATTTTCATATATAATCAATTTGTGTAACATAATTACTAATACTAAGTAAATTCTTTCTTTTTATTGTTTTTGTTTTTTAGGAAGTTTACTGATATGTAATGATATATGCCAATACTTTATTTTAAAATTTAAAAATAATGGGGAAAATAATCTTAAATAAAATCATTTATTAAAAACTAAAAGCCAAAATTAAAAAGAGGTATGTTTAACATATATATATATATATATATCACATAGAAGGAAATGTTTAACATATATATATATATATATATCACATAGAAGGAAAACTTTAAAAGTATTTTTTTTAAATAAAAAAAAAGTATTTGAACATATTTTTTTATAAAAAAAAGTAAAGTTCTAAAGATAAAATATTTTTGTTAAAAAGTAACATAAATGAAAATAGAAATAAATGTTAATTTCTATTTTAAGATTCCTATGTAATCTCAGTAAATGAAAATGATTGTTTTATTAATTAAATAAAAAGCAAACTATCCCTTGGAGCTCTTATATAATTAAAAAGTCAGATAGGAGATATAGATAAAAATTAAAGATTGTTTCCCACTCTGAAGCAGAATGTCCAAAAGAAGCAGCATCCAAAGCTCAGACTTTAATGAAAATCTTTGGAACAGGAAACCATGTTCAGTAAATCTGGAGGATTAGGATAAAAAGAAAAAATTTCCAATCAAAGTTAGTTCCAGCTTGATTTTTTGAGGAGGAGGGTGAAAAGACATACTTTTCACCCTCTTACTTATTTCAAATGAAGTGACTGTTGAATTATGAATGAAACTATTGTAGACTCAAATCATATGGGTCCTACAATAAAATAGTTCCAAGATTGAACCAGCTAAGACAACCTCCAGATTGATAACTATGGTATGAACAACAGACCAGTCTTTCATGAAAGTATGACTAATAAAGACTTCATGGGAATTGGCACAAGGAACCAGGAGCTCCTTTACTGTAAAGTATGAACTATAAAATTTTAAAAAGTAATTAAGAACTTTCATCAATATTTAACAAGCTTTTAATAACTAGCTAAACATAACTTTTAAAATGTACTTTTATCTGATGTATTAAGATTTCAAAATCAGTTATTAATGTTTAATTTTATATATTTGAGTTTTCTAATCTAATTAAATCATTTCCATTTTCTTTATTAATATTTATTGACTAAATTATGTAATTGTATTAAATGTGAGTTGGGTGTAAATGGCTCCATAGATTCGTTAATGTTTATATTAGTTTCTTTTTAAGATTTTCATATGCATGAAATGGATATATCGGTAAATATGACACTTCATGCTGAGTGTCCAAACTTATTTATTTGTATATCTTTTAAGTTGTTATTGTCAATGTGGCACCTTATGAGGAGTGCTATTGGGTTTACTTTCTTGTAAATTTCCCTCAGCAATTTTCAATTAATAGCTTTATGTTTAAATCATTTATGTTTATTTTGAAGGGTTTTAAATTTCTGACTATTTGTCTCATAGGTAGGTCAATGCTGGGAGAGAGATATATGGGCATTTATATTAATGCAATGTGAAGCATGTTAGCATACAGAACAAAGCCCAATTGAAGGTTTCAAAGGTGTAGTCATCGCATTGCAATGTACACAGATGTATTTTCTGCAACATTGACTTTCTTTAGCTCTATGGATAAGTACTATAAGTTGGCAGATAGACTGCTCTCCCCCATACATAGCATTTCTCTTTAAATATTTTATTACATGATTCCTTCACCAGACAGACACACATTCCTATACTGGATGAGGATCATGTCCTTCAAATAATATCATGCAGCAGATGCACATTCCTGACTATGTGGTTTTATGCTAGCATCTTCATACTGCATTGGTTGCATCCATATATCATGAAGAAGCATTGGTCTGGTTACGAACTTTTAGTCTGAGATTGAACAATTGTTTTGAAAAGTTTTTAACTGAGAAATCTATGTAGCCTATCTATACTCAACATTCTAAAGTAAAATTAATTAAAATGTCCATCTGTGTGGACTTTCTTAAATAATAATTTAAATTAAAAGATAATAATAACCAATTTAAAATTAATATTAAAATCAAGATAAATTTTATTTCTCAATTTCAAATATTTATATATGTGTGTTAATAAATGTTTTGTTGTGTGTTATTACTGGCAGTGGCTTATTTTATTTGTTATATTAAAAATTTATTTTTAATTTTAAATCTTTCTTGAGTGAAAACTATGTGTTATAAATCTCTGTGTCTCCTTGAGCTAGTGACATGGGCTAATGGTCAATGATAAAACATAAAATTGGATCTTAACAGTATGTATCTGCCTACGATATAAATTTTCCAGGTCTGAATGGCCTAGTGGCACCCTTGTATGGCAGATTCAGTAAGACTCTAAATTTCCCTGACTGGATTTACTGAACATGGTTTACTGTTCTAAAGATTTTTATTAGGGTCTGAGCATTGGTTACTGCTTCTATTGGGCATTATTTTTCAGAGTGGAAAACAATCTTTAATTTTTATCTATATCTCCTATCTGACTTTTTAATTATATAAGAGCCCCAAGGGCTAGTTTGCTTTTCATTTAATTAATAAAACAATCATTTCCATTTACTGAGATTACATAGGAATCTTAAAATAGAAATTAACATGTATTTCTATTTTCATTTATGTTACTTTTTAACAAAAATATTTTATCTTTAAATCTTTACTTTTTTATATAAAAAAGTAAGTTCAAATATTTTTTTTATTTAAAAAAAATACTTTAAAGTTTTCCATCTCTGTGATAAATATATATATATATATATATATATATATATATATATATATATATATATATATATATATATATATATATTTTTTTTTTTATATATATATATTAAACATAACTCTTTTTCGTTCTGGCTTTTAGTTTTTAATAAATGATTTTATTTAAGATTATTTTCCCCATTATTTTAAAATTTTAAAATAATGTAATGGCATATACTAATTAACACAATCCAGTTCTTAAACTAGCATTATAATTATGCTAACTAAAAGAACTAAACTAAATCAATAATCCATGTTAAAATACTGAATCTGCATCTATATAGTCATAATTAAGGAGGAAAAATCATATTTAATGGCCTTAATAAACATTAACAATTATACTTTAAATATCATCTCTAGCTATTAACAGATATCAAAAAGTCATGCAAACCATAATGAAATATAATGCAAATATATAATCGTAAGTACTCTCTCAATGAGAAAAGTTAAGGCAGTTGCATCTCACTATAATCACATTTAAAGTCTTCATATAGGATACCATGAATGGTGTGATTTAATTTTAATATAAAACTATATCTGTTCCAAATAAATAATTTATTATTAAATTATTAATATAAATTATATCTAAACCACATCAAATCAATCTTCACCTTAATTGATTTAACCATTATGCTCAGATTTCAAACTCAGGAAAGTTTAACAATTGACTCTCTTCAGGTGTTCCCATCAATAACTAAAGTAATAATAATAAATCTCACTAACTCTTTAAAATTGGTTTCATGAAGTTAATATAAAAATCAATAAAGATTATATATCAAATGTTTGATTTTATCTTATAAAATCAAATAAATAAATAAAATAAATTAAAGACTTCATTTAGTTTAAAATAAAACATAAGAATTATTTATTTAACAAATAAATAATTTAAACTTTATAATATATAAGAATTGTTTATATATATATATATATATATATAAACATATATCTATATATATAGATATATATATATATATATATATATATATATATATATATATATATATACTATCTTATATTTAAAATATAAATTATTCTATTTACCCATTGTAGATATATTTTTAAATTTATAACACTACATGATTTAATAGTTGAAAAGATCGTGAATAAAGATTTTGTAACTTTTATAAAGTTGAACCAAGTGGGGTATTAATCAGATCGATATATTAAACACATCTAACATGCACTTTCACTCTTTAATAAAATAACATTATGAAATATAACTTGTAAAACTTTTATACAAAATATGATACAATTATAACTTATATATTTGATCTACACTAATGCAATTTAAATATTGCTCCATTATGGCCCCTTAGGCAGAGAAGAATAATGCCCAAATGGCACCTCTTTTCAAGCCAGAGCTATATATAAAATATATATAACTGGGATCCCATTTGAAGGGCGCAGACCTTCTCAGCTTCCAAATTCAACACCTATCATTCAAAGCACTTTTTTGTTTCAGAGTAAACCCCAGGTGCCAGTTAGCTACAAAAACTAATGTGTTTTGAATGATGGCAAACTAATTCAGTGCCTTAGATATCACAACTAGCTTGATCAAAAGTATGCAATAATAAATTGTTGCTTCAATTAATGGTAAAAAGATTTACTGACAAATATTATGTTTGAAGAAAATTTATTTTAACTAAACATTTATTATTCTAATTTTTACTATTTTTACAAACATTAACTAACATAAACAATGGTATTTTTATATAATGACCACACACATACTCTAAATTATACACTAAAATAGAATATAACAAAAGCATTAAATAATACATGGCATTTAAAAACACACACATCAATACTTCTTTGTGCATGCTATAGAGTTCATTTATTAATTAACTCAGGAGGCTTTAAGGATTACAATGGCTACATTAATTAGAAATGGAAATAAGAAAAATGTTATTTATTACCTAGGATTTCAGAACATGAATACTTCTTGCTGTTTGTTGTAAAATTTATTTCCAATAGGATTTTGTCTTCTTGCTTGTTGCTGCTTCACATAAAAATCTTTCCAACCAGTTGGATTTGAGGTTTTCTGGAGATTTAATGCTTATTTTATGGCACTATTCTTTAAGACAGTTAGATATCCCTGGTGGATTTTCAACTTGTTAAGCAGGCATGACTTTTATTGAGCAAATTTCTGTTTCATCAGACTCAGGCTGGAGCAAAGCCATATGCTTCAAATGGCTTTTAACACTGCATTGTCAACTGATTGATTGACTGAACTGATTGAAAAACTGATAGACTGAATTCTTATACTTAATTGAACTGCACTGATTGATCAATGAAAAACTGAACTATTTATGTCATGACCTGTTGTTACTTTGTTAATTGGTTTTTATGTCCACCAGCTATATCTGTTATTGAAATTCCTATACTGTTTTTGATGACATTCTTTTGATAAAATTTTAATCCTATTGTCAGTTGGTAGCCATTGATAATTTGTTGTTTTATAGATTTTTTACTTAGTAGCCATTGCAAATTCTGTTTTATATCACTTATGAGCATATACAATATTTAAATCTTTAAGAGACATTCCAATTACATGCTTTCATTTGTTTTCTTTTTAATATTTTTAACATGCACACATTTATCACTCATTATTTATGCACATGTATATTTTATTTTAATAAATAATTTAAATGAAAAGATTTTTTTTTCTTTTAGTTTTAAGATTTCCTTTCTTTTTTTAACTTAAATGAAAAAAATTATTTTTAATTATTTGAAAATCAACTATTTTTAGCTTGTCTACATTACATTTTTTAACACCCTTCTAATTAATAAATGACATTTGTATGAATAACTTTTTAAACTCTTAGATTTTCTCTTTTTTTATGAGATGCTTTGATTCAATTATTTACAAACCATTTAGTGATTTTATTATTTATTAATCAAGTTTAAAATTTTGCATTATTTATGAGAATGTTTGTTTCTTTAATAATTATAAACACAATTTTAATGAGTGATGCTCAGTAATGTTACAATATATCTAAATATTAAGATTATTATATTGAAACTATCATATAGTAATTAGATTATACAAATAATAATTTAATTATTTGTAAGTAATATTTTCATCTGTTAAAATGATTATAAGTAATTTATGTTCATATATATATATATATATATATATACACACTTCCTACTAATGTTAATCATCTATCCAACTATAATAAACAATGGTTATTAAACTATTTGAATTGGTACAAACAAAGTAGAGTCATGTCATAAAAAATATGTAGATTGAAGAATAATTTAATTTTGTATCTCTAAATTCACTCTATCCCTTTAATATATTTGTATGCCTTTCTCATGTTAATATTTCTTATCCCATATCTAAATTTTTATTAAATACAAAAACAATAAAAATATTTTAAATTATCAATCTTCTCTTCTTATTCATTTCTTCAATGAAATGAATTTAATGATAAAGGAAATGAGATTAATGTTCACCAATTGCAATTTTTAAGTATGGTATTTATAAAAGCTAATGCAATATTTCTAGATGTTCCTGGAATTCATGATTTAAAATCATTCGAAGATAAAAGTCTTAATTCCTTGTTTATTATGCATTGAAGAAGATAATATGAGATCTCAAGTTGATGTTTAGTTTCATCCTTGCATATGGACAGCATCTTCTTTTATACACAGTTCTTTTATTAGCAATTATAATTCCATTTTGAAGATATAGCTTATACATAATTTTAAAGGCATTTGACAAAAGTTGTTATTCACATATATATATATATTTGATTACATAAGTGTGTGTTATATATCCTACAATAAAAGTGGTGTCCTATTCTCTTTGCATTTTTATATAATGTAAAGTTTATTAATTTAATTTACTAGAAGTTTTTGTAAAATGTTTTTTTAAATGATCTTTATATTTAGAACTCCAACTAGAATGATTTTTATAGAATACAAAAATATATTCAAATTAAGTAATTTAGAAATTACTTTTCTTTAAGAAATATTAGAAATTTCTTCTAATAAGCTTTCTTATTAAATCTTTTAAAAATATGGATTTTATCCTATACACTATTCTTTAAATCAGACACAGTGTAAGTCTTTGTGAGGATATTGCTGAAAAGGTAGAATGTTTAATCTTTTATAAATTATTTGATTTTTTTCTATTTATAGTAGCATGAACTTGCTAAAGCATATCATATTATATATTGTGATATTACAATTCTATATTAAATCATTGAGTTAATTTCATTTCCTTTAATTCATTGATAAATTGCATTTGAACTTAAAGGTTATCAACTTGTCAATTGTCTTTATTAATAAATTAGTATTTCAACAATGGTTTTTCATTTTAAAAAATGAAAAATACTAATTACTATGTTACATATTTATTTTCATAAATATAATAGAAATAAAAATATAATGTATACATATATTGATTATATGTATATGTGAGAAATGTATACTTGTACACTATATATGATAATAATGAGTATGTAGTGATCAATTATTATCTAACATAAAAGGCTCCTGGAGCAGTGATTCAATAAGCTAAGTGGCATTTTTAAAATATTAAAATGGAGATTTTAATTTATTATCTCTCCTTTAAAAGTTTACTAAAATTGACAGTGTTTTTTTGTCTCAAAATACTTGGCATATTATAACATAAATTGCAATGTAATTAGACAATAAATATAGATATCACCATAGTACAAAAGAAGTTAGATACTTAGCTAGTTACAGTTAATTTAATTTAAAGAAGTTAATTATATTTATAGAGATAAAGTCAGACAAGTTTATACAGTTATGATTTTATATTAATTTAATAGGATTTTAGGAATTTAAATTGTGAACATTCAATTACATTTAATAAGCTAGCTTAAACATTATGGTTTTAAGATTGAAGAATTGTTTAAGAGCTCTATGGTTTTTAAAGAAATTATTACCATTTTTTTAATTTTAGCTGGTACTTCAGGCACATCAGATGAGAGACATAGTGGAACTCTTCTCCAGATAGGTTGCATAATCTCAGATATCTTCTTTATACAGCAGGCCATGGCTGGAAATCTCCCATATTGGTGATGATGTTTACCCACCATTGCAGCACATAACATGGAGTTTGAGATCATCATCTTTCTGCAGGAAAAATGGCAAATCTACAGCCTCCTATTCCACCATTTCAATGTTCAAATGGGCATAGATTTTGGTAGCAATGCATTTTAAATTTACAGAGTAAGATAAGAGTGTCAAAAATATAGGGGTATTTATATGTTTTTCACCTCCTATATTATTTTGTCAAGCTAATAAATCCATTAGCACTTGTTTACTATTTTATTTTTAACTTAGAAAATTGATTTAACTATTGTTTAAATTTTCAATCAAGTACTTTTAATTTAGCTTGGACAATCTTGATTCTTTAAAGACTGATTAACAGTTTCAGCTCAGTCAATTTTTTTTATTGATAAAATATATTTTAGAAAATATGATTGTAAAAAATTAGATTTAAAAACCTTGCTCACAGGCTAGATTGACACAAGTGTGTGGTGGCATAATTTTTGTTTATCACAACTTTAATTTAAAATCAAGAATTATCATTTTTTAAATAACATTTCGTTATATATATATCATGGTGATATGTGGATTTTATACATATACATGCGATTTTAATATAAAATAACAAATTGACTTCTTTTTAATAAAATGACATCTATAATCTAAAACATTTAAATTTTAAATAAAATAACGCGCTGTATTATATATATATCTAAATTGATGATATTACAGTCGTTTATTCACATATTGTGATGATACATATATAACTGTGTTGATGCTTATATACGTGTACTCATAGAGGATTTAAATTTAGCACAGATGAAGCTATGGGGAAAAAAATAGGCGAAACATATATTAAATCAGGAATATACCATTTCAATTGAACGTTTTATTTTAAAACCTTTTAACATTTTCTTTTCATTATAATATTTGCCCTTTTTTTTTTTTCAATTATAAAAAGAAGATAGTGGGTTCTGAATCTTTATCTAACAGGATTCTATTTCCCTATCCTTACTTATTCTTAATAAAAACAAATCTATTCCAAAAAAATATGATGCAATATTTTCTTTTTTTAATTTCACCAACTCTTAGGATTATCAAAGAAGGTATTTCAGGGTGAGTCAAAAAACGGATCAAACAACTATGTGTTTTATACTTTATTATGATGCTTTTCTAGTTGTAATTAGGTAAAAGACTATTTCTATCATCTAATATTAATAGCTAAATGGTTTTTTTTTAATTCAAACTTTATTCAAGTCTTTCAAATACATTTAATTCTTGGTAATAGCACTTAGATTAGTATATAACACAATGTTTTGAATGGCATTATTTTCTATTTTATTTATCTGCTCTGATCTGACCAGTGACAATATTAACAAGAGAATTGAAGCTAAGATTTATAGATTTGTAAATATTAAATTTAAAGCAATGATTTGTTTAATTTGTTAGACTCACCTTAAATTCAATATTCATGAATTTAAAGGTTTCAGATTCAATTCCCTTCCTTATGCTGTCCATTGGACAGGCCAAAAATATTTGAAGAAAAAAGAAAAATTTGATCACTCAAAAAATTCTGCTCTAAACTAATTTGTGTGCTACTACTATTAGTTGAAAGTATTTTAAAGTTTAAATAAAATTTAAATGTTTCTTAAAACATTTGCCAATGAATATTACTTTATTTAAACATTTCAACATGTAATTACAACTTTAATATCAAATAAACCCAATGGAGCATTACTTTTACACTTGGAATCCTAAGATTGTAATAATAGCGATCTAATTTAGACTGATTATAAAAAAATGTTCTATATTTATGAGTTTAAAATAACTCAAATTGTTTTTAATTAACTCAAGATTGGTGTTCAAGACAATTGCACTGTTTAATATTTTTAAATATCAATCCTAAAAGTTATGATTAAATTTTTAAAGGATGAAAAAATAAACTGTGATTATAAATAAATCCTTAGTGAAAAAAAAACAGATATTATGAAAGATTGTGCCAAAAACTTAAAATCAGAATGAAGCAATTAATTTCTAATTTCAACATATGCATTCCATCATCAGATTTTCAATTGTATGGATGGTTGAAGAGTTGGAGTTTGAGTGAAATGAAGCCTATCCATTAAATATGAAGATTGTCTATCTTAATATATATATATATCTGAGCACTTATTGCATATATGTGTGGAGATGATAATCTGGACCAACTGATGATATCTATTGGTGATTATTTATAGTTTCGACATATATGTGTTCAAGTATGTCAGTATAATGAGATAGAGTGGAGAGTGGTGGGTCGTGTAAAAGTCTGTGCTCATATATGCTATATATTACATATAAAGTCTAAAGTATTTAACAATGTTGTTCATCATATTTTTCTCAAGCAGAACATTTATTACTGACTTCATTTTGAAACCATTGTGATAAGAACGCTACTATGTGTTTAAAAAATTATCAATTAGCTACAAAAAAAAAAGCAAGGATTTCTTCAAATATGACTCAACCGTCAGAAAATCATTCACATATTTTTAAACCTTGGAAATCACTAATAAGTGTCTATCAGTTAGTTTCTGCATAGATGCAATACATTTTATGTGTTCAGATACAACTCAGTAAATTAGTATTTAAAATAATGAAACTAATGCTTAATATCTTTTGCCTTTCTATCAACTCTTGATTTAAATATTATTAAGACTGTATGTATCATATTTGATACTAGTCATTGACTTCAGGCAAAAAAAAAACTTCTAATATCTTTACATGACAAATGGTTTAGTATATTTTTAGATATTATTCTATATTAGTACAAATAATTTATATATAAATGAGGATTATAAACTATATTAGTAATAAAGTTATTTTAGTTAAAAATATTGGAATGGCTTTATTGCTCCAAAATTCGTGGAAATTTGAGCCCCGGGAGTGCTGAAATCGATCACAGGACTTCCCATTTCTAGGACTGGAATCCATCTTAGAATTCCATATTTCAGAGTCTGACAATCTACCACTGCGCTAAACCGTACAAGGCAATTATTTTCATTATTTTTAAGAACTTTGTTAATCTTATGTATAATCTGTTGTCTGTAGATGAATACTTTAATATTAATAAATGTGTGTATAAATATTATAGAAATAAATTCTGACAATTTTATGAGTTTATCAGATGTGTGTCAGATTATATTTATATAAATATGAAGGAATCGATAATTAATCTGTAAATGCAACGCAGAACAATAGTTGAAAATTGGAAAAAAAATTCACCTATTTACCTTACCTCACCTGTTTAATGGGTCACATTACACTTTTAAAAAAATCTTCACGCATAACTGATAAAATAGATTAAGATATCAAAATCATCAAACTTTAAATCTGGAAATATTTTAATATTTGATTTAAATTAAAACAATTAGTTTAGAAAACTGTAAGCAAATTAACTGAATGCTACTGCTATAGCGAATGGATTATTACCAGTTTTTTTTCTTTTCACTTAACGTTATACTTCAATATATATATATAAATTATTACAATTAATTTTTCATAAGTTTCTTGCGAGATCAAGCGACATGACAGCATTCAAGTGATACAGCAAAAACATCAATTTTATTGATTAAATCAATTTGGGATTTTTTTTTCCACCGCTGAGAAATAAAAAAAAAGTATTTATTCAGCTAAATTGTAAAAAATTTATGATTGTTATTTTGAAAGTCGAATGCCACATAATTAAAGCGGTTAATTTATTTATTTAGCCGGTGGATTTTGTTTTTGTTTTTTAAAAGATAACCTGCTACGATACTATTAATAATATTAACTGATATGTAGATATGCGTATACATTAAAATACGTAAAAAATCTTATATTTAATGTTTTGCACTTTTTCACATAATCTGAAAAATTCGAATTTGGGTGAAATTCTTAGAAAAATATTTTCAAACAAGCTTATTATTTTTTCAAGAAATCAGTCGAAAGCCAACATAATTAGCAAATGAGTTTCTAGCTATAATTGGTAAGTAAAGCAAACAAACAAAACAACAAAAAAAACACCTAATAGTTGATTATAACAATGAGTCATACCATGTTTTTCATAGTTTCTGTTTTTTAATATAAGAAATTCGAACTCAGACTTTCACACAACTCTCAATTCACCATGCCATCTCATATTGCTGACCCACCTGATCACACACATGTTAAAAAGATAAATAATATCACCAATAAACGTATTTGATGCTAAACCAGCAATCATCAGTTGGTCCAGATTATTATCTCCACACCTATATACAATCAGTGCTCAGTTTTATATTAAGATAGCCAATCTTCAATGTTGCAGAAATCGGGTATTTTCCACTTTAATACTATTTACTCTTTAATGGAATTGGAAAACAAATTTTGTTTCCAAAAATATCTCCATTACGAGTGTTTATTGTTATTTTATCCTAAAGTAACACTAAACTGATATTATAAACTTTTTTTTTAAATTATGAGATACATATTTATACCTACACGCTCACATATACACATACATTTGTTAAGCTTTGGATATATTTCTAAAAATTAAAGCGTTAGGGGAAATATGTCTATACAAAGTAATTTTTATTTTAAGCAAATTAAATAAACAAAAGTCTAATATCTTGTAAAAATATAATAAGATGAAATTTTATTCAAAGTTGTGATTTAATCTACAATTGCCAAATTTCTTAATTAGATTAATATACGTATAATTATTATTTTTATTTATTTATTAGGCTACACTTTATTTTATCATTTTTAGACCGACTAAAATGTTTAAACTTAATTAGAGATTAAAATATCTATTTTTATAAAATTTAACAACACGATAATTATTGATATAACTATTAGCAGCTGATTTCTACTGATAATGAATATTTTAAATATATGTAAAACTTTTACTTTCCTATACTAATTTATAATAAAGACATCTTAAAAAGATAAATAATCCTTAGGCTGCAATTTCGGCTGAACTAGCATTTTCCAATTGGCCCTTCTTTGTTTTGAATTTAATCTGTCACATAAAAGTTTTGACATTTTCTTAAGAGAAATATATTAAACCTTTAATGAATTGAAATTTTTATCATTAGCCCTGATAACAATTTTTGTCAATGTTTAACATTTGATTTTAGTTATTAAATCTTCATTCTATATCAGAACCCAATAAATTGATTTTGTTTTGTCAGAAATCTAAAAAACAATCTACAAAAATTATATTTTAAGTTTTTTTACTTTTTCAACATTTACAAGCCTAAGTGAGCAGCTCTAGAAAACCAAACCAAATCTTCATTGTCTAAAATTTATTTTTAAAACAGGAATGAATAGATGTAAAAGCCCTAATGAATCTCTAAAATTATGCTTTAAAATTATATTTACAATGTTTTGAATAGCTCAAATAATTCTAGACAGTGTTAGTAAAGTTTGCATTACTGATTAATTTCATAAAAAAATGTTCATTTTACTGGTCAACCATACTTTTCTTTGTTGTTGTTAGCTAAAATTTGTTAACTTTTATTTTTAGTAGCCAAACATATACTTAAAAGTATAATCATATAAACTTTTATTTATTTTTAATAATTATCTTATAATTATAGTATAAAATAATCATAAATCTTTAATAAACTATGCAAAAAACCAAGTTTTTAATGATTTCAAATATTTTCTTAAAATAATCTCACAAATTCTCTCAAAACTAGATTATAAAAAATGAAATTCATAAATATGTAGATGCTGAACTAAATTACTTTGACTTTAATGCTGATTGTAAAGTACTGACCTCTTCTAGTATTACTAAGGCTAATATTTTATACAGAGAGAAATATATATATATATGAAAAACAAAAAACACAAGTTAAAAACTTGCATACGCTTGTATTTATGACTATAGATGGCGTTATACCAAAAACACCTTCAAGTGTTTGTTTACATAAACATCAGAGCGAGTATTTCACTATCTCTAACTTAATTTCACCTTCATATCATGATTTCAAGCTATTTGCTATCGTCAGTGAAGAACAGGATTAAGAAACTAGATCTAAAACACAAACTCTGAGCGTTTAAGAAACAATTTCTATTCAGCTTGCAAGCGTGAATCTTTTAGACACATAATGTCTTCAAACTCAGCATAGCATGCCAGATAGCTACATGGGTCTGATATCAGTTCAGCATCACCACATAGTAGAAGCCTCTGCAATATATATCATTGCAAGAAAGACGTCAAAGGTACATTTATGAAAAACAAAAAACACAAGTTAAAAACTTGCATACGCTTGTATTTATGACTATAGATGGTGTTATACCAAAAACACCTTCAAGCGTTTGTTTACATAAACGTCAGAGCGAGTATTTCACTATCTCTAACTTAATTTCCACCTTCGTATCATGATTTTAAGCTATTTGCTATCGTCAGTGAAGTACAGGATTAAAAAACTAGATCTAAAACACAAACTCTGAGCGTTTAAGAAACAATTTCTATTCAGCTTGCAAGCGTGAATCTTTTAGACATGTAATGTCTTCAAACTCAGCATAGCATGCCAGATAGCTACATGGGTCTGATATCAGTTCAGCATCACCACATAGTAGAAGCCTCTGCAATATATATCATTGCAAGAAAGACCTCAAAGGTACATTTATGAAAAACAAAAAACACAAGTTAAAAACTTGCATATGCTTATATTTATGACTATAGATGGCGTTATACCAAAAACACCTTCAAGCGTTTGTTTACATAAACGTCAGAGTGAATATTTCACTATCTCTAACTTAATTTCCACCTTCATATCATGATTTCAAGCTATTTGCTATCGTCAGTGAAGGACAGGATTAAGAAACTAGATCTAAAACACAAACTCTGAGTGTTTAAGAAACAATTTCTATTCAGCTTGCAAGCGTGAATCTTTTAGACACGTAATGTCTTCAAACTCAGCCTAGCATGCCTGATAGCTACATGGGTCTGATATCAGTTCAGCATCACCACATAGTAGAAGCCTCTGCAATATATATCACTGCAAGAAAGACCTCAAAGGTACATTTATGAAAAACAAAAAACACAAGATAAAAACTTGCATACGCTTATATTTATGACTATAGATGGCGTTATACCAAAAACACCTTCAAGTGTTTGTTTACATAAACATCAGAGCGAGTATTTCACTATCTCTAACTTAATTTCCACCTTCATATCATGATTTCAAGCTATTTGCTATCGTCAGTGAAGGACAAGATTAAGAAACTAGATCTAAAACACAAACTCTGAGCGTTTAAGAAACAATTTCTATTCAGGTTGCAAGCGTGAATCTTTTAGACACGTAATGTCTTCAAACTCACCATTACGTGTCTAAAAGATTCACACTTGCAAGCTGAATAGAAATTGTTTCTTAAACGCTCAGAGTTTGTGTTTTAGATCTAGTTTCTTAATCCTGTTCTTCACTGACGATAGCAAATAGCTTGAAATCATGATATGAAGGTGGAAATTAAGTTAGAGATAGTGAAATACTCGCTCTGACGTTTATGTAAACAAATGCTTGAAGGTGTTTTTGGTATAACACCATCTATAGTCATAAATACAAACATATGCAAGTTTTTAACTTGTGTTTTTTGTTTTTCATAAATGTACCTTTGAGGTCTTTCTTGCAATGATATATATTGCAGAGGCTTCTACTATGTGGTGATGTTGAACTGATATCAGACCCATGTAGCTATCTGGCATGCTATGCTGAGTTTGAAGACATTATGTGTCTAAAGGATTCACGCTTGCAAGCTGAATAGAAATTGTTTCTTAAACGCTCAGAGTTTGTGTTTTAGATCTAGTTTCTTAATCCTGTCCTTTACTGACGATAGCAAATAGCTTGAAATCATGATATGAAGGTGGAAATTAAGTTAGAGATAGTGAAATACTCGCTCTGACATTTATGTAAACAAACACTTGAAGGTGTTTTTGGTATAACGCCATCTATAGTCATAAATACAAGCGTATGCAAGTTTTTAACTTGTGTTTTTTGTTTTTCATAAATGTACCTTTGAAGTCTTTCTTGCAATGATATATATTGCAGAGGCTTCTACTATGTGGTGATGCTGAACTGATATCAGACCCATGTAACTATCTGGCATGCTATGCTGAGTTTGAAGACATTACGTGTCTAAAAGATTCACGCTTGCAAGCTGAATAGAAATTGTTTCTTAAATGCTCAGAGTTTGCGTTTTAGATCTAGTTTCTTAATCCTGTTCTTCACTGATGATAGCAAATAGCTTGAAATCATGATATGAAGGTGGAAATTAAGTTAGAGATAGTGAAATACTCGCTCTGACGTTTATGTAAACAAACGCTTGAAGGTGTTTTTGGTATAACGCCATCTATAGTCATATATATATATATATATACACTCATTGGAAATTCTCTTCAAAGCAAACTAATTTAAAATAGAAAAGACATTCAAACAAAACCATTTCTTTTCAATAATTTTAATATATCTATTCTTTTTCATTTCTAACAGGGTGACGTTTTGACAAGCATAATAAAAAAAAATACAGATTTTATTTAAAAAGCTTCTTCAAAAAATAAGTTTTTCAAGTAATTTCATAATTCGTCCCAAATGCATAATTAATCTCTGAGTATAACTTAGCTTGAACACATTTATTTTCTCAAGTTCATAAAATATGGCAGATTTTGTTTTAAAAAGGAAACTGACAATCATGTAATATGGCATTACAAATGAAACTTAGTTTGGAATTCTGTAATACATTTTAACATTCAACAACTAAACAAAAGTTTAATCTTAGTTATAAAAAAAAAACTTAATTTTTAGTAATTTATATATATATATAAATTACTAAAAATTAAGTTTTTTTTATAACTAAGATTATATATATATATATATATATATATATATATATATATATATATATATATATATATATATATATATATATATATATATATATAATGTAATCCATGTAACCGTAATTGGTTTTCTCTCAAGTATTAATTTTACTTTCTAATCTCAAACAAGAATAAAAATGGAAAAATGTTTATGTTTGAAAAAAGTGGTATTTAAAATTAAAGAACTACCATTTCCATCTCCAAGGTAAATACCCATGTAATACACCAATATCTAGACTGTATACTATCTAATATGTTAGTGCAAGTTGAGCATATAAATCAAATTATTAGTATATTGATATTGATAAAGAAAAAACAAAAATAATGAAATCTTGACCACAAATGTCCTTGGGTTTTTATCTTTTACATAAGTCTTTATTCATGTATTTATAATATATTTGTAAAAACAAGATCCTTTTTTCCACTTCATAAGATAATTTATAGATAAAATTGTCAATACCAGTTGTAACAACATATTTTAATTGGATTGTTATTATTCCATTTGTTTTAACTTATTTTTATTTTTTTCATTCATGTTATTTTAGTCAACAAAAAAAATATTTATTAATTAATAAATAGTTGAATAAATAACTTAGTTTTAAATAATATAAAAGGGAGAACTCCCTCCCCACCATTTATAGTAAAGCAATTAAAAACTTGTTACTTAAATTCTACTAATGATAACTTTAATATTTTAAGTAATGCAGCTTTGTAAAAAAAATTTCAAATATTATAATAAGCTTTTTTTTATTGTAAATATGGTTAAATATGGTTTTGATAAATCACATCAGTAAATATTTTTGTTTTTGATTTTGAGGTTATTGGCCTTAAATGAACATTTGTTAAACCAAATGCATTTTGACAATGTTTTTTTAGCAATTATAATTATTTTATTAATAATAAATCTATTATAGTTAGAACAATTTATTTTTCAAAAAATAAAATGATAATAGACAAAACTTTAAAAAATGCAGAAATTACAATTTAATATTTTTTTTAAAATCCCAAATTAAAATTTTATACAAATAATGGATTTATTGAAGTAGTTTCCCAAAAGTCCCCCCATCTCAAAAAATAACCAACAACATTCTACTTTTATCAATAAACTAGTAATGATTATAATAATATTTTATATATGTAATTAATAACCTTCATTTCATTACACATTCTTAAAACATATCAACAAAAAACATAAAAGAAAAATATCCTCCAAGATTCATGTTGGACCATGTCACAATCTCTCATATTTATTGTAATGGTATCATCTAGATGTCCAAACACAAACTTAAACATCTACATCCATATAACTAATTATGCTCTAGAGCTAGCCCAAGATCATAAGAGTCTAGGGAACTATAATGACCAAGGGATAAATATAACAGCTTATTCTATTTTATTTTAAATGATTTATAAATTTATTTTACTATAATTAAATAGCTTCACTGGAATCATTTAGAAAAATTTAAATTACTAAGCTATATTAAAATCAAATCTTATGCACTGCTGTTTTATAAAGCAGATAGCTGGAAAAATAAAACCTTAATACTAGAAAATTTTTAACAATATGTTTAATAAACTAACAGTAATAATTTTAAAAATATAATATAATAATTCTAATCTGTACATTTTTATCAAAAAATATAGTTTCATAAAAATATGATTAACTAGTTGATTTTTATTTAGTAAATTAATTAACTTTTAATTCATTAAATTATTTACTGTTAAATAACAAAAGTTAAAAAACAACCTTTTTATAATCAGTGATAAAAAAAATTTAAATTGTTTAAAAAAATTTTTTTTAAATTTTGGAGGAAAAATCAAATGAATAAAAAGAAAAACATGTTTTAAAATAAAATCTTAAATTTAATATAAATTAAATTCTGTAAAACCGCTTATAATTTTAAAAGAAAAATCAAATGAATTAAAAAAAATCATGTTTCAATTAAAAAGATCTAATAAAATTATTAACATCAATTGGTACTTTATTTAAAACTCTTATCATGGTTTTATTTTTCACTTTGAGTCCTTGGGCAGTTGGAAATTTCTACTTTTCTACATTGGTTTTATTTTTATAGGATTCTCCATTAACACCTGCTTGCACAGTTTGAAGTAGAAATTATTCAGATTTCACAGTCTAAATTTATCCACTTTACTACCTAATAATTTTTTAAGTCAGGCTGACATACAATAAGTGAGACCCTTATGCTTTTGGGGAAAACAAACTTTGTTGCAAATTACTTTTTGTTATCTTCTTTTTGTTCAGTGAAGCAGTTTACATAAAAATAGATGATGTTTAGCTTTTAGCTAAACTTAGTGACCGTTATGCTTTTGGGGAAAAAAACTTTGTTGCAGATTACTTTTGGTTATCTTCTCTTTTTTTAGTGAAGCAGTTTACATAAAAATAGATGATGTTTAGCTTTTAGCTAAACTTAGCACATGGTTGTCTTTATTTTAGATATTTTACAGCTAAACTTATAGTGGGCTCTACACAGCTAAATCTCCTACTGTCTTCTTCAGCAGGTAAATCAGGATTGACTACTGTCTTCAAGAACTTAATTAAGAATGTTTTATTATGTCCTCATCAACATCTGTATTAAGACTGACTGCTCTTGACAACAAGATGCTGAGAACTTCTGATTCACCCACACCCTTATTTTTGGAACAATCCTTTTCCCACCAATCACTATCTTTTCTCTTGCATAACGTAATTTACCACCAAGTAAAATAAGTTAATCCTTTCATTATTTTTGATTTAAAAAGAGAGATAAAGTAACAAAAACTATTAAACATAAAACTTTACTTGCTTTATCTCTCTTAAAAAGTTAAAATTAAAAATGTCAGTAAACTTTTTCAAAATTCAAATAGATAATTACTAAAGAAAGATTTTAAAAATTATTTATATTATTTTATAATTTTCTCCTCTTTATGATCATTTATAATTTTTATTTACATCATTTTATAATTTTCTTCTCTTTATAATTCATTAAAATAATCACATTATTGTTTAAAGAAAATCATCTAAAACCAGATGCACCTGGTCTTGTAAATGCTGTGGTTTTTTTAATAGGTTGCTTTAATAAATTTTTTTAAGATTTAATGTAAATAAAACAAAAGATTTTAAATGTGAGAATTGTATGCTGGCATGAAAGGCTCTCATTTTGTCTTCAGTTTATATACTAATGAAAGTTTGTAATATTGGCATGGCCAGAAGTTAGCCATTACCTACAATATTATAATACCAGGCCATAAAATGATGAGACAGTGAAATGGATTCACATTTCATTTCTCATTATTTATTTTAACTATATATTTTAATGATCACCTTATTACTGATGCTCTCCCAGTTCTTTATGTCTGTAAATTACCGGAGATTGATCTTCATGCCTTAATTTTTTCATACTAGTTGGACTGGGATGAGTAGTGACCTGTTCAGATTTTCTTTTCTCTTTTGGATTGCTATTACTTTATTCTTTCATTTAGGCCACCTTCTTTTATTTATGTTTATACTTTATTTTAACAGTTTTATTCTTTATCTTAGTTATGTCTTTCATTTTTGGCAATATTTTATATTGAAAATTAGAAGAACCAAAATCTCTTCCTAAAATTTCATTGATTTCTTGCCTTGGGAATTCTACTATCAGTTCAATACATTTTGCCATTGCACACAGTAATATAAATTGTCTTATTTGATAGGTTATATTTAACTAATGTTATTTGTCTACTAAATAGAGAACCTGCAGTTGATACTTTTATGTAAAATATCTGGCCATGAAAAAACTGAGTATAGGTTTCTCAGATATCTATTCTGAATTTCTTTTGTGATATTTCATCCTATATTTTTTATTATTTCTTCCTTTACCTTTCTGATTTTTTTTTACTTTCTTTTTTTTAATCTTTGATATTTTGATTCATTACTTTCATTATTTGTTTATGCTGCTTTTTTGTATTTGTATCCAAATAATCATCTGTAGCAATGGCATCAACATCATTACTAGTGACTTCAGCATCCATGCTATATTTATTTGTAGAAATTTCATCAATATCTTTCCTAGTTTTCTTACTTATTTGGGTTATATTCTGATTATTTTTATAAACACTTTAGTTCATTTTTAATGTCTTCCTCTGTACTGTTTTGCAATCTTGCTTCTGATTGCAGTTACATTTCTTCAAACATTTGCTTTTGCAGAGTTATTTCTATTTTGTTTAGAAGCCTCTGATTTTTTTTTATTTTTTGTTATTCTCTTCTCTTTGTTGATTGCTTTCTTCTATTTTTTAGCATATCTATTTTCATTTTTTTAAACCTTTCCTCTGATCTTTTTATATTTTTTTCTTCTATTTACTGATTCTTTTTGTTATTCTCTTCTCTTTATTCTTTTTTTTTATTATTCTCTTCTCTTTGTTCAACTTTCTTTTTATTTTCTTTTTTTTTTGTTGGTTCATTTGTCTAAACATTTTAATAATTGGGCTAACATGGTACCTTTCTCTATTTTTGAGATTCTTCCATTGGCTACTGATCTTTTTTCTTTCAGATTCTATTCTTCCTCCATTTCTCTCAATTTTATTCTTGTCACCCTATATGCTTACATTAAATCACTTTCAATCATAGAAAACTGTTAAATTACTTTTACACACATATCTTATAAAATAAGTGTCACATCACCTTCCCTTTTATTCAACCTTTTACCCTACCTAATGCTACTACTATTATTATCCCTAATCTGCCGTTTTTAAAACCAGACTTTCTGAATAGCTTTTTTTACTCATATAATTTATTTTTTCCTCTGTTTTGTTTTCCCTTTCTATCCTGCTCAAGTGTGTGTGACTGATTTCTTATTCATCATTATTTTTATTTTAAGTACATAAGGATTTACAAAAGCAAGTTCATATAACAAACCATTTGTCAAAAGTTTTCTCAGAAATTTGATAAACACCTGACAGCCAAAGAATGCATAGTAACTTGAAATCATGGGATAGATACAGAATCCAGCCACTGGACAATAAGGACGCAATAAGGCAATTAATCAGAAGATCTATCTTAATTTAGACACTAAATAATATTTAAAACCCAATCATCATCATCATCATCATGATCATCATCATAATAATAATAATAATAATAATAATAATAATAATAATAATAATAATAATAATAATAATAATAATAATAATAATAATAATAATAATAATAATAATAATAATAATAATAATAATAATAATAATAATAATAATAATAATAATAATAATAATAATAATAATAATAATAGTAATAATAATGTAAAAACCTTCACAAAGCCCTGTTTCTTTGAGTCTTAGGGAATGATACAGATAAAACATCAAAATGATGCTTTGCTTCTTTAAGTATGAATCTGGTATTACAAAACTTATAAGCTTATTCCTTGCTTCTTCTCTATGAGAATTAGAGGTTGAGGTTTATTGCAGGACTATGTCAACTGACCATGATCAACAACTGAACATATTACAACTTAAAAATGAGTTGGTATAATGATGAGATGACAAAACCCTTCATTCATTACCAGTGCTGAAAGTACAGCTAAACAGATTCCAACAGCTAAAATCACAAATCAATTTCCAAAAAAAATATACTTTGATTTTCTATTCTCTTTTAAATATGATTTTTAATATATATCTATATTACCACTTTTTACAATTTGTGAACAAGTTTAATTTAATCATCATCTATCTTCTTGTCACATATTTCACAGTAATATATATTTTAAAAGTTAATTCTGCAGCCAAAATACAGTTTTCTTTCTCAGGTATAATTTCTTAGCTTCACATCATGCAGCCATGTACTAGCCATCCAAACACAGTCATCAGTGAACCCACATATAGATCACAATTTGTAATGTTATGGATGATAGGGGGACATGAAAAGATGAAAAATCAACATCATCTACAATAAATAATTAAAAACATTATATAATGAGACTCAGCATTGCATAAATGGAAAAGTTTAAAATGAATCTGAGCAGTAAGGTAGATTGTATTAACATTATAAGTACTATAAATAATGACAACATTAATGAAATTTTCGAAGCATTAACAAAAGTAATCAACTCATCAACAATCAAAAAAAAACAACTCTAACTAATTAGAATAAAATTTAACAAAATGTTAAAATATTGTTATTGTGTTATTATTTTTTAAAAAAAAAATACTATTAAACATAAAACTTTACTTACTTTATCTCTATTGAAAAGTTAAAATTAAAAATGTTCATTAAACTTATTCAAAATTAAAACTGGTAAATAATTACTAAACAGAAAGATTTAAAAAAAATTGTTTATATTATTTTATAACCCCCCGCCCTTATAATCATTTATAATTTCTTAAAATAATCACATTATTGTTTAAAGAAAATTATTTAGAATATTTGTATTATTATTTGGTAAGAAAAAACATTTAATTAAATAAACTACCTTCTATTATTTTTACTAAAACATACAGAAAATAAAATATTATTTTTCTATTAATTAAATAATTCTAAATTTAAAAAGGTTGTAATATTGGCAAGATTAGAGTTGGTCACTACCTTCAATATTATGATATATAATATGTTAAGTATTTAACAGGAATAAACTGTTACATTTTGATCTATAAGTGACAAACTTATTCCACACCTATAACATTAATATAATCCATTCTAGATAAATAAATTACTGATGATCTCTAATCATTTATTATACTAAAGATTATCTCTAGCCCAAATATAAATTTCCAGCCTCAATTAAACATTTAATCAGATACACATGAAGTAATTCAACTTTATTTCTTTTTTACCAGGTAAACATTTTTTACAAATGTATTTTACAATCTTAACTCCACCACTCATTTTGGAAACATATGAATAAAGACACCATAAAAGACAAGTGACCCCTCTCCTAGGATGCCTTTTATGCTGAAATTTAGTCCAGATCCCAATTTCTTACATAGTAAATTATATAGTATATTACTGAATCTTATATTTAAAGGTGCTTATGTAGAATCTTTGTTGGAAACTATATCAGGTGTTTTATTTTAAATAATCCATTTTCAGGGGGTTTCCAACATATGGTATAAACAATATGGGTGACTCTATGTTATTGTATTCAATATTTGCTTTTGTTATTTACTAAAATGATAAAGAAACACAGAACTTCAAAGGATTGTAAATAAAAAAAATTTAATGTAAATGCAGCAAAGAAAATAAAAAAACATGATTGAGCAAACTATAATAAACAATGGTTATTCATATCATTGCACATCATGCCATTAGTACACACTTTTTGGATGGACACTATCCAATAATTTTGAAAATATTTCATTACATTTTATTCTACCAATGGAAGATTTCAAATTTAATCATATTTTCAAAAATAATAAAACAAAAAAGGGACTAAAAAAAATCATGATAATTTGAACCATGGGTTAACTGATTATCATGTGTTGACATTTGGACATTATGTTGTAAATGGAATTTATTTTAAAAATGTATTAAATTTTTTTTAATTAATCTTCAATTTTGAATACATTTGTTTTTTGTTTTTTTTTTTTGTTTTTGTTTTTAAATTAATGGACTATGCATATTCGAGAAAATAATTTTCAGGAAAAAAAAAGTGTAAAGAAATGCATTGACCATGAAAATGGATTTATTAAAATAAAATGCTTGCTAAGATCCCAGCAGGAATTCTACATAAGTATCTATTTAAGCACTGAAGTGAAAATCTAAGCCCATAATTCTTTTACTTTTCTCAATTCATAATTAATATTTGAATGCATATTTTTTATTCTGTGGAAATAGTCAATCACTGAGTAATTGACATATTTTCAGTCTGTTAGATAAAAAAACACATTTCTTCTTTAAGCATAGAACTAAAAAATAAATATTTAACACTAACAATCTCTTTAAATGTGCATACTTAATATGTAAAACAAGTTTATAGAATGAATTAGTTTGGTACATGTAACAGCCACAAAAGTACAGTTTCTTTCCAATTAATAATAAAAGCCTCATTACATTACATCTGATTTTTTGCAGATCATTATTATTTATTTAATCAATCAAGGTTGATTGAAGATTCTTATTCTTTAGTTTACATTAATCCATCAGCTAACTAATTTACAATATATATTGTCTATATGTTGACCAAGATATATAATAAGTTGAGAGTTCACATGTATAAGGCACTTTTTCCACCAAGATCATGTGAAATGAATAATGTGTATTTATTTTAGGGTCATCACATTGTATTCATCAAACTATCGAAATTATCACTTTTTAGATGTAAACAGCTTTTTATTTACAAAGTAAATATTGGATTTTTAAATTAATTATATATATATATATATATATACGAAAAACAAAAACAAGTTTTATATACGTAAAAACCTGCTATCGCTTGTATTAATGATCAATAGATGAAGCTTTACCAAGACCTCCAAACAAGCGTATTTGTTTACATAAACGTCAAAGTCAATATTCACTGTCTCTTTCATTTTGCTCCACCCTCAGATCAACTGATTTCAAGCTGATTTGCTCTCATCAGAGGGATAGAAGTTAGAAACTAGACCTAAATATTAACTCCAAGCGTTTATGCAAAACGTTTCTATCAGTTTGCAAGCATGAATTTTTCAGACACCTAAATGTCTTCAAACTCAGTCTATCAACCTAGATAGCTATATGGATCTGATATCAGTTCAGATTCTCCACATAGTGAAAGCTTCTGCAATCTATATCATTGCAAGAAAACTTTAAAGGTACATTTATGAAAAACAAAAACAAGTTTTATATACGTAAAAACCTGCTATCGCTTGTATTAATGATCAATAGATGGAGGTCTTGGTAAAGCTTTATTTATTGATCATTAATACAAGCAATAGCAGGTTTTTATGTATATAAAACTTGTTTTTGTTTTTCATAAATGTACCTTTAAAGTTTTCTTGCAATGATATAGATTGCAGAAGCTTTCACTATGTGGAGAATCTGAACTGATATCAGACCCATATAGCTATCTAGTTTGATAGGCTGAGTTTGAAGACATTTAGGTGTCTAAAAAAATTCATGCTTGCAAACTGATAGAAAAATTTTGCATAAATGCTGGAGTTAATATTTAGGTCTAGTTTCTAACTTCTATCCCTCATTGATGAGAGCAAATCAGCTTGAAATCAGCTGATCTGAGGGTGGAGCAAAATGAAAGAGATGGTGAATATTGACTCCGACGTTTATGTAAACAAATACGCTTGTTTGGAGGTCTTGGTAAAGCTCCATCTATTGATCATTAATAACAGCGATAGCAGGTTGTTACGTATATAAAACTTGTTTTTGTTTTTCATAAATGTACCTTTAAAGTTTTCTTGTAATGATATAGATTTCAGAAGCTTTCATTATGTGGAGAATCTGAACTGATATCAGACCCATATAGCTATCTAGTTTGATAGGCTGAGTTTGAAGACATTTAGGTGTCTAAAAAATTCATGCTTGCAAACTGTTAGAAATGTTTTGTATAAATGCTTGGAGTTAATATTTAGGTCTAGTTTCTAACTTCTATCTTTCACTGATGATAGCAAATCAGCTTGAAATCAGCTGATCTGAGGGTGGAGCAAAATGAAAGAGAGAGTGAATATTGACTCTGATGTTTATGTAAACAAATACGCTTGTTTGAAGATCTTGGTAAAGTTCCATCTATTAATATATATATATATTCCTAAATTAATTATATACAAACTAGTTATCTGTCAAAATCTATTTTTTTCCAAATCTCCTCAGATATCTAAAATGTTTTAATTATGACTAGATTAGGCTATGAATATCCACACTTCAAACTTTTTATGTACGTAAAAGTTTTAATAAAGCTCATATCATCAATGTAGTAATTACAACAATTATAGATGCATTATTTTTAAATAGCAATAAAAATAATACTAATATAGCTACAATTTATATATATATTGTAACCTTCCTTTTAAGATGGGTGTTTTATACAACAACAACAAAAATTTAAATTATTATACTTTCTAATTTGTCTTTCTTGTTTTAAGGTTAGGCCATAATATGGCTAGACACTTAAATATCAAAAACCTTTCTTTCTACTACAACCTGTTTGCCCTGGATCTCCACATTTCTTACTATACACTTTAAATCTATCTACCGCCTAGCTCTAACATTAAACCATAAATCATATAAAATATTATTTCATGAAACTCTTTGAATGAGTATAATTATTTATCAAATAATTCCTAAAGTAGGTTTACAAAGACAGTTACAAGAGAGTGGATTTAATATTAAAAAAAACATTATATATATATATATATATATATATATATATATATATTCCAATGACATCTTGAATTAATCACATCAAATTAATAAAATCTATTTTAATCTTATAACTTTTATAATAACTACTACTACTTTATACATATCTCAAGGTTCTTACTTATTCCAATATGATAACCTAATAATTCCTATATTTAAGATAATTGAATAATAAGAGGGATTATACTAAGATCCAATCATCTTAATCATAACAACATCTAATATTATAATATATTTTAAGTTATTTCATTAGAATTAATATATATTTTAACAATGATAATAAACCCCCAATTATAAATCATCATCATATTTTTAACAATTAATATAACTATAACTTATAACCAACTATTACTTATAAAATGAACTACTTTTATTATCATCTTAAAATATAATCATTATTCCAAATAACTTTCATTTTAACATTAGTCAGCTAAATAATCAACTTACCTGGTTTTATATACCCTGTTAACTTTAATTAGATTGTCTAAAATATTTTTATATCAATATCTGATACTCATATACTCTTCTAAATGTATTTGAAATGAACTCAAATATATTTTCATAAGAAATTTCCATGTGACTATAAAGATATAACTATTTTTAAATTAAAACCATAATGCTATTTAATGTACTCATTCAAGTAATTGTGATTGAATTTAATCAAACAATTAAATCTATCAGTTTTTGTTGTATATAATATTTCCAATAATTTGGGTGTTTGGATATGACAAAGTGGTGAAAATAATTCCAAATTGAAACAAAGACTTCACTCAATGACTGAATTTACAATATTAGTTTATATACATGAATAACAGTAATTATTAACAGAATTTTAAATAGTATGTAAAAAAGCAACAAAATATAACACATAATTTCTTTAACATTTTTACAATTATACACAATAATGAGAACCACTGACTCCTATCTACTAAACAATAAAAATGTTTAACTTATAGGAATTTATTTTTTCCTATTTTTTAATTTCCAAGAATCATTGTGAATAATAAAAATATTATTATTATTATTATTATTATTATTATTATTATTATTATTATTATTATTATTATTATTATTATTATTATTATTATTATTATTATTATTATTATTATTATTATTATTATTATTATTATTATTATTATTATTATTATTATTATTATTATTATTATTATTATTATTATTATTATTATTATTATTATTATTATTATTATTATTATTATTATTTTAACTATAGACCCACATCACATATTGTCAGGATGTGATTATTTTTATCACATCTATAAAATTAATACTGTAATGGTAAGAACTCGTATGCCTTGTTAACATGTTGCAAAATTCCACCACCATGTTCAAAGAGCAGTACAACAGGTGGGTTCAGGGCCTGTGATACTGTATTCGAACATAGTCAATTCATTTACAACAAAACCCACATGACAACACATCTACCATAACAATAGCAATATCTTCCTAGTCCTGGTGATCAGGGGATCAAGAAACTCTAACTAAATTATGATTAAGGTTAAGGGTCACTGCTATATACTTAATAAAAGTTGATAACAAAATGAGACATTATATTATTTCTATCAAATCAAGCAGACACGCAACACAGAAATAGATATATGCAAATTATTTATTAAACAATTAATTAATTGATATGTAATTCTACCTGGGTATTATTCAATCACATCTCATGCCTCACATTTAAGTTGTGTGTGTTGCGAGATTACAATGCGGAGTCCTAATGAGGAGTGCACTTACCAACTTAGCAATCACTATTTCTTTGATCATTTATAAACACTTACAATTTATTAATAAAGTAGTAGATGTGAAGGAGTGGAAATAGACCAAGCATAGATATTTATACTAATAATTAAAGGACCTGTTATAGTTTGGATGCTGCTGAGCAATAAAGAGATGTCACTTTTATAAAAAGATGACCACTGAGAAATGTAGAGATAAGAGGGACAGCCAAATATTGGGTCAGTGCCCTTTAGGAGTTGTCATGAGTGCAGCATTGGCATGAGGTCATAGCCTTTTCATCCCCGACCATATGATGGGCTTAATTACCATTTGGGGTCATTTCTTTATGCCCTTTTGTTTATGGGCACTAAAACATTAAGGAATCTCTATTTTGTTTCTGCAGTTTTTAAGTTTAAGGTATTGAGAAACCAGCACAGTTCACACATACAATGCAAATACATTTATTTACTCTATGCTTTTGTTTAAACTGTTCAATTTATTTTCAATCCCCACATTCAGTAAGTAAACGGTACCTGTTAAATTCCTGTCCCCCTTCCCCTTTCATATAACAACAGTACACTAGGTTTAAGACTTAACAAAATAACTTATAATATTATTAAAATAAAATGATCATCAAGTGGCCAATATACCATACTAATAATCATAGGATTTTGCTATCATAATACATGTTGAATTGATGTTATAATTCCCAAGCTGAGTGTTTATTTAAAAGATACAGGTTTTTATTTAAATTTAAAGTCGCACAAAAGAAGAGCAACTCTTCTGTGTATTAATGGGAAAAAAACATCAGCTCGAAAATCATGTGGGCATGCAATATAATATTTAACCAATACAAATAAATTTTAGATACCCAAGTAGAAGAATAAGAAATAGATTGTTTTACGAGATTAATTAAAATATAAGATTATTTACAGATAGTTACAGATCTACATCAAAGTTTAGTTAGACTTGTATTATATTTGGAATTTGAAAGATGAAATTTAAAAGATACATCAAAAAATATATAATTAACTTTAGAGTTCAAAAATAGTCTTTAATCTTGGGTATCATTTTACCTTTGATTGACCAAAGTGTGCACACTTGATTGGAGAGTCCAAGATTCCTGGTTTAAGAGCAGTCACATTTAGGAAAATATTTATATATAGGCAGTACTATTAGTTTAAGTTTATCTCATTTTATGGGAAGCTTCGTATGTATAGCCACAGCCCAAAGAAGTGCAGCAGTCACCTTACTCCTTGCACATTGTTAGATTTAAATTTAGATTGGGATAAGAAACAAGCAACAGCAATAGCATATTTTAAATTTTAATAGTTATGAATCACCATTCATATTCACCACAAGAATTATTATTGCCTATAAGCAATGAGTCTGTTGCATTAATCCCTTTTTTTTTATCTTTAGGATCCATCGAACAACTGCGTCATCCATCCAAGTGGTTTCTCTGGTCTGTGCTATATATCCCTTTAGATCATGGATGCATTAATGGTACAGGTTGAAATTTCAATCTGACCTCTTTTTAAAATTTACCTTTTTTACATGATGTAATTTAGAAATGCTTTTGACAAACCCTTTTTTATATAATTGTAAGTTTAAAAATACTTTTTATCTCTGTCATCTTTTCCCCCTCCCACTATGATTTGCACTCTAATTACCAGGGGAATTTCTATCTTTTTAAACATCTTTACATTTAATTAAGAAATTTATTTTTAGATTTCATAATTTAAGTACTACCTGAATTTGACCTAAATAATAACAAATATGTTTACATTTAAAATATAATTATTAGGGTTTTCTTTATAAATTATTACTTAATGATCACAATAAGATTAATATGATTATTTAATTTTACACAAAATCGTGCACGACAATAAAATCATGCACGGCAATTTAATAATATTCTGCAGTGTGTTATTTTTAATATAAAAACTATATTGGAGTGTGTGCGCATATATGACATTTGAAATAATTGTACATATATTGCATATTATTATGCACCAAATCCAATATTCAAGGTCAGAATCCACGTAAACTGATAATAATGGGTGAGAAGTAGAATGATGACAGAACTAAGGTGAAACTAAGATGTGGATTCAAATCTTACAGTTTCATATTTTTTTACTCGGAATGGGTGGTAATAAACGAATCTTCACTTTTTTTAATAAAAAGAAAAAAATACAAAAATCAAAATGTAACAAAAAACTGCCTAGAATTCATGACTACACTATATATATAAAAATTTTAAAACAAAAATACTGCCTAGAATTCATGACTACACTATATATATAAAAATTTTAAAACATGGATTTTAAGGGTACAACAATATCATACTCAGATCAGTGATTAATTTACTAGCTTCTCTTCCCCTTCTTTCTCTATATATATTAATGCTTATATGATTACATATGGGTTAACTGGCTCATTTTTCCTTTTTTTCTTTTCCAGTTTCTTCAGTGATCTCGCTAGGCCCTATGGAATTGTTTTAATTAGATTCCTGGGTCATGTGGGTGATGTCCACAGGGTTTGAGGCTCCAAGCATTATAGGTCCCTTTTATAGCACCCTTATGTTTTAATAGGTACGCATTCAGTCTGCATTTGCTATGGATGAGATAAGGCCCTTGGTAGAGAGGAAAACTTTTCATACATCTTGAAGCTCTTATTGCTTGGTTGTGGTGTCCGTACCCACATGTAATCTCCCACTTGGAATTGATAGTGTCTGGGATTTAGTTGGCATCTCCGTTTGGCTCATTCTCTTATGCAATGGAGGGCTCTTCTTTGATCAGCTACAGAGTCAACTGGGTGGTTCTCCCATGGTAATGGTGTCTTGACTAAGGCAGGATCCCTTATCTCAAAGTGTAAGCACATGGGTGTCATCCCTGTGGATTCATTTATTGTTCCATTGATGTACTGGCAAATTTCCTTTGTTCACTTCATCCAACTTTGGTGGTTTCCTTGAACATGTGTTCTAAATACATGGTTAATCTCCCTCATAACCCTTTCACATGGGTTTGATTGGCGGTTCCTGATGGAGGTCATCCTATGTTTAATGTTCTGTTGTGTTAACCATGTCCTCCATTCCTGCAATGTAAAGGCAGACCCATGATCTGACAGGAGGGTATTAGGTTTTCCAATATGGGTGAATTGGCTTTGTAGAGCCCTGATCATGCACTGCAAATCTGCTTTCCTGACCGGGTAGACCCACATGTATTTTGAGAACAGGTCATAGGTAACCAGGAGATACCGGCATCTCTGGTATGATGGTAGTGGTCTATAGTGGTCAATGGCCAAGATCTCATTTGGCTTTGATGGGATGATAGAATTAAGAGGGCCACAAAAGTTTCTGCTTGGTGGTTTGTCCCTGGCACAGGTCATGCATTTGTCTAAGGTTTTAAGGATGCTATCATACATCCCTGGTCACTGGAACTGCCATCTTAAAGCCTCCTCTGTTTTCCATGGGCCATAGTGTTCTAGCAGAGGATGCATGTGATCAAAATGGTGACTCCTTAGACCTGGTGGTACCAAAATCCTCCAGTAATTTCCTTCTGCCCCAACTTGTTGTTGTAATAGCCTGTTCTGCATTTGGTAGTGGGTTTTGCCTCATACTGTGGTGCATCCTTGAATTGAGTTGCCCTTTTGTTGGATCATCCAGATCAGTTGTTGATACTCTGGGTTCTGTTCCTGCCAGTATTGGAGGTTCTTCAACTGATGTTCTATATCAGGGTTCAGGATATTTGTAGCAATGATCAGGGATTGGTCACTTGAAATTGGGTTTTGGGGTTTGACTTCTATAGTGTGACATCGGCAACCATATTTTCTGGGCCTGGGCAGTAAACAATCTTATAGTTGAACTGCTGAAGGCTTAGGCTCCATCTTATTAGGCAGTCATTATTTAAGTAGCTCTTGTTAAGGAACTCCAAGCATCAATTAGCAGTGACAATGATGACTTCGAAGTTTAATAGTACCTGTTTGAACTTGTTACAGAACTTGTTACAGGCCCAGACTATTGCTAGGGCCTCCTGTTCAGTTACTGTGTAGTTTTTTTCAGCACCTTTTAATGTCCGGCTACTAAAGTAAAGCACCTGATGTTGTCCCTTCTGATTGACTTGGAACACAACCACCCTCAATCCTTTTTGACTGCTATCCATTTGTAGGTAAAATGGGTGGGTGAAATTGGGATGGTGCAGCATAACAGTCTTAAAAAATGTTTCTTTTATTTGCCAAAAACTTTCCTCCTGAGTCAGTGACCATTCTTACCTGTGGTGTGGTTTCAAAGGCTCTATCAATGGGTCTGTGACTTTAGCAATTTTTAGGTAAAACCGGTGGTAATAATTACACAGACCAAGAAATGATCGGACCTGTTTCCAGTTTGTTGGCCTTGGAAAATTTTGGATGGCTTCAATCTTGTCACGATGGACCCTAACTTTTTACCCTTGAACAAGATGCCCAAAAAGGATATCTCTCTGAGTGCAAAACAGCTCTTTTTGAGGTTTAGATTTATGTTCCTCCTAGTGCACTCCTTAAAGAACTGCTTTAGATCTTCTATGTGTCCATTGATATTTCTTGAGGTGAAAGCAACATCATCCACATAGCACACCAGTTTTCTCTTAAGGGACTCTGGCAAGACCTGATTCAAGCATCACATAATGCCAGCACTACTGTTAATTAACCCGAACGGCACTCTTTTAAACATGTGTGTTTGTCCATTGTGCTCGAATGCCATGTATTTGCCAATAGCTGGCAGTCAGATCTAAAGTGGAGAAGATATTTTTCCTGCTAGCTTTCCTAATGTTTCTTGGACTGGTGGAGGAACATCTCTTTCAGGTACCATATTATTTAATTTCTGCACATCCAAGCATAATCTCATGGATGCATCCTTTTTTAACCACCACCTGTGGATTGTTGTATGGTGATGATCCCTTTTCAATGATGCCCTAGTCTATCATTTTCTGGATCTGTGCATTGACCTCTGATTGGTACTGGAATGGAATTGGGTAGATGCAAATTTGAAAATATGTCTCATCTCTTACATGTATCCTATGGACGTATCCTTTGATCTTGCCGGGAACTTGTGAAAACACTCCCTGGTTTTCCATTAGAACTTGTCATAATTGTGCCTGTTCCTTCATTGTCTTTAACAATGACTCAGCAATCTTTGATGGATTTTCTCATCGTGGCAGATTTGTAAGCATCTGATCTGGTATTCTTGGTTTTCAAGTTTGGTCCTAAAGCCAACTGTTTTTTTCCAGAAAGTGAGTATCTTTTTATCCAGGACACATCCATGCTGGGATAGGAAATCTGACCTGATTATGATGTCCTGTATGAGTCCCTTGATTACCAGGAATGCATGTTCAGTGATAGTTTCCCCTATTGCAACATCCAGCTATACTTGGTAGTTCTCTGTCTTTGTTGATTTTCCATCTGCTAGCTTCATCTGGATTATCCATGCTGGGAGTCTGGGTATGAGTTCTTGTTTTTCCTGTTTGGTCAACCATTCTTTAGCAATACATGATACTTGGCTGCTGGCATCCAGAAGAACATGTGCTTCTGAGGTTCCTACTTTTGTGTTAATTATTGGGCATGGGGTAAACATGAGACCCTAGGTGGGATCTTCTTCTTGGATGACTGGTGACATGGCATCATTCTCTCTCTCTGATCCTAGTTGCTGGTTATAGTAGGTGCTGGTCCTGAGGTTTCCTTGATGGGGATTCTATAGCCATATCTCTTTGCCATTGTTCCTCATCTAGGGTTTTTAGAAGTTCTATCATTTCCTCGACTTTTCTGATGCGGCTTCTGACCATTGTCTGCTGAATGGTCAATGGAATGACCTGCTGAATCATCTGAATGATGTATGTCCGAAAATGCAAATGTTGTCAGGGTTTTTAATGTGTTAGCTTAGTGGATGAAAAACTGGGTGTAGGTTTCTCTGTTGCAATGTTCGTACCTTTCCTGGTGGAGTCTGTGAAAAATGTGTCTCTGCTGGTCATCACTCCAATACTGCTTAAACAGCACTTCCTCATAATTTTTTATGGTCATGGGTTTAATTGCCAGCATGTCCCACCAATTCTTAGCATAGTTTCGTAAATGTTGCTTCGTGATTGTTGTCTGTTCAACTGTTCCTGCCTTAAAACAACAAAAAAAGTTTGTCTCTCCAAATGTGGTTGCGGTCCTTCTCCTATTTCCCCATTGAAGGTTTTTACCCGTATTTCAATCATTGCTATAGTGATTCTCTAATAATTATTGCTATTTTAATATCTAATGGCTTATTGCTAAACTCCCCCAGTACTATGAATATATCTGCTCTTCCCACTATTCATTCCATTTATCCTGCCCTACTCTGACTGCTACCCCTATCTAGATCAACTACAATTTGCTGCTGCTATTACTCCTCTGGCTCTCATACATATTTTATTATTTTATATATATATTTTTTTCAGATCTGAGTATGCTTCATCATCACCCTTTTACGTACATTCGTACCTTCTTTATACCCATTCTATGTCTGTTGCCTGCCCAATATCTCATTTCAACTCACTTGATTTTTAAATTCTTACATTATAAAACTCGCTTTTAAAACATCTCATCCCACTATATATATATATATATATATATATATATATATATATATATATATATATATATTTGGTATACTACCAATTTTTCTCTTCTGTAGTATTAGCAGTAATAAAACAATATATGAAAAAAAAATTTCACTTCTGTCCAAACTCAGGGTATTTCATATTCATCCCACATTGCGGCCTCAGTGGATAAAAAAAATTTACTATATAATGGTAAAAACTCATATGCCTTGTTAACATGTTGCAAAATTTCACCACCATGTTCGAAAAGCAGTACAACAGGTGGGTTTAGGGCCTGTGATACCGTATTCAAATGTAGTCATTTCATTCACAACAAAACCCACATGACAATGCATCTACCATAACAATAGCAAAATTTTCCTAGGCCCGGTGGTCAGGAGATCAAGAAACTCTAACTAAATTATGATTAAGGTTAAGGACCATTGCTATATACTTAATGAGTTGATAACAAAATGAGACATTATATTATTTCTATAAAATCAAGCAGACACGTGACACAGAAATAGATATATGCAAGTTACTTATTACACCATTAATTAATTGATACATAATTTAATTCTACCCGTGTATCATTCGATCATATCTCATGCCTCACATTTAAGTTGTGTGTGTCATGAGATTACAATACAAAGTTCTAATGAGGAGTGCACTTGCCAACATAGCAATCGCTCTTTCTTTAATCATTTATAAACACTAACAATTTATTAATAAAGTAGTAGATGTGGAGGAGTGGAAATAGACCAAGCATAGATATTTATACTAATCATTAAAGTGACCTGCGATAGTTTGGATGCTGCCGAGCAATGAAGAGATTCGGCTTTTATAAGAAGATGACCACTGAGAAATGTAGAGATGAGAGGGATGGCCAAACACTGGGTCGGTGCCCTTTAGGAGTTGTCATGAGTGCAGCATCGGCATGAAGTTATAGCCTTTTCTTCCCTGACCATGTGACGAGGTTAGTTATCATTTGGGATCATTTCTTTATGCCCTTTTGATTATGGAAACTAAAACATTAATGAATCTCTATTTTGTTTCTGCGGTTTTAAAAAGTTTAAGGAATTGAGAAACCAGCACAGTTCACACATATAATGCAAATACATTTATCTACTCTATGCTTTTGTTTAAACTGTTCAATTTATTTCCAATTCCCACATTCAGTAAGTAAATGATAACTGTTAAATCCCCACCTTCCTCTTTCATATAACAATACTACTCTAGGTTTAAGACTTAACGAAATAACATAATATTATTAAAATAAAATGATCACCAAGTGGCCAATACACTATACTAATAATCATAGAATTTTTCTATCATAATACATGTTGAATTGATATTATAATTCCCAAGCTGGGTGTTTATTTAAAAGATATGGGTTTTTATTTAAATTTAAAAGACATGGGTTTTTATTTAAATTTAAAGTTACACAAAAGAGGAGCAACTCTTCTGCGAATTAATGGGAAGAAAACATCAGCTCGAAAATCACGTGGGCATGAAATATAATATTTAACCAATACAAATAAATTTTAGATACCCAAGTAGAAGAATAAGAAATAGATTGTTTTACAAGATTATTTACAGATAGTTACAGATCTACATTAAACTTTAGTTAGACTTGTATTACATTTGGAATTTGAAAGATGAAATTTAAAAGGTACATTAGAATAACTTTAGAATTCAAAAATAGTCTTTAATCTAGGGTATTATTTTACCTTTGATTGATCAAAGTATGCACACTTGATTGGAGAGTCCAAGATTCCTGGTTTAACAGCAGTCACATTTAGGAAAATAATTATATATAAGCAGCAGTATTAGTTTAGGTTTATCTCATTTTATGGGAAGCTCTGTATGTATAGCCACAGTCCGAAGAAGCGCAGCAGTCGCCTTACTCCTTGCACATTGTTAGATTTAAATTTGGATCAGGATAAGAAACAAGCAACAGCAATAGCATATTTTAAATTTTATTAGTTCTGAATCACCACTCATATTCATCACAAGAATTATTATATGCCTATAAGCAATCAGTCTGTTGCTTTTATGCCTTTTTTTTCTTTAGGATCCATTGAACAACTGCATCATCCATGCAAGTGGTCTCTCTGGTCTGTGCTATATATTCCTTTAGGTCATGGATGCATTAATGGTACAGGTTGAAATTTCAATCTGACCTCTTTTTAAAATATACCTTTTTTACATGACGTAATTTAAGTCAAATATTTTTATTTTATTTTTACTTTTGGGAAATATATGTATTCAAGCACGAGTGCATGTGTTGCACAACTGTTCCCAAAACTATTAATACAAAATAGCTAACTAAAAATAATAAACTAGCTGAGCACTTTCAAAGGATCTTGCCTTCATAATCATAGCTTTTGACAAACCATTTTTTTATATAATTGTAAGTTTAAAAATACTTTTTATCTCTGTCATCTTTTCCCCCTCCCACTATGATTTGCACTCTAATTAGCAGGGGAATTTCTATTTTTTTTAAACATCTTTACATTTAATTAAGAGACTTATTTTTAGATTTCATAACTTAAGTACTACCTGAATTTGACCTAAATAATAGCAAATATGTTTATGTTTAAAATATAATTATTAGTTTTTTTTATAAATTAAAATATTACTTAATAATCACAATAAGATTAAGATGATTATTTAATTTTACACAAAATCATGCACAGTAATTTAATAATACTCTGCAGTGCATTATTTTTAATATATAAACTGTATTGGAGTGTGTGTGCATATATGATGTTTGAAATAATTGTACATATATTGCATATTATTAAGCACCAAATCCAATATTCAAGGTCAGAATCCATGTAAACTGACAATAATGGGTGAGAGGTGGAATGATGACAGAATTAAGGTGAAACTAAGATTTGGATTCAAATCTTACAGTTTCAATATCCATAATAAAAACTAAGATACAATACCATTTGATCATCACTCATTCCATTCATTTTTTTTTGTCTTCATTATTGATCCCATTTGTTCTTATTTTCATATAGTGTCACCTTAAGATTAATTACTTAATGCAACCTTTGTTTTCTATTTACATTTTTATTTTCCATTTAAATAAACCATTATCCTCTTCTTATAAATCCACCTATATACCATGTCTACCTTATTTTCTTTATAATTAACATTCTCTGGATAAGAAACTGATGTCTACTGGACTCAAATGCTACAAATATACAATGGAGGTTTTATTTACCTTTCCAAATAAGGTGTGCTCTCATGGCAAGTAATCATTTATTCATCATGATACTATCTTAATATCCAAGCTTTTCCATTAAGCTCTTGTGGATTTTATCATTTTCATCTTATGGAAACTCCTCACATTATAACATCCAACTACATATACGAATATCACTTAGATTAACCTCATTATGTTCTTATCAGTTCTTCAGGAAATTACAATTTACCACATTGACTATCCCCTGGAATGACAACCTATCTAAATGTAAAAATGATCACACCGCACACACCATACAATAAATCAGCATAACTATATAATATTATCTTTCCATTAATTATTTTCCTAATCTCCTAGTAATATACTACAAAACAAAGTGTTAGTATAATTTGACAATGGTCAATATTTATTTATTTATCTTTAACTTAGGATCACAAGTTTATCTATTGTATCATATAGTTTATCATCCACCCATCTTCAGATTACTTTTCTTCACACTTCATTATCATGCATTTGGTTATTTTACTGTTATATTATTATGTTCTTTAACATTACCTTATACTAATCAACTTACATTTTAAAATATATCATACATTAATCTTACCTTGATATGATTTTATAATAAAAACTTAGAACATTATTTTACCCATTTCAATCTTCTATTTACTTTGAGTCTATAACGTTCTTATTTGGAATATATCTAAAATTATAACTTAAAACATACACATATAAAACAATTCTTAACATAATGAAGATTAACTTTATAACAAAAATAAAAATATATATATATAAAGTTAGCCATTATCTAATTTCTATCCAAAGAATATAAAATTATTATTTAGTTTCTTGTTTTTTTTATTAATCTATACATATGGAAAACTAATAGTTCAGATTTTCTTCCAGTATGTAAAGCTGATAATTCAGATTTTCTTCCACGTCAGGACTTTGAATGCATTTGTCAATTATCTAATAGATTGTCTCTTCAATATTTGAAAAATTATAATAAAATGAGGATTTTATTATTATTTTTTAAAGTTTAAATGTTCTCTGAAAGTATTTAATAATCAGAGATTTTAGTATCCCATTATTATAAATTTACTGGAATTAGTAGATTAATGGATTATGTCAAACATAACTATTCAAGTGTTTTTAAAGTGTAGATCAAAACCATTTAACATAAATAAGTTCATTGTTTTATTTCTATGTTTATATTACAGTTTATTGACATCAAATCTCATAATCTATTTTTTTTTCTATGGAACAATTTTAACTTCTGTGAGTTATTTTTAAATTTATTATTAACTATTCCAAATAAACATTTATAAGTCAGTTAAATAAAATCATTCCTATTTACAGTACTATAAGTATCTTCTTTTAAAAAAATATTGCTGGATCAGTTGTAATAATGTAAATCAATTTAATTATTATTCGTTATTTGTCTTTCACATTTCTGTGAGTTATTCTTTAAAGATTTTTTTTATTCTGACTTTAATTTAGTTTTCTTTATATCATAAAGTTAAATTATCTTTTAAATATATAATGAAGTATAGATAACTGTAACTGTTTTCACTTATGTGAAAGATTGTCCAACTCCTAACTGCTTGAAATGAATCAATATTATTCTTATATATTTGACTGTTCACCATAATTATAAGATCCACTGGCAATTTTTTCTGCATTACCATTTTTTAGAATTGTAATTTGATCTCCCAAACTATGACTTTGTGACAGGATGAAAAAATTAGTTTTTTTATTCCATGATAATTATTTATCCAACACACATTATCTTGATTTATACAAAATTAAATTACAGTTATAGCACAAAATTATCTTTATAATTGTCTGAATTTTATCAAATATTTCTGATGACTTAATTACTTACTGACCTCATTTGTTTTTCTTTTCCCTCCTCTTTTTTCCTATCGTCTGATTTTTATCCAAAATTCCTGACAATAATAATTAAAAGTTGTCTCAATTACTGAGCATTTTAATTTTTAACATAAAAATAATATTTCAAAACTAATTACATTCAACCTTTCAATTTAAACGTAACATAATATATTTATTCAACTTTATAAAAATATTTTACTAAACTATCCAAATTATCGATCTTTTATTATTATAATTATTTTTAAAATATATATATATTATAAAAATTATATATAGACCTAAAAAAAAAAAAAAAATCACGAACAAATAAAAACAATGGTATGTTTATAATATCTTTTAAGGTCTCTATTAAAATATCTATCAAGTTATTAGTGCCAGTTATATTTTTAAAATTTAAAATTTTGGATGATTAAATACATCTTATTACGGTATTTTATTATGGTGAGCTAATCAAAAGGTCACAATATATTTATATATGTGCAAGGAAATTAAGTCATGTATCACATAAACTAATTTTATAAGCAAAGTTATATTATATATGTTATATAATGAGCTTGCTAATAGCTTTTAATAAGTTTTCAGAATATCCCTATCCTCAAACTGGTTTCTAGCTCTGGCTGTTGTCATAGTGTGTCATTAATGACAACCAGGCTATTGGCAAGCACATTACATAATATATATATATATATAATATACAAATCAATATATATATATCAAAATACAGTACAATTTATATAAATTATATTCTTTTAGAAGTACTTTCGACTATACACTTTGTAGTCTTTATCAACTATATAACATTGAATAATCAAAACGAGACAACCCTTAACAATACCCATAGTTCAATTCAGATTTCCCACAATTCTGTTATCTTAACATTTGATGACTAGCGATTCATTAACATTTGACGATTTATTTTTATTTTTTTATTTTTCAAATTGAACGTTGTCATAATAAATGTAAAATAAAAGAGGCTATGTTGATTTCAAGAAATCGTCAAATGTTAATGAATTGCCAGTCATCAAATGTTAAGATAACAGAATTGTGGGAAATCTGAATTGAACTATGGGTATTGTTAAGGGTTGTCTCGTTTTGATTATTCAACGTTATATAGTTGATAAAGACTACAAAGTGTATAGTCGAAAGTACTTCTAAAAGAATATAATTTATATAGATTGTACTGTATTTTGATATATATATTGATTTGTATATTACATATATATATATATATATATATATATATCATAGTATTATTTTGGAAAGCTTCTGTGTAATAAAAGTTTAATAGTTAAATAGCTGATGTTTCAGTAAATAATATTATGACATCATTTGTCCATGAGAATATTAGAATTTATATATATATATGAAGTAAAATAAATTGATTAATCAAACCATTAAATACACATAAGACAAATTTAATATATATAAATATAATCACACATATCAATGGATCAGAAAAGTTATTGATAAACAACTTGTCACAATATTATTTGATATTAAATATTTTTAGGTGTTCCTTGAAACTAACATTAAAAACTTAACAAAACATAGATATTATGATAGATTATGACAATTTCATTATTGTACTGCAATAAATTAAATGTAATAATAATACTGCTTTTTATACGTAACAAATTATATTATTATTCTATTTAATTTATACATATTAAGATAAAATATATTCAAATTAAAAATGCATGAACTAAGTCAAAATATTATTTAAACCACTTTATTTAGACCTAAAAAATAACAAAAGAAAGTTTTTTTTTTCTTTTTTGATTTATAGGAGTCAGGCTAATAGACATACTGTTAAATAGATGATATGATTAAAAATACATTAAAAATTTCATTTAACTTTTAATATTTATATCTATAAAATCCAAAAAAAAATTCTGTTGTCATACATAGCTCTTTATAAGAGAGGATTATTTACTTTCATAAATAATTAAAAAGTCATTCTTTTAAACTTTCACACATACATTCTGTTTTTGGTTATAGGGGCCAGACTACTAATAATTCAGTGTGTAACTGGTTGTTTCTTAATAACATTGTTACTGAACTCTACATAAAAAAGTACCATAATTAATCTCATTAAATTTTCAATATTTGCATGCATATGCATATATTAAAAAATCCATATATTAAAATGCATATATTAAAAAAGACTAAAATAAACTGGCTCTGAAGAAGAGTGCAGGTCAATCGCGTTGTAGGTGTATGTATATGTACAAATAAGGAGTTTTGCTAAAAAGTGTTTGAAGTGGTTTGGATAAATTGCAATTATAGGATATTACAGCAAAATAAAGAAAAGTGTGATTTTGGTATTATTGAATCATTTATATACATTAAGATGATAAAAGATAATAGCTTTAGATATATGATACTTTTATTTTGTTTAATGTTAATATTCTGTTGTCATAAAGCAAAATTGAAATTAATTCACTATATATTTATTTTATCTTTATTTAATTTACAAAATGCATGGTTAATGAGAGAAAATCATGTGGAGTTTTTATATTAGTGTATAGTTGTGATATAATGGAATTTGAAATGAGTAAAATGCTTATAAATTACAATATATTTTGGTAAATATATTTTTTAGTATAATTTAGTATTTTTATGAACATAAAATATAAACTTTGAAATCATAATAAAAAAATTTCATGTATTAAACTAGGATAAATCTCCATTCTTAGATAACTGAATATTAGTTTAATAATTATTAATATAATATTTCTATCAGGTGGATATTAAGTTTACTTTGAATTTTCTCCATTATTGAAAAGGATAAGCTTATAAACATCAAAAATATATGGAATAGATAATCCATTGTATTTTGGATTTTTGCTGGGCGTGTAGGGTGATATTAGTTCGCAGACTGAATGCGAATGCTTTGCTTTCATTAATTTTATATATATAATAAACAATTTTAAATCAAATAAAGTATGGCAAACATGTATTTGGTACAGATGCACCATTTTATAAACAAAACTATTAAAAATACACTAAGGAGAATTTTTAACATATACTTAGTCCCAATTCTTATTTTATTAAATACTAATAGTATAGCAGTAAGTCCTGTAAAGCATGTACATACTATGATTTTTTTTCTCAAATGTTTTTTTATTATTGTACTATTCTTCACTATTTGGAATTAAGATTTTCTTCCATCATGTACGTGAGACAGACTTATGTGTTATATTAGGGGTAACTTTTTTAAAAAAAATTAGCCTAAGTTTTACCACTGAGCATTAAAAATGATTGCATTGCGATTTTACTAAAGAAAGTAATACTTACGTAATGAACATCAGCATGACAAGCTTCATTTTATTAAAGATTTATATATATAATTAAAGTTTTATTTTATTACAAAATCTTCATATTATATTGTTACCATATACATATAGGTAAAAGATTAAATAAATTTTAAATAGCTAATTTCAAAAAATATAGATTAAATAAGCCTCATTACTCATTAGCTTACTAATAGTTAAATAATGATTGGAGATTGGGAGGGGGGGTAGTAATTTTCCATTCTTTGTTTTATGCCTTAGTCAAGAATAGAAAGATATTAATTTACTAATTAATATTACATGGCCAGTTAATTGGAAGACAAATTCTAAATCTATTTAGTGATTTACAAAATGTTTCAATTTTTACTCAGTACGAATTCAAACCCCCATAATACTTAATAATATCCTATTACTCTAATCACTAATACACTATGCATTATTTCTCATCATCATCATCATCAACCATTATCAATCCACTGCAGGATGAAGGTCTCTCCAAGTTTAATCCATCCTCTCCGATCTTTAGCTTCTCTTCTCCACAACACCCCTGCACATTTTCTTATTTCATCCATCCATCTCACATGTGGTCTCTTTCTGGGTCTTTTACAATCTCTTGGAATCCAGTTTAAAATTTCAATTGTCCATCTATTATCATCTCTTCTAGCAATATGTCCAGCCCAACTCCATTTCAATCTTTTAATTTTTTCAATAAGGTCAGTAACACCTGTTTGTTGTCTTACCCATACATTGCGTTTTCGATCTCTTCTTGTTACTCCCAACATACATCTCTCCATACTCCTTTGAGTGGTCTGAAGTCTCTGTATTGCTCTTCTATTAAGTGTCCAAGTCTCAGATCCATAAGTAAGAACTGGTAAAACACATTTGTTAAAAACCATCCTTTTCAAACACATAGGCATATTTCCTTTTAGTATCAAGTTATTTCTACCAAAAGCACTCCAACCAAGTTTAATTCTATGATTAATTTCCTCCATTATGTTTCCATCTGTATTAATAATCTGACCAAGGTATTTGTAACTGTTAACTTCTTCTAATTCTTCATAATCAATTTTTATTTTCATATTTTGAGCAAATCGATTAAACATTACTTTAGTCTTTTTAACATTTATCTTTAGTCCTACTTTTCTACTTTCATCTGCTAACTCCTGCAACATTTCCTGCAGCTCTGAAGCATTATTTGCAAAAACAACTACATCATCTGCAAAATCTAAATGACTTAAATACTCTCCATTTACTTTCACTCCTTTAGTTTCCCATTTTAATCCACAAAATACTTCTTGCAGCACTGCTGTAAAGAGTTTTGGAGATATGGAGTCACCTTGTCTTACACCTTTCTCAATGTTGATTTTTCCAGTATCATTATGTAATCTAATTGTTGCTGTTGCATTTTTATAAATATTCTTTAAAATATGACAATATCCTGGATCTATACCTTGGTGATCCAATGCTTTAATCACTGAAGAAATGTGTATAGAATCGAATGCCTTTTCATAATCTACAAATCCAAAACACAATGACAACTCATATTCGTTTGTCCTTTCTATGACTTCTCTCAATACCTGGATATGATCTATTGTACTAAAACCACTTTTAAATCCAGCTTGTTCTCTTGGTTGGTGGAAATCCAAAGTTCTCTGTAGACGAGTTGTAATTATCTTGGTAAAAATTTTATATAAAACTGATAAAAGGCTGATAGGTCTGTAATTTCTAATATCTTCTTTATCACCTTTTTTAAATATTAATATTATTACTGCATTCTTCCAATCTTCCGGTACATCTTTATCATTTAGACATTTGGTATATAACTTTGCTAAAATTGTTTCTATTTCTTCACCTGCTTCTTTTAATATATCAATTATAATTCCATCATTTCCTGGAGTCTTTCCTTTCTTCATACACTTAATTTCATGTCTCACTTCTTCATTTAAAATTCTGGGCAATTCGGAAGATGTAATAGATATAGGAGATACTTGTTCTTTATTACTAAATAATTCTTGATAAAAATCTTCTATCAATTTCATGATGTCATCTCTCTTTTTAGTAATAATTCCATCTTTTTTTCTTATTGCAGATATAAATTTCCTACCAATACCAAAATGTTGTTTAACATTTTTGAGACTTTTATTTTCTTCTACAGCTTTCCTTGCTATTTCACAGTTATACTTTCTTATATCATTTTCAACTCTTTTCCGTAACATTTTACAAAATTCGAGATATTCAATTTTTTTTAATACATCATTTTTGTATATCTTCATATTCCTTCTTTTCTTCATAAATTCTCTAGTCTCAGTAAAAATTTTATTAGTCAATTGCTGCTTTTTTCTACCAGCTATGTTTGTTGCAGTTTTTAAAAGTGTATCAGTTATTTTCATATTAATTTCATTCAAATCTGAATCATGTTCAAAATCTCCTAACACTTGAAACCTATTTGTAAGTTCTAATTTAAATTCATTAGAATGTTTCTGAAGATTAGGAATATCAACTGTAAATATTGTTTTTCTTAATAATTTTTGTCTCTCTAGTTTTACATTAACACGTAACTTACACCTTACTAATCGATGATCACTTCCTGTGTTAAATTTATTAAGAACATTACAATCTTGAAATATGTATTTTCTGTTAGTCAAAATATAATCCAATTCTGCTGTACCTTCATTTGGATGCTTCCATGTCCATTTCCTTTTAACATTTTTCTCAAAAAATGAATTCATAATATAAAGTTTTTCTTTTTCTGCAAACTCCACAAGTCTATGTCCTCTCTCATTTCTATTACCATAACCAAAATTACCTACAGCAATTTCATCTTTCATTTGTCTACCAATTCTAGCATTAAAGTCTCCCATAACAATTTTAAAATGTTGTTTACTCTGATCAAAAGCCTTTTGTACATCTATATAAAAATTTTCTACTACTTCATCACTATGAGAACTTGTTGGGGCATAAACTTGAATTATCTGCATTTGGTATCTGCTATTAAGTTGTATAACTAATCTTGCCACTCTGTCCAATACACCATCAATCTCCACAATATTGTTCTTCCACTTTTTATTTATAATGAATCCTACTCCACTTGTATTTCCAATATGTGTGCCTTTATAATAGAGTATATGTCCACTTTTTAAATCAATTGTTTCTTCTCCTTTTCTTCTAACTTCACAAAGTCCAATAATGTCCCATTTAATATAAGACAGTTCTTCTTCTAATTCTTGCAATCTTCCTTCACTTGAAAGTGATCTGCAGTTATAAGTACCTAAATAACAAGTCGTCATCAAATGGCAACCTGGGTCTGCAATCAGGGGATTCTTAGCACCCTCCGCCTTTGGCCACCAACCGCTGCCTTGGTTGGTGACTTTACAGCCTCCTGGGAATAAGGGCCATGCTTTATTTTTGTCTGTCATAATTGTATATATGTATTGGAAAAATATTTATCATTTACACAAACATTCATTCTGCCTTATCAGGCACTGAGAAGAAAGACCATGGTGTTTCTTGATCTTAAACTCAGAGGTAAAAAGCCAATAAACTCACCATGCTGGCTAATGCGTGTTGGTGAGCAGCCCATCCATGTTCGTATACTATATGAATAATCACATAGTAATAACAGCTGCAATGACAAGAACATATGGAGTGGACATTAGGAATTTGCCCTGCTCGGTTCCTTTAAGGCCTCCAAGAGGAATCAAAGGGTCTCCTTTCAGTTAATAGCAAACTCCTTTCTGCAGCCATTATTTCTCATATATATATATATTTGTGTGCGTGTCATGTATAAATTATGAAAACTATAAATTTAGAATTTATATAATGTTATAGACAAGTTAAATAATATTCCTTTAGCATGTTATTCAATATGCCTAAAGGCAGGTGGAATAACTAGATCTTAGAATGGAATGCTTAAAAAACAATAGCATAATAGATAATATTAAATAATGAAATAAAAGATAAAATAGAAATGGAACAAAGTTCAATTACATAACATAAACAGAAAAAAAAACTAAATATTTAAATTTATACACTATATAGTCTTAAACCTGCATATGTATATATATGTAATGTATGCGAGATTCGAATTCAAACTTCCACACGACTCTTAACTCTCCTTGCCATCTCATATTGCTGAACCACCTCATCACACATGTTGAAAACATAAATAATCACCAATATTTGTATTTCGTGCTAAACCAGCACTCGCTATGAAAAAGTAATTTGGTTTACTTTTATCACATGATTCATCATTTTTCATTGCATTATAAAGAAAATACCTAACTCTAAATATCTGATTTTTGCAGTCGATTACACCTAATAGGAAAAACTTGTTAAAAAGAAGTTTCATTTAAAATCCTTAACTTTTATTTTTTATAAACAAGTTTTGGATAAAGTATTTTCCTACATTTTTACTTCTAGAGGATTTTAGCAGCACACAGAACAACTCTGGGTGATTATTTTTAGCGCTGTCATCAGTTTTCATCTTAGCAACCATTGCATATGAATCATGTAATAACAATTCATTAAATGCATAAACATTTTCAAATTTGTCTTTTATATACTTGCAATCTATTTTCTTGGACAGATTTTAAAATTCTTTACCGCAAGTGAAAAGTAATAATAGTAAATATCATAAAATCTTGGATGAGTGATGAATTGTCTAAGGAGATGATTAGACGATTAGACGGTTATGTTAGCATGCTAATTTAAAGCATAGCGCATTTTTTGATTTTCCCGTTAAAAATAACTTATTGGACTTTGAGAACTAAAGTTTTTGGAAATTATTCTGAGTAAAATAAGAAAATGCAAATTATTTCTCATACTTCAACTTCATTATTATGTCACATGACATCCTTAGCAGTTATTATATGATTATATCTGGTAAAATGAAAATACCACATTAGTTGGCTCAGAAAAGAAGAAAAATAATAACAATTGAATTATATGATTATATACAAATCAATATTTTAAAAAAGCTATAATTGCATTATCTTTGAATAATTACCAGATTAATTATTTATAAATGAGTATTAAAGTCACAATCTTCAGCTTTTTTAATTCTTTGAAAGGTAACATTTATAGAAAGAATTTCATTATCACAGCCAACAAATTCATTATACATTTTATGGCACTCTAACTCCAAATAAAAATTTATTTATCTTATAATCCAAAACAGTTGGAAAATATGAGTGCTTATTTTTAAGATAAAAAGCATTCCGCTTTCCAAATTGGGAATTGTATAACAATATGCTTAAAAGATAAAACTTTATGTCTGTATTTTAAAACCAATATCAGAATAGAAAATATCAAAAGAAAAAAGCAGACTGGGTAACATAACTTTTACCTATGTTTATCTGGATTATAGTTTTAGACTGAGTACATCATCTGATTTATTTTTAATCAAATGCATTTATTTTTCACTAGTCAGCCGATAATTTATCAAATTATCCATATAGTCATTAATCTATAAATGAATAACTAACTATTATTAATTATAGGGTAAATGTCTTATTTAGTCTGAATTGGTCAGATAAATATTGATGCACTAGTTGTAACATAACATTAAAAAGATGGCTGTATAGAAATATAATGCAATTTTTGTCACAGCTAAGGAAAGTATTATTCTCCTACATAGAGAGAGAAATATTAATTATATACTGGATTATCAGCAGTATCTATATTAATTATTAAATATCTTTAAACAATGCAACTGCTGATAACAATTCGCAGGTTAGTATATATAATATTTTGAGTGGTATTTTTCAGATCTCCATTTTAGGAATATAATGCAACTTTTGTCACAGCTAAGGAAAGTATTATTCTTCTACATAGAGAGAGAAATATTAATTATATACTGGATTATCAGCAGTATCTATATAAATTATTAAATATCTTTAAACAATGCAACTGCTGATAACAATTTGCAGGTTAGTATATATAATATTTTGAGTGATATTTTTCTGATCTCCATTTTAGGTACCTCTAGTTCTAACAATGACAATACTAGTATGGAAATTAAATCAAGGCCTTTAGATTTATAAATATTGAATTTAAGGTGACACTTCAATCACCTAGGCTATTCTATCAAGCAACATTACCTTATATTTAATATTCACAAATCTAAAAGTCCTGGTTTAATACTATGCTAATAATGTCATTGGTAAGGTCAGTTCCTGAAAAATCACTTAAAATTTTGTGTTATATACTAACACATTTTCTATTACTAGCAGTTCAATGTATTTGAAAAGTTAAAATAAAGTTTGAATTTTACATAATCTAATGTATAATGACAACTAAAATACCATTATCACAAACGTTTAGATGCACTATGTTCTTTTTAATGTTTATAGCATGAGATTATTAATTTCACAAAATATGAGGTTATTTAAATATAAAGAAACAGTTGATTGAATTTCCTAAATTTATATTTTTTTTATATATAAATAAGCATTTTAAAAAATTAAGCTGGTAGTATTAATCATTTTGATATTAAAATACAAAAAATAAAGTTTTCTTTTATATTTGATTAATTAAACATGTAAATTTTGTAAAAAAAAATTAATTACTTTTGTTTTTTTACTATATATTATACATGGAAAACGAGAGATAAAGTTGAATTATCCCAAGTGTCTGTGCTCAATTAAAATATATATATATATTAATTGTTAACTGATGATAATCTCTAATTTAATAAATAATAATCATTAATATCTTTATCTGAGGTAGGCTCTGTCAAAGATGTGAGTTCATAAAATTTGAGAGGTTATAAAGAAAAATGTAATAATATATTTAAACGATTTAATTTTTTTATCTCTATCATTATATGATAACACAGTTTATTAATCTTTGAGATTATTTTTTTACTAAAAATCAGCAAAAAAAGCTTTTAAATTAATATTAGAAAGAGTCATTTCAAAAGTTTAAGAAATAATATTGATATAAATACAGTGAATATTCAGTCCTGACAAAAATAAATGTTAGATATGAAAAAAAATACAATTGAATCCAATAAAAATTATAAATATCGTCAATTTAATGCTTATTCATTAAAATACACATAAAATTCAACCTAGATTTTATAATTTAAAATATTCCATATCTATTATTTACAAAAAGTATGTGGTATGTATTTAATTTTATTATCATAATATTTCCATACTGTATGTTTAAAAAATTAGGATTAAAATTGATACAGCATTTTCTATTAATTAACTTGTTTTTATTTCACTTAAAAAAATCACAAATGAAATGTAAACTCATATATTTTTTCATTATAGTTGTTGTTGTTGTTAAAGTTCAGTCCACTTATAAATTATTCAATCTGAGAGATTTAAATGTTTCTGTATATGAAAAAAAAAATAGAGTGATTGTGTAAAAATAAGTTCAGGTGCGGGTCTGCACTCCTCAATTCTTCCTCAGGGGTCGATGGTGGTGGTCATTAGGGTCTGGTTTATGGATGTGGGCTTTGACGATTATTGCCACTACCCAGAAATCCTGTTGAGAAGCTACAGGGTCAAAGTTTTCAGCACTGTTTGTGCTCTGATTCGTTGTTATGCCCCCTTGATGGGTTGTTTTGGAGGCAGTGCAGATCTGTGCTTGTCACTTATTAATTTTTTTTCCCCAGTTGGCATTTCAATTTTGGGCAGGTAGACTGAAAGTGCTCCCTACCCATTTGGGCAGTTGAATTGGGAGATAGAGATGCCTAAAATGGACTTGGCTGCAGTCAAGGATTTAATGTCTAATGGCCTTGGGCCTTGGACCTTGTTGCCTGTTCTGGTAGTTGGCACAATGCTGGATGTCTGTGTATTCAGCTGAAGCATTTGGGTCTTTGCTTCAAGGCCCCAGGGAGGGAAATCATTGGGTGATGGATGACTCATCAGCAGTTGGGCCATCTAGACTCATGTACAGATAGATATACACTAAACAAAATTATAGCAACCCTTTTATGGATATAATTATTAACGAGCGTATGTACTTTTTATAAACCTAGTCAATAATTGTTTTACCTTATAACATTGAACACTTTGTAATTCTCAATGGGTAAGTGTACCTGAAAATTTTTGTAATCTTTTAACTAATAAACATTACTTTTGAAGAAAAAAAAAACAAATTTTAAATTTTTTTTATTAAAAACGAAATATAAAAATGTTTTTAAAAAAATTTAAGATTATGTTATATATATTTTTTAATTTATTTATAAGTAAAATTTATAAAAATATAATTATCAGAATTTTATTCAATAATAAGTATATTAAAAGTTTGATAGGAATTTAATAATTTTATATAAAATAATGTATTTTAGTGGTTGTATTTTTATGTTTATTCAAAATTTGTAGATCTGATGAAGACTGCATCATACAGTCAAAACTGTAATCAATATTAAAAGTTTTTTTGCTGAAAAATGAAATGTGGAATATTTTTGAAATTCAATATTATATGTGTGTATATATACTGTAGTAGTGTTTAGTATTATCTAATTGAGGTATAATATGTATGTATATATATTTGAATGAAAGAATATACAAATATATATATATATATATTTCAGATTTCATGTGGATGTCAAAAATTATATATCGGTGAATCGAGATGTTCTGTGGAAAAAAGATTGAAGGAGCATCAATTGTTATATAATCGAATTAAAAATAATGTAAATAGTCAATTTGGTACAGCTTCAATATTCTTTGACCATAAAAAAACTTGTAATTATAGGTTTACATTTAATAGTAATGAAATAAAAATATTAATGGAAGAAAGGGATCATAAAAAGAGAAAAATTAAAGAGGCAATTTTGGTCGATAAATATAAGGATGATGTTATTAATAGGCAAGTTGCAAATCCAGCCATACACAGCTTATGGAAATATATGTAACATTAAGGTTAAAAAAAATTGAAATTCAATTAAAGCTGATGAGGATTACTACATAATCGAAAGAGCTTCAAAAGAATTTAAACTACAATATTGTTTATACGATTAATTATTTATGTTTATAGATATATATGCACACATTATATACACCTGGGTCTTGTTTTGCACGATAGATAGGTTCCTCAGAAAACACACGCAAACAAAATCACACAAAAATAGACATAACTTACATTGAAAAAGGGGGGAGGCGGTCTGTGATTTTTCAAAATTCGCATAAATGGAAAGCACCAATGTAAAATTACTTTAAAATTCACGCAAAAAAAAAAACATAAGGAAATAAAATATGACTAATAAAAAATTTCAAATTTAAAAAAAATTGATACAAGGTAAACTTTTTTTAACTATAATATTTAATTTTATTCAAAATAATATATTTTTATGCATAATTTACCATACAGTAATTTACATTTTTATACACATTTTAATTACTATGATTTTCTGGTGATAACGTAATTAATCTTTGAGACGATGATTTTATTAATTGTTTACGAAGCTCGCGATATCCAGACATACAACCATTTAGCTCTTGTTGGAATTTAAGAGCCCGTTAATGATTAGTGTCATTAATAAGAAAATAATAATTGATTACGTTCTTTTTTAAAAAGCAAAAACAGAATGTGATTTAAAATGCAAAATTAACATGCACAATGTTTGAACAAATTTACATTATAATCTTGTAAAATGTAATGTGTGTATACATAAAATGTGGAAATCATGATTTTAATTTCATTATTGCATAAAATCTTACTAATATAAAGCACTGAAAATATTGAAATTACTAAGTTGAAAGTCAAATTCCAATAATGTGCTATTACTTTCAATATAACGTAAGTGTGCGAAATTTATTATTTAAAGTAATAGCGCATTATCAGAAATCGACTTCCGGTGAAACTGAATTGCATAACTTCAAAATCGTGTTAAATAAGTCCGCATAAAAAGAGACCCAGGTGTATTATATTTGTATATTTTTTCAAATTAAAAAAAAAGTATCTATGCAGAAAAATATTTTATTGAGACCAAGATTTATCAGTAACAGATATCAAAATAAAAAAATGACAATTTGAAAATAAGCTGCAAACATTGTTATAATATTTATTTTTATGGCTCTGAATTTAAAACCAAAAAAGCAGATAGTGAATATGAAAAAATCAGATATGCACTTCTTATGAATTAAAAGTTAAATCTATTTTTATTTAGCCACAATCAATATAAAATGTTCAGTTGAGTATGAAAGCTATTGTATTTAATTAATATCTATAATAAAATCATTTTTCTTGAAATATATTTAAATCTTTTATATATTTATATTTTATTTTAGCCTACTCCATTGTTTAAAATCATTTAGTGTTATTTAAATATTTGCATTAAAAAAGAATAACTGTGATTTAATAAATGTGTTATAATATTTCTAAAAATGATAATATTTAAATAAATATACAATATATATTGAGATGGATTGGTCTCATGACACACAACATAGTTGTATGTGCATGCATATATATTTAAAGTTTAAAAGAAAAAATAGAATTGAATACAGAAAAAAAATTGCATATAAAATTATTTAAAATAAAATCTGATTTGATATTTTTAAAGTACTGCAAATTATTTAAAATCAAATTTTAAAAAAAAATCTATATTTCTGATTTTATCAAGAATCTACAATTTTAATGTACTCAAGAAAGAAAAATATTTTTGTCTAAAGCAATATTTTTTTCTAAAATACTAATTAATTATAGAGTTAATTTTATAATCCTGTTTTTGCTTAGAAGACTAAAAATATGAATCCAATTTATCCATTACTTTGAACACTTTTTAGCCAAAGCTTTTATTGTATACCTATATGCATACACAATCTTATGTTTCGACTGTTCTGCAGTCTCTGCAGGACAGTCCAAATGTAAGATTATGTATGCATATTGGCACAATAAAAGGTTTTTGCTAAAAAGTGTTCAGAGTAGTTGACAAATTGAATTTATATAGGATAATATAGCAAAATAAAGGAAGTGGTGAATTAGTTAATATTTATGAAGACTAAAAATATATATTAAAATATTTTTGATATCAATGATGTAAATTTAAAATAAATAAAACAATGGTAATTTAATTATTATCTTGTTTTACTAATTAAAATTAAAAATATTTATTGTTAATCTTCCTGTTTATATATTCCACTTTCTCTACAATAAATAGTGGATTCAAATTAACTGACAGTTATTGTAGTTGGAAAGTAGAATGGAGATGACTTCTTTATTATTTCATAGCCCAATACATGGAAAGTAAAACTCTTCTGACTAAAGTTCATGAAATTATATAAACTGAAATAAGTTAAATACTGCCAATGCTTAGCTTATATATTTATTAGCCAGAATATGTCACACTGGCAATTTATATCAAAAATCACTTTAGTAATCTGGAGATTCTTAATATGGTATTTTATTCATATGCTATTTTATATGTGGATGGAATTCACAGATGAAAACATATTCTGTCAATTGCGTATTGCTCATATGTGATATCTATTTTACAAATATAAAAAGCATAGATGAAAGAAATTGAATAGTAAATAAAATATATAGTGGCATATTCATTTAAAGATTAATTTTGTAGTTAATGAAAATCTAATTTTTGTATTGCCCAAAAAAAAATGTTTAATTATTCTCTATTTTACAGATTTCTTTTAAAAGTAAATAATTATTGAATAAATTAGTCAGTTAAGAAGAAAATATTTTTAGAAAAAAAAAAAAGTGACTGATCAATTAAAGATTCAAATAAATTTAATATTTCCAGAGAAACTAACTCTAATTATATTTTGTTATGTTATTTATAAAAGACTTTTTTTAGAGTTAGAAAAATATAATGGACTTTCCAAATGTATTTTTTAAAGACAGGTGAAACTCCAGATTACATAAGATATTATTATAAACAATTTAGATGCAAGTTAATTAATTATTAAATTATTTTATATTAAAATATTTATATGTGTATGTGCATGTGTTTTATGCACATTTAATATTTAATTATTTACATTAATTAAAATAGAATAGTATTTAGAAAATTTATTAATAATTAATTGAAGCATTTTGTAATATTAGACATTCATACATGTGCATATGGATATATGTTTCTTAAATACTGTTATAATTAATGTACTATTATTAATTATATTTTGAATCAGAGCTATCAAGAACATGGTCTGTACGCAACATACATTTAGCAGTGATGGTTAGTGTGGCCTTCCTAGAGATTTTGATATTGCTCTAAATTCTATGGAATACCAAAAATGCATAAAACAATTACCTCTCTCCATTCTAATAGTGAGATCATCTCATTGTTTCTCTATTATAAAGTAAGTGGTATTCTCTTTAGTATTAATTTGTTTTTTGTTTATAAATATTCTAATAGATGCAGCTTTGCCCTTTCTGTCTATCAATATTTGTTATTCTTCCCCCCGAGTAGTAATTTGAATTAATAGTTCAACATATTATTTGATCATCAAAATATTTTTTTCAAAATTATAAATCAATAAATTATACTTGATTTATTAGAAATAGAAATTTACAAATAAAAAACATTCAAACAATTATATTTACACTTTACAAATATAGAAAGAAAAAAGGAAAAGGAAATATGTAACAAGAACAATTACTTTTTGTTTATTGTATAATTATTACAATGCTACTGAAAAAATAAATTAATTAAATTTTTATTCATTGATTCTCAATTTTTAAATGTTAACTTGTTAAATCTCATATTTATTGAGCATTGTTGAGAGTTTCCTTCAAAACAAGTATGATTGTTTTGCTGCTTTAAATTATTGTTTTAACATTATAATTGAAAAACAAATATGAAGAGATCAGTAATTACAAACAGTGGTTAACACTGAAGGTTTTACTTTATTGTTTATAACAGAAAAATGCCAGAACGGATTCACTTTCTTCTGGTATAGTTTTTATGCAAGATTTCAGAATAAAAAACAAAATGTTTGCATGTTTATAAAATATTTTTAATTATGTTTACACATTAATTGATTGGTTATTATTTATGACAAAAAGAAATACACATTTACACTTTCAAATTATTCATTTATGTTTTATTTATAGAAACATTGGTTAGTAAACTTGACCTTAATATAAAAAAAGAAAACCTATATTTATATTATCATTATCTAACAGAACTCACATAGTGATCACCATTTCTTATACTTGTTCATAAATGTTATTAAAACAGGATAAACTCTCCATACAGTGTGTCACTCAGTGCATTGATTACTCAGCTTGCACTGAGTGGCACTACTGTATAGAAAGTTTTGCCTGTTTTAATAACAGTTATGGTCATGCATAAGAAATGATGATCATGTGATGTTTAGTGGTTTAAGACCAATCCTGCCTAATAGTATAGTGGTGGTTATGTTTATTCAAGAACCAAAGATACCAAAATGTATGGGTATTGAACTGAGTTCAGACCTATATGACTATATAAGCTAATGGTCTTAGACTGAAAATATTATTGTGTTTTCAAATTTTATTCTATTAGTTTTGTAGTTAAGCAGAGATAAAAGTTGGCTGCTGGAGGATTGCATTAGATCCTAAGATCTAGGTGCAGTGCTCTCAGATCCAGGGCTCCTCACTGACAAAGGCCACAATTCAAAAACTAGTCTGGGGATATTGAATGAGTAGGCACTAGATGTGGATTTTATGCACAAGCCTTCTGGCATGCATTGATTACTCTGGATGCACTGAGTGGCACTACTATATGGAGAGTTTTGCCTGTTTTAATTCACATAGTGTTAAAATCTTTTCAAAAATTGCAATAATTATAGAATAAATGTGAGATTTTAAAGCAGAATTTACTAAATGTATAATAAATCCACATTTGTTCACTCACATTTTTAAAAAAATTAAAGAAAAATGATTTTTTTCATGTTTTGAAAGACTATTTAAACAAATATAGTTGATGATGTTTATAATCTGGTGTTTTTATTTACAAGTCAGTTTAAAACAATTAGTGTAATTTCTTTAGAATATTATTGATTTGTAAAATTAAATTAAAAGAAATCAAGCTCAAATTATTAATTTTAATATAAAATAAAGATTTTATACAGAAATAAAGGAGCTGAGTATTTTCAAAAACTCTCACCAGTGGAATAAAAGAAAATGTTAGATTTCGTAAGGGTTAATCAATTATTATAAAGTCATCATAAAGCTATAAAATTCTGCTTTAAAATTTAAAATTGCATTTATAGTTATTAAAATATCACAAAAATTCTGTAATATTTTGTTTAGTAGAGCATAATGATCATAGTTTTTTTTTAATCATTTCTTTTTATTTCTTAAAATCTAAGTACAAATATAAATACATTTCTTTTTTATAATAATTATTATATAAATATTTTGTAAAAATAATCGTGAATATTTAAGTAAAATACAAAAAAATAATTTCTTTTTTCATTACTAAGAATAATTGAAGAAGAATTTACAAGTTTATTTTTAAACCAAAATCAAAAAATCTTTGTCAGCTTGTTTGTAGCTTACTTCTGTAGCCATTAACGTCTTTATATTTTTAAACTAATAAATCAATATTTATTTTAATTTCAAATTTTATCATCAAACGAATGCAAAAGCAGCAAAATAATAGTAAAGGTAACTGCATGGGATTGATTTAAAGCTTAAGCAAGTCAGCACTATCACAGTACTCCATAACACCATGGAATTCAGAATTATTGACTTAAATAAAATGCATCAGTATAATACATCAAAGCACATTACTGTTTTATTTAACACTGCTTTTTGAAAAAAAAAATTATGTACAGTAACATATAGTAATAGGTTTTTACCCTTTCTGGAATTCTAACTGGTTTGTTTATTATAAAGAATAGAGAATTGTGTGTTTTAAAATCAGCAATATTTAAATTATCTGTGTCTGAAATATGTAGCAGAGTGAGAATACATTAAAGATAAGCTGTATAATTTTTTTCTCATACATATAAAGATCCATTAACTTTTTAAATGATAACAATTAATTCTTAAGGTATCAATAATCTCCACCTGTAGCCAAAGCAACCCCCTTGAACAGCGGGGAATGTACCATCTTTATCTATGGTCTGAAATATTTATATAGATAATAAAAATTGCAATGTATCAGACCATAGATAAAGATGGTACCACCTTTGTTATTTAAGGAGGTTCCCATGACTACAGGTTGAGATTTTTGACAGCTTAAGGGTGAATTTAGAAAAGAGACTCATGGGAAACTTTTTTTTCCTGATATACCTGTTACTAAAAACAGAATGGTCTTTAGACATTTTCTACTTTCAGGAAAACACATGAGCAAATACAGATTTAAATTTTAAAATTTCATTATCATACAGTTCAATTTTTTTTTTCTGAAGCTAAACCATTCTTTAAAAGAGTAGTAATCATACAGATAAATAAATTCTGCCTAGTAAATAAATTAAGTTATAAAAGCACATCTTGATAACTAATAGTTAAATTTAAAAAAATCATGTATAAAGCTTTAGCCCATATCTAAAACAATGATAAGAAATGGTAAAGAAGAAAAAGCAACAATTGTTAGAGCTTGTATTTCATATATAAAAAGAAATTATAGACAGTATCACATGTGTTTTTAATTGGTGTAATAAAAAAAATTTGTATACTATTAACAAAAAAAAAAAGTAATATTCTTTTCACACTGAAATACTCAATACTTCTTGAGATTTAAAGAGTTTATGACATTCTATGTAAATTTTGTATGGCCTGTTATTATATATTATTATTCATATCAGAGTTAGCAGAGATGAATAAGCAACCCAAATAGAGCAGTCATCATCAACAGGACTCTCCTCTATATTATGTATACTGGTTACAGTTTAGCTTTTCTGATATCAATATCAATCCATATGTGACACTTATACTAAAAATAAATTAGAGAGATCATCAAAAATATTAAAGGACTGAAGTATATCAACAAATATTATGATGCATTGTTACTACCAGTTGAATTTCTTTAAAAAAACCTTCATTGATAAAAGCAATTGTTAATTTTATACCACATCATTTAAATACTAACACTCTTCTTCTAATTTAGATATTTTAAAAACATTTGTTTTTTTTTGATTAGATACATATTTGAACTTATTCAGTGTTTTTCTTTTTTTGTATATCTCTGAATGTTATCTAAAATAACACCTTTTTTATCCAGATAGTGGTAAATGCAATCCTGCCAAAAATATCATTGCACTATTATTGTTAATTATACACATATAAAGTTAGAACATATTTCTCTCTCTCTTTCTTGTTCTCTCTCTCTCTCTCTCTCTCTCTCTATCTATCTATATATATATATATATATATATATATATATATATATATAAAAATATATATATATATATATATATATATATATATTATTTTTACCCTTTATCAATCCATTGCGAAATGAAGATCTCTTCTTATTTAATGTATCTCTGATCCACAATTTATTTTCTTTATATCATAACTTAAAATTTTCTTATTTCATTCATGCGTACCATATATAATTTTTTAAAGACCTTTTAGATCTTTTACAATATCCTAAATACAATTTGAAACTTTAGTTGCTTTTTTTTAAGCAGTGATGTCCAACACAACTTCATTTCTCTTTTTAATTTTTTAAAGATGTCAATATGTTGTTTTGGTATTTTCCATAATCTTTTTATACTTTACTGAGGGATTTACACTATCTGCATTGCTAGTAAGCTCTGATAAAAGATACTTATTAAAAAAACGTTTTTAAGCACATAAGTATATTTAAATTTTAATCATTATTTTTATCAAAAGTTTTATTGTTTTAAATTTTATTCATTGTATTTTCATCATCATTAATAATCTGATAAACTATCTTTTTTCTAATTTATTACAATCAATCAGTCTTTTCTTTTTTTTTTACTTTGAAAATCTATTAAAGATTATATTAGTTTTTATAGAATTTATCATTAGCTTTTTTGTTCTTTCTTGTTTTTTGCTTTTATCTGATAACTGTTACATTTTCTGAAGTTCTGACAGAAATTATTTTCAAAAACAACTGCATTTTCTGAGAACATTTATTTTTATTTTCTTATATTTTCATTGTGATCTGAAAATTACTTTCTATATACTGCTTAAAACATTTTTAAAAGGTGAGATCATCCTGTAATACATTAATTATCAATGTTAATATTCTTAATATGACTATGCAATCTAAGCATTAAAGTTGTATTTTGATCAATATTTTTTCAGAATTTGACAGTATCTTGCTTTTATATTTAATATATCAAAGCTTTAAAGTCCAGAGGCAGACATAAAATCAAATGATTTTTTATAAATTACGAATCAAAAGCACAATGTCAAGTCCTAATCATTATTTTTTTCTATAACTTTTATTAATATTTGTACATGATCTTTTGAGCAATAGTTAAGTTTGAACTCAGATTGTTATTTTGGTTGGCTTTCAGTTAACGTTCTCCAAATGTGAATTGTAATAATCTTTATAAAAATCTTGTATATAAATGCCAGAATTCTAATAAATATTCCAATTCTAATATTTTTTTCATTTTTTTTAAACATATAATTATCACATAGCATTCTTCCAATCATCTGATATATCTTCATCCCGTATTTTAAAGTGCTTTCAAAGTTTAATTAAAATTGAATGGAGTATTTCTAAATATTGGAGATATAAATTGATAATATTGCTATTCAAAATAATAATTTTTCACACTGTAGCTTGATTATAATTCATATCTTACATCTACGTAATCATTGCTCATTTTGTGTGTTAAATCTATTAAGTATAGCAATATTTTATTACTTTATTTAAAATATAATACTTTATTCATTTTGTGAAGCTTTTTCAAAATTTTCACGTATTTAATTGTTTATTTCCTGTCTTTATTTTAAATACTTGAACTTTGAAAAGATATCTCTTGTAAAGGCAACTATATTTTATTGTTTTCATATATTTTTATAATATTGTTCATTCTATATTCCTTTATAACATTGTTCTTTTTTCACAATTATATATGTTTTATCTCATCTCTAACATTTTTATGCCATTAATTTTCAGTTTTTGTTGTTTTTTTTTCACTCTAATCAAGTGTTAAAATTCCATATTATGATTTTAAATGATGAGTAGATTGAAAAACATCTAAATATTTATAAGATTATTTCCATCATTCAAACTAACATTTTTATAAAAATTATTAGACATTCAAATAATGTTTTATTAATCATAAAATCAGGTGATTAGCATCTTGCGGCATAAAATACTTCCTACAATCAGGGTTGATATTGTAGTTGTTTTTTGTTTGTTTGTTTGTTTGTTTTTATCAATAAATTGTTACTATATACTGATTCAATTTTACATTTACGAAACTAAAATCTTCTTTTATATATAATACATTGAAGAAAATATAATCTAGAGACAATCTCGTGTTCTTCTGATATTTATGCAACAACACGATATTCACTTTCGATACTAAAAGCACTGTAGCTACCAGTTAAAAACATTATATATTTTTAATATATGCGGGGTATATAAATGCAGATTTAAGCCTGTACAATGTATTAATTTATATATTTTTTAAATAAATTCTTCATCATTTTGAACGTATATGTAAAAATAAGAAGAGGCATATAACAAATGAAAAAAATATATAATTTTTATTTGTTGTTTTTGTTATTGTTTCTTTTAAATGATTATATGAATTACACGTATTAATATTTTAATATATTATAATTATTATTGAAACAAATTATTATTCCATATAAAATATTACGTGTTTATTTAATCAATGAAAGACTAATGGTGTTAAAACTTGGCTTGACAATGGTTCTAATGTTTATTTTATTAATGCCTGCGCACCAGCCTTTGATTCAGAGAATTCAAAAAAGAAAGCTTTTTTCCCCTTGCTGGTTGCATTATTAATGCAATAACATTAAAAGAATGATTTTTTTCTTCTTGGAGACTTTAATACACCTGCTAGTACAAATAGGAGACATTGGTTGAAACTTGTTGGAAATAATGACATTGTTTGCTTTAATTCAAGTGGTCTGTTGTTATTGAATTTTTGTGTAGCAAGTAGATTGAATATCGCAAACACTTTGTTTATGTAGACAAACTGCTATAAAGAGATACAGATACATCCACACAAGGACATTAAATTGAATATATTTTAGTTAAAAGTCAGAACAAAAAAAGTATATATTTCATAAACACCTTCAAACACACATTGTTGGATGGCTAATAGATTAGTAATCTCCAAAATAATAATACAGGCATTAAAAAGATCTTATTCAATTTATATTCATAAAAAAATAGATGACTGTTCACTATATTCTAAATTTTAACAGCTATTAAACACTAAAATTTCTAATTGAATCTCCAGAATTTCATATTACCTAAAATATGGAATTCTCTTAAGAAGTATCTTATTGATGCTATTAAATCTATTCTTAGGTTCACTAAAAAAAAAAATCTTCACTGATTTTATTTCTGATAATTATCTTATTAGTAGTAATTTGATTAAAAAACATTGATGTGTAACTTCGTAATAAATATTGATATCTAAAGGTAAAAGTTTAACGATTTACAAAAAGACTTAAAAATGATCAGTTGATTACAACTACAAAGAAGTATAATTTCTGATTGTAGTCACTCTTGGTTTTTTGGAAGCATTAAAAGCAACATATGGACCTGAGAAATGGTATCACAATTCTTTTAAATCCAGAAATGACATTATTTTATATGATGTCAATGACATTTTCTATAGGTAGTAGGAATATTTTGATCATCTTTTGAATAATTAAACAAGAATTGAGATATCACTTTTAATAATATATTCACTCTATCTACTCTTTTAAATTTGGTTCAAGATGTATAACTTTGTAATCTTAAAAATGGGAAGGTTAAGGATCCTAAGAAAATACTGGAAGGTTTAAAATATAGTGGTTTTATTTTAGATTCAAAAATGTAGATTTTTTTTAGAAATATTTAGACCCATAAAAGTTATGTTCCCTGATCTAAAGAATAGCCTCTATTGTTTTAATATTTAAAAATAAAAAGAATAGACAATGCTGGATTATAGTAATTATTATGGAATATTATTATTATTAACTTCAGTAAAGATACATTCATGGATTTTGTTCAACAGATTACTTCGAATCACAGATGAATGGTTATCAGAGACTCGGCGAGGTTTTGAAAATCACAAAACATTAAAGTTTTGTTGTGGGGGGGGTGCAAAAACATATCAAGAACAAAAGTATATATATATATATATATATATATATATATATATATATATATATATATATATATATATATATATATTGTACCAGTCAGAATTGTATGTTCATCTAACAAGAATTAGCATCTAAGCAAAAGTACCTAGAGTTCAATCATATGTGAGATACACAGGTCAGGAATACTCATAAACTCCACTCTATTGACCATTTCCCAAATCTCTTCTGATGATAGCAAATGACATTCTAACAATCCCCGGCCCAGAGGGTCAGCAGAGACACAAGACATCTAATGATTAACTAAAGGATGATGCAATATAATAACAGATGTGCATGCATGAATTAATAAAATATCCAAAGAATAGATTATTAACTATGAATTTATTGGAAATAACATTAATGATGCAATTAAATTAGTATATGAGCAAATGGATATAGACTTAAAAACACATTATAACTCTGATTACACATAATACATACTCTATCTGGGTTTCACATAATGTTGATGTGAGCATTCGATGCTGACCTTAGCAACATAAATTAAGGATTGATGGATATGCAAGTACTAAATATACATATTAGTAAGAAATTAATTAATCAAAACGTTGCGGCTTAATATGCTAATTTAAAATATATTTTATAGGGCTTCTATTATTCACACTATTATATTTTAAATCACTAAGAATGTAATGAAATTCAATAACCATACATGGGCTTTTATTATGAACATTATGATATTTTAAGTCACAAAGAATATAACGGATTTTAATAACTATACATTGTAACAGTCATAAAACATGTGACTCGTAAACATAGTGCAGAATTCGACCACTATACAGAACAGCAGCACCACCGAGTAGAGAAGCCACCCATGGTACTGAGTTTGAACATAGTTTATCAGTTCCACACTGCAATCCATGAAACAACGCATCTGATGCGACATTAGTAAATATTTCCTTAAGCACGGTGGTCAAAGATATGCAAGAGACTCATGATTTTATTCTCGAGTTAGCCAATAATCAAACTAATATTAATTAAACATTCATATTTACATAATCGAGGAAATATTATATAGAATGGGTATCGAATAAATGAAACGTAAATGCAGACGTATAGTTTAAAATTATTTATTAACACATTTTAAGAAGATCATTTACTAATAATATTTTGTGGACTAACAGCTTCAGTAGCGGGATTTGCAACATGATTATATTTTAAAGAATACATTATTTATTGGTTTACAAAAGGAATTATTTATTTGAGGGCGTAATCTAGCTACCTAAAATTCTCGAGTAAATATTTCTAATGCATGCCTGGAGGGATTTATACCTTTGCAATGCAAGAGTCTAAAGTATGGGTTATAAGAATAATGGCAGACATATATTTATTTAATTAAAATATTTATTTGTAACTAAGGGCAAACATTTATTTGAGAGTTAATTATGAAGATAATGCAGAGGCGGAGTGATGTATATAGAATAATAAAACTAAGTAAAGGAACATGTGGTACGCTTTAGAAAGGCGATATGGAATGGCAGTATATTGAAACTGCAATGCCGCGAATGGGTTTATAAGAATGTCGGGCTGGTCTCTGCCTCGGCCCGACGAAGTAAGGTGTCACATAAGCATAACCAGGAACAAGCGGTCCGTGTCACAGTTTTGCCGGCTGGCTGCATGATGTTGTCAAGTCCTACTGGAGCACCCATTATGCCCACTTGTATAGGATGACTGGGGTTAATTTCAACCCTGAAGAATCCAGAAATTTCATGGCGGAATGGGTCATTGCGTCTCTAAAACGTAACACATGTATACTGTATAAACGATTATGATGAGATTTAAATAGATTTCTGACTCAGCCCTACATTACCAATGTTTACTCAAGAACCCTGGAGACTCTCAAAGAAATGTGATTTTCTAGAATTATTTATTAGATTTAATAAATACAAAACATATATAAACTGGGAGTTATTACAACTAATATGCCAGCCATTTGCGAAGTAGTAGACCCTGCATTACAATAAATGATGCACTGAATTCGTGTCGATTTATATGAAAGTGAAGTTATTAAGGAAATAAGAATGTTGGGCTGGTCTCTGCCTCGGCCCGACGAAGTACAAATTAATGAAAATGTGACATGCATTCACTGTTTCAAACGATCATAGATTTAAACTTTGAAAATTGAGATAATTATGAGCATGCAATACTTAAATAATAAATATAGAGAAAATGTAGATTTTAAAAATACGCACCCAAGATAGAATGAGGTAAGCTAGATTAGTAGAGAAATTTACACATTAAGTTAATTTTTCAGTTTAGTTATACATATGGTAATTTTTACATTTTATAATTTAGATAAGTAGTATGAAGAAGAGATATAGCATATTATTAGAGTACTCTAGAGTTTGAACACAGACAGGTACCTGTTTTATAAGAATTTTCTGATTCCATTAGTTTAGCAGCAAAAAGTTCATGAGTGGCAATTCTTTCTTGTATTTAGATATTTCATTTTCTTTCACAGCAGCAGCAGCTTTCTCATTCATTTCAGGCAGCAGATCTTCATGGTGAATTTATGATGGGCAATGGAAAGTTCGGCATCTGACAGGCCATCTCCCGATGGAGAATAATCTAGGTGCTTTACTCGGTCATACCTTGGCAGGAACAAATTATTTTTATATTTTTGGAGACTCTCAGTGATTGAGAGCAAAGCTAAAGTTTAAGTGAATGTCTCCAGCAAGTCTAAGATGGCCTCTTTTTTTTTATCTTGATCTTTCATATTTTTGTTAAGATATTTTAGGTTCTACTTAATCTGCCCTGAGGATAATCAATGCATTTTGTTGGTTTTTAATTAAAGAAAGCTGCCGTTCTATTGTTTACATTTTATGTTTACTAATTATACTTTGGGAATTTTTCTTTAATTAATCTATTATCTATCACTGACCGATGCTTTTCAATTTCAAAGACAAAAAGGGAACATAAGATTATTTTAACTTTTAATTAAATATTACATCAGATTTTTTTAGAATTATTATTAAACGAAATTTAAACAAAGCAATAAATATGAACTTTATAATCCAAAATAAATTATTAAAATTATACAAAATTATATAACTAAAAGAAATCTAAATTATACAATTTTATTCCTATTTATTGCCTTTAATTTGAGATCGAAATGTGTGCATGTTTATGCTGAATTCTACATATATTTATACATTTTTAATATTGCTACACACACAATTCGATACCAAAAAGTTTAAATTTGGGCGGGATAGACCGGTCAGTGAGAGACGACAGAAAAAGGTGAAACAAGATTCGAATACGAATCTTACTGTTTCAACGTGGGCTTTTATTATCTACATTATAATATTTAAATCACAAAGAATATAATGGATTTCAATAACTATACATGGTATTTTATTATATCCATTATGATAGTTTGAATAACAAATGATCTAGTGAATTTTGATTATACCTTGGATTTCATCATAATTACATTAACGATAGATTAATTATCTTGGAAATTATAAAATGATTCATCATTTATGATTTACATATAGAATAAGGAAAAGCATAGTTACCTCGACATTCAGTCACATGACTTGACTTTTATAGGCTTTATTAAATGTTAACTATCAATGTATTTAATAGCGGTTTAACGATAGGGTGGATAGTGCTAATAAGCTATAACATGTGATAGGGCAAACTAAATTTATATTATAATATGAGAATTTGGGGTGGCTTAGGAAAATCATATCATTATGACTTACAGACAAATAAAATATATGAGGAAGTATAAACAATAGTGTGCGGACCGAATGATAATGTTTGAAATGATGAGAAGCTTCATCAACTTGGAAACGAAAAACATAAGCTCATCTGACTTGTGACAGATGGCATCTGAAGTGGTCGGCAGGATACTATGGTTCCGTTTCTCCGAATGTTAACCCATAATAGAGCCTACATGACCAAACACAACCTTTGGAGTCGGGGCCCTCCACACTATGCCGAGAAATGTCCTTTAAGGATTCCAGTAATGAGAGAAAGTATGACAAAGCAACATTTGCTTGATGAACATTATCACCAGGATGCATCGCAAAGGCTTTCAGGTCTGTATTAACACTGATTTTTATTTGTGGCCTTAATGAATAAGTAAGCCTAGCATAATGAAATGACAATATAAGCAATCCCAAAAAGGGGCATACAATTTGCTTAAAGATTTATTTAGCATATCAATAATAAAATATGAAAAATTAAGATTCCCTTCATTAAATGCATATCAATACACCTGAAAAATTAGTTACTTAAATTATCGTTAGATGGCGGGCTAATTATATAATGAATCATCAACTAAAAGTAAGGATCTGAACTTCAATTTATTTAATACTAAATTTACTCATATTAATCAATAGCATGAAATAATAGTTAATAATTTATTTGAAATGATAATGGATAGCATAATATAAATTAATAAAAATAGTTTAGGAATATTTTTCAACCGGGCAAATCTTTATAGTTTAGTAAGAAAACTTATGTTTACAATTTAAAATTCCTTAATGGTGGAATAATAAAATAAAATAAGATTGATTCACCAGATTGAATTATTAGCATATCAATAATAAAATATGATTTTTATAATATCAAACTAAAATTACCGCATTTGAAATTAATAATACAGTAAGAGTGAAAACCCAGCAATCAAGTTTAGAAAATCAAATAAAATTCATATAGTGAAGCAAAAGAAAATCATTATTTAAGCAGTTAATCGGTTTGGCATTACCAATAGAAAATAAGCAGTTACATTTTAAAGAAAATAAAGACTACAAAAATGGAAATATTACAAAGATATACTTTAGGTGAAATAACTTTACATAATTAGAGGTTGAATTTTACAGTTTATGATTAAGAAAATTATTCAGATGAAAGTTTTTAGAGTTCATTTTGTGGCAGAAAATTGCCTTTATGTTAGATGATTTAATGGCCATATGCACACGTGTTGATTTCATTTTTGAAGAAATATGATTAATTTGGCATTATTTTGGCAAAATTGTGGTTAATGTCCATTCCTGGTGTATTTTACAGTTCATTTTGGCAGCAGTTTGGAAACGATGGCTTATGAGTACATTGGCACTAGTCTGATCTTGGAGAGATCGGGGAAGCAAATTTTATTTCTACTCATGAACCATTTTAAAATTCTGAGTGATGTAGATTACCTTGATGACAATGTTTAGAAACAAGATTCAGAGCTCTTTAGCTAGCAAATGCCGTTGTATTTATACTCATTTTGGCAGCCTTTGGTAATTCCTGGATGTAAGCTAACTGTCAACAATGACACAACTAATTTGAAAGTATGAACGAGATCAAATTCAAGAGAACTGGTCTTGGTTTATTTTGAGCTGAAAATAGACCCGTAGGATAATGTTAAGTAACGTGAATTTTTAAAATAAACTTATGTTAAAATAAAAATAAATATTTTCTGAATTTAAAATAAGACAAGTCTTTTGTTTGCTAAATTTGCGTATACTCTCTTGAACTTCCTCTCAAATAAAAATACATGAATAAAAATATATATATAATATAAATGCTTTTAATAAAATTATTTTGTTTATCTGTTACACACATATGCATGATTGTTTACCATGATAGAAATTTATGTTTTATATTTAAATTAATATTAAACGAGAATAAAGCTTAACAGAAAAATAAACAATCATGTTCATCTGTATATCTTCACTCCCTAGTGATTTATTATTAAATGACTGAGTTCAAACCCATGTTTGAAGGTTTCAAACATCACCAGAAAGTGAAGCCAAGTGTGTGCAACAGATTTGATTGCTTCATATTCCCCCCAATAAGGAAACAATAAAAAAAAACAATAAAAAAAGGATTCTACTTCGAATCAATGCATTATTTCAGGTGGCAAGAAAACGCATGGTTTAGTACCTCCATCTTAACAGGATTTACATGATTTGAACATTATCATTAAACTGCCATTAGTAAAATCAACTAACAACTACACTACATAAACCTCATTGTCAACCTCTTTTGACAAACTAATCTATCAGCAACTGTATTTATAAAAAAAAATGTAACATTGGATGCTATCTTTTGGTTTATTTATCTTTATAATACAAAACTCTAACCAATATGGGGTCTCCTAGGATGTTCTGTTTTTTTAAATGGCATATCTGTCAGTCCTACTAAATCAGTTCGTCCATTTTGGTGGGCCTAAACTATTATCTCCTGGGGTTGGGCAGTACATATGGTTTAAGATGTGAATCGTATGCTCCTGCATTACAGTGGCCTCTCAGTCCTTCTGCTTTCCTGGTTTTATCTGGTTCTGGAACCAAGTTACCATGATCAAGGGATGTTAAAAACTGGGACATCTTATCTACCTCCATGATCTGGCTTCCAAGCATAAGTTTCTGCTTCCAGACAGGTATATTGTGGTGAATGGTTCTAATGATTCAGGGGTCTGTGTATGCAAAGGCTGTCAGAGATCGGAACTTGGCCACTTGATGCACAAAAAACTGTGTGTGGGTCTCTTTGGAATTTGGTCTATATCTCTCCATTGATAACGCCTGCAGGATCCCATCCTGTCGCTCTTCATCCCAATAACTTCCTAGCACCACTGCCTTGTACTCTTTGAAGGTTTTGGGCTTCATTATTAGATAGCCCCACCAATCCTTGGCTGTGCCCCTCAGGTAATGGCTGGCTATGGCCACTTGCTCTGCATTCGTAGCTGGGTTGAAGAAAAAGAGCTCGTTTAGGCTTCCCAAATGTTCCTGTGGGCTATCCCCTGGTTCCCCCTGAAAAACTTGCACCTGAATGAACTTGGCCATATTGGAATTAGTTCCCTGACTGGCATTCTATCTAGCTCTCAAGCCCTTTCTACCACCATAAATTCTTTAACTACTGTTTTGTCTATATCTACTACATGGCAATGGCATTCCATCTCCCCCACTTTTATGTTAGAATCTGGGTGTGCTCCATCTTGGCTGCCTGATTCAGGTTTTTGCACCAGTTTTATTTGTTCTGCCTCCTGATTCAGATTCTCAATGGTCTGTTTCATCACTCCTAAGGTTTCTTGGATGTCTTTCACATGTTCCCCTTGCAACCTGATGTTGGCTTTTATCTCATCCAGTGTCTCTTCAGACTCTTGGACATGGTGGTGTAGTTGGTCACATTCATCTTTCACTTCTCTAACAGCTATATTTGTGTCCTCTACTCTTTGCATCGTGTCTATTTTCATTTCTTGGAGTTTTTGGAAATATCTCCGGGACTCTTCCTGAGCCTCTCTGATTTCCTGGAGCATACTATGCATTAAGGCTAGTAGGCTTTGCCTGTCCACTTCTATCCCTAATTTTGTCTGCTTATTATTCCCCAATCCTTCTAGTTCTTTAAAAGTAATCTCTGAACTGAGATCCCTTCTCAGATCAATATCTAATTCGCTACCCAAACTATCATTATCGTTCCCCAACTCACTGCTTTCCTTCATGTTAACAATTTTTTCCATATGATTGCTGAATTTTACTATTATTATTATTTATGATAACTAAATTTACTCCCCCTTCCTTTCCTCAACCATCACCTATGCCAAAACTCAACCTCCTCCCAACTGTTCTGTTTCTGCCATCTCTACTTTTATAATGCCCCCTATTACTGCTAAAATATTTACACTCAATGATCTCTGTCAAAACTAATACATATCAACAAATAAAATAAAATATCAAAGATAAAAAAATATATTTTTACCATGATGTTCCCTTGTCATATAGTCTGTTTGCTTGCTCACACCTGAAATGTACTAAAAAAAATCTTTTGATTTCCTTATTGTATAGGACATACAAAAACATGTGATACAATGACTCTCTTTTGCTCACTCATATACATGATTATGTTTTTCGTGAGTGTTTACCACTTGACAAAATTTATAAGTGTGTATAATACACAGGCACCATGTCAATGCAGTAGGCTTTCCACTCATAGCTATCTTTGGTTTGCATGCACATCGACAAACTTGATTGCTAACTTTATTATGGTTTACATACTCAATACATATAAGTAGTCATAATAATCTTAGTATTAGACTTTTTGAAAAAATAAAACATTGATAAAGAAACACTCATTAAAGTTTAGCAATAGTATACATTATTATTTATAAGAATAGTATTATCAATACCAAATTTATTTTAAGGTCACATCTTATATTGTTCAGATTATATTGCGTCTTTTAGGTCCAAAAAAAACATCTTATACATATTTCACAATTCTTTAAAATTATAAAATGTTATATATACAAATCGAATACTCTCCAGGGTATTGCAAGGTGTGGAAATATTATTGAGGCAGTACGATTTTGGGTTCAAACCAGAAAAAAAAAATTTTACATATATTTATTCATTAATATTTGAACCAGAGGGAAAAAAAACATTATACATAATATCAATTGCTTTATAGGGTATTGCAGGGTGAGGTAATTTCAAAATGCCCCACAGATGGGCATACAATACTGGGGGAAAAAATACTCTGTACCAGTCAGAATTGTATGTTCGTCTAACAAGAATTAGCATCTAAGCAAAAGTACCTAGAGTTCAATCATATGCGAGATACACAGGTCAGGAATACTCATGAACTCCACCCTATTGCTCATTTCCCAAATCTCTAACTTTACAAACAACACTTCTGATTATAGCAAACGACATTCTAACAATCCCCGGCCCAGAGGGTCAGCAGAGACACAAGAGATCTAATGATTAACTAAAGGATGATGCAATATAATAACAGATGTGCATACATGAATTAATAAAATGTCCAAAGAATAAATTATTAAATATGAATTTATTGAAAATACAATTAATGATGCAATTAAATTAGTATATGAGCAAATGGATATAGACTTAAAAACACATTATAACTCTGATTACACATAATAAATACTCTATCTGGGTTTCACATAATGTTGACATGAGCATTCCATGCTGACCTTAGGGAACATAAATTAAGGATTGATGGATATGCAAGTATTAAATATACATATTAGTAAGAAATTAATTAATCAAAATGATGCGGCTTAAAATGCTAATTTAAAATATATTTTATAGGGCTTCTATTATTCACACTATTATATTTTAAATCACTAAAAATGTAACAGAATTTAATAACCATACATTGGCTTTTATTATGAACATTATGATATTTTAAGTCACAAAAAATATAACGGATTTTAATAACTATATGTGGGTTTTTATTATCTACATTATAATATTTAAATCACAAAGAATATAACGGATTTCAATAACTATACATGGGCTTTTATTATATCCATTATGATAGTTTGAATAACAAATAATCTAGTGAATTTTGATTATACCTGGATTTCATCATAATTACATTAACGATAGATTAATTATCTTGGAAATTATAAAATGATTCATCATTTATGATTTACGTATAGAATAAGGAAAAGCACAGTTATCTCGACATTCAGTCACATGACTTGACTTTTATAGGCTTTATTAAACATTAACTTTCAACATATTTAATAGCGGTTTAACGATAGGGTGGATAGCACTAATAAGCTACAACTTGTGATAGGGCAAACTAAATTTATATTATAATATGAGAACTTGGGGTGGCTTAGGAAAATCATATCATTACGACTTACAGACAAATAAAATATATGAGGAAGTATAAACGATAGCGTGCAGACGGAATGATAACGTTTGAAAAAACGAAAAGCTTCATCAACTTGAGAACAAAAAAACATAAGCTCATTTGTGCTTGTGACAGATGGCATCCTAAGAAGTGGTCAGCAAGATACTATGGTTCCGTTTTTCTGAATGTTAACCCATAATAGAGCCTATGCAACCAAACACAACCTTTGGAGTCGGGGCCTCCACACTCCACCAAGAAATGTGCTTTAAGGATACCAGTAACGAGAGAAAGTATGACAAAGCAACATTTAATTGATGAACATTATCACCGGAACACATCATGAGGGCTTTCAGGTCTGTATTAACACTGATTTTTATTTGTGGCCTTGACGAATAAGTAAGCCTAGCATAATGAAATGACAATATAAGCAATCCCAAAAAGGGGCATACAATTTTCTTAAAGATTTATTTAGCATATCAATAATAAAATATGAAAAATTAAGATTCCCTTCATTAAACGCATATCAATATGCCCGAAAAATTAGTTACTTAAATTACCATTGGATGGCGAGCTAATTAGTTAATGAATCATCAACTAAAAGTAAGGATCTGAACTTTAATTTAGCTAATTAGTTAATGAGTCATCAACTAAAAGTAAGGATCTGAACTTCAATTTATTTAATACTAAATTTACTTAATATTAATCAATATCGTGTAATAATAGTTAATAATTTATTTGAAATAATAATGGATAGCATAATATAAATTAATAAAAATAGTTTAGGAATATTTTTCAACCGGGCGAATCTTTATAGTTTAGTAAGAAAACTTACGTTTACAATTTAAAATTCCTTAATAGTGGAATAATAAAATAAAATAAGATTGATTCACCAGATTGAATTATTAGCATATCAATAATAAAATATGATTTTCATAATATCAAATTAAAAGTGCCGCATTTGAAATTAATAATACAGTAAGAATGAAAACCCAGCAATCGAGTTTAGAAAATCAAATAAAATTTATATAGTAAAGCAAATGAAAATCATTATTTAAGCAGCTAATCGGTTTGGCATTACTGATAGAAAATAAGCAGTTACATTTTAAAGAAAATAAAAACTACAAAAATGGAAATATTACAAAGATATACTTTGGGTGAAATAACTTTACATAATTAGAGGTTGAATTTTACAGTTTACAATTAAGAAAATTATTCAGATGAAAGTTTTTAGAGTTCATTTTGCAGCAGGGAATTACCTTTATGTTAGATGATGTGATGGCCATATGCACATGTGTTGATTTTATTTTTGAAGAAATATGATTAATTTGGCACTATTTTGGCAAAATTGTGGTTAATGTCCATTCCTGGTGTATTTTACAGTTTATTTTGGCAGCAGTTTTGAAACGATGGCTTATGAGTACATTGGCACTGGTCTGATCTTGGAGAGATCGGGGAAGCAAATTTATTTCTACTCATGAACCATTTTAAAATTCTGAGTGACGTAGATTACCTTGATGATAATGTTTAGAAACAAGATACAGAGCTCTTTAGCTAGCAAATGCGGTGGTATTTATACTCATTTTGGCTGCCTTTGGTAATTCCCAGATGTAAGCTAATTGTCAACAATGACACAGCTAATTTGAAAGTATGAACGAGATCAAATTCGAGAGAGCTGGTCTTGATCTGTTAAGTAACGTGAATTTTTAAAATAAACTTATGTTAAAATAAAAACAAATCTTTTCTGAATTTAAAATAAGGCAGTCTTTTGTTTGCTAAATTTGCATTACTCTCTTGAATTTTCTCTCAAATAAAAATACATGAATAAAAATATATACGTAATATAAATGCTTATAATAAAATTATTATGTTTATCTGTTACACACACACATACGCATGATTGTTTACCGTGATAGAAATTTATGTTTTATATTTAAATTAATATTAAACGAGAATAAAGCTTAACAGAAAAACAAACAATCACATGCATCTGTATAAATGACTGAGTTCGAACCCATGTTTGAAGGTTTCAAACATCACCAGAAAGTGAAGCCACATGTGTGCAACAGATTTGACTGCTTCAGTATATAAATATTAAGCAATATCTGTATTAAAAGTTATTATAAAAATATAATTACTTCACACAATATCAATCCAAAATACAGTAAATAAATATTTTAAATATACTTTATTCAGAGTACTTTCAACTAGCTCAGTAGTTGTTGTCAACTATTTAAATTTTAAAAATAACATTACAAATACATCATATAAACATTTTCCCCACAATTCATCAATTTTATAATTCCCACAATTCACTAATTAAATTGATTAATAATTATAAACAACATTTGATTAATAGACAAGCAGCGAATGTTAAGATTAGTGAATTGTGGGAATTATAAAATTGATGAATTATGGGGAAATGTTTATATGATGTATTGTTATAGCTGAAACACACAGGTTTTATATATACCTGTGTCTATATATGTAATATATAGGGTATACGAGCACAGACTTTCACCTGACCCACCACTCTCCACATTATCTCATAACACTGATACGCTTGAACACATATATGTTGAAAAGATAAATAATCACCAATATACATATTTCATGCTAAACCAGAAATCATCAGTTGGTCCAGATTATCATCTCTACACATATATGCTATAAGTGCTCAGATATATATTAAGATAGCCAATCTTCATACTTTAATGCAGTGGTCTTCAACCTTTTCACCCCTGTGGCCCAGTAAAAATAAGGATAAGATTTCACAGACCAGCAGAAGTTTTCAGATAAATTTTCTTAAAGATGTAACCTGCTTAGCCTTAGATAAGCTTAATTGTTATAACTGATCAAAACAGCACACTAGTTAATGTGTATAGTAATGGTGTTGTTACCTTCACATGTTGAACACTCTTTCTCGAGTTGCGCAGTCATACTGCTACAGAAAACATACAATAACAATTGTTCTCATTAATGTGCTTGCATTTTACATTTATTATTTCATTGTTAAAATATGCAAGAATAAAATGTTATTCACCTGAATGTTGAAAAAGTCAAAACTTTTGATCTTATTTTATTTTGGGAGGGGGGAGGTTGAAAAATTCTTTGTCATCAACTGAGGCAAAAGATAGACACCAAAGTTATTTTTTGTTTGTTTTTATTTTTAAAGAAAGGTAACAGAAATTGGTTTTAAAAATAAAAGTTTTAGTATTTTAGCAGTATACAAATAAAAGCAAAAAAAAATATTGCCTTATAGACCAAAAAAAGTGGGCGTATTTTAAAACAAAAGAAAAAAGAAAACGAAGCTTGAAAAAGTCAAAAGTTTTGATCTTACTTTATTTTGGGGTGGTGGTGATATATTGAGAAATACATTGAAAATGTTAGAGATAGAACTTATTTTTTGGTTTTTATTTTTAAAAAAAGGTAATAAAAATTGATTTTCAAAATAAAACTTAAAGCCAAAAAAACACTAAAAATGAAATATTAAAAGAGAGAGTAAAAAAAATTTAAGAGATCAAAAAAAGTCATGTTACATTTTATTGTTTTAACAATGCTGACAAGCAGCCATGATTGGCTATCAAAAGACAACTGGAGTTTGTATAATAAAAAACTTTTTCTCCCCCTCCCCATAAACATCTGTGATAAATAAAAAAACAAATTAATTTATGTATGATTGATTAGATTTTGTTTTTGTTCTGTTTTTTTTTTTAATCGGGAAAAAATGCGATGAAAAAATAAATAAAAATTGTTCATATTAATTAAAAGTTTAAAATCGTATTATTTTGTATTATAAACTTTCTTGCCAGTCTACCTGTGGACCAGCAAAAAACTTCTGTGGCCTGGTACCAGTCTGTGGCCCCATGGTTGAAGACCACTGCTTTAATCAACAGGTTTCAATCTACTCCACACTCCAACTCTTCAACTGCTTTTGAGCATTCCATCATCAGATTTTCAATTGGATGGATAGTTGAAGAGTTGGAGTAGATTGAGACCTGTCCATTAAAGTATGAAGATTGGCTATCTTAATATATATCTGAGCACTTATAGCATATATGTGTAGTGATGGTAATCTGGACCAACTGATGATTGCTGGTTTAGCATGAAATTGGTGATTATTTATCTTTTCAACATGTGTTTGAGTGTATCAGTGTTATGAGATAGTGTAGAGGTGGTGGGTCATATGAAAGTCTGTGCTCATATACCCTATATATGACATATTGTTGTAACATTATTTTTGAATTTTGAATAGTTGACAGTGACTACTGAGCTAGTTAGTTGAAAGTACTTCCGAATAAAGTATATTTAAAATACTTATTTACTGTATTTTGGATTGATATTGTGTGAAGTAATTATATATATATATATATATATATATATATATATATATATATATATATATATATATATATATATATATATATATATATATATATATATATATATATATATATATTGTGAATATTCAGATTCATGATCAAAGTATTTAAAAAAAATAAAGAAGTTTGTTGATCTTGTTTGATTTTTTTTTTGTTTGATAAATGGATAATGGAAGATCTTGGAAATATAGATCAAATTGATCACCATGCCAATGTAAAGCTTTTAAATAGAATTGTTTATTGTTGATTCTTGCTTTAAAATACTAAATTCACTATAATCAAACTCAGGAAAAACATATAGGTAAATAAATAAATTTTGAAAACAATTTAGTGTGATATAAAAGTTTACTTAAATAGGATCAATATTATTTTACGTATTTTATTTCTTTGTTAATGCAGTCACCATAGTAACATTATTACATATAATTCAAGGTTTTTATGTCATATATTTGTTTATAAATTAATTGAAAAAAATATTATTATTAAAATATATATATATATATATATGTGTAAATTATTTATATTTATAAAGTGAATAAAGTTTGTAATATCAATTCTGTATTTTGGTTTACAAATAATAGGAAAAATCAAATCGAATTTGGCTTTCATTGCCATGTATCCATTTTCTCCAAACTTACATTACAAACTGTGAAAACTGTTGTAAAAAAATTGTTCGGCATTGATGTTTATTTGAGTAATTTTCAATAACTGTTATGACACCAGAACATCAGAAAGAGAACATATAAATAGCCACAAAAACTATAAGAGCAGCTATCATCTTTTCGTCATCACCAGAAAAGGACGTGTTTTCCATATTCTTTTAAATAAAAATTCTTCAATATTTATTTTTACTGTTAAACCATAAAAAAATGGAAGAATAAACTTAAATTATCTGCCCATTCATTCATTTGAATGGCAGTTGTGAAGGATTCCAAAGGAAACGGCAACAAAATGTAAAAAAGGAAACCTATGGGGAAAAAATGCTTTGTATGAAATTGGCTATTTTTATTTTAAAACAAAGATATTTCTGATTTAAAGTTTGGAGTATAACTACCATTGAATTTGGATAAATACCGTGTCACAAGCTAAGAAACACTCAGGATCAACTGGATTAATTTGCATCATAAAAAAGAGGCTAATTAAATCGCACTCTTTTCTTTGGAAAGGAAAAGGACTATTAGTGAAGCATTATAAAGTTTGACTTATTATTTCTGAGAAATAAACTTCTCTTTGCATCATAGAAACTGGGGATAAGTAAATTGCAATGGACAAATAAATAGCGAAAACGGACAGACTCTTATATAGGGTATAACTTTTCATTTTTATATATAAAAATGTGCGCATATTAATTTTTTTTTACATATATTTAAAAGGGATGATTTGTATTTTATTTAAATTATCTTTAGGAGTAATAGAATTTATGAAATTAAAGTGATCGGAGAGATTCCTTTAGTAATCATTTGAACTCTTGTCTAAGTATATATTAACACAATCCGATGTTGTTGTTTTATATATATATGATTTGATGGTTGCATGTATAAAATTTAGTTTAAAACATCGAACAGACAAGAGATTCAAATATATCATATTATTTCATATTCATTTAGCGGTTATTATTTTGACAAACAAATAGGCTTCGATCTCATCCTATTTCATATCTTTGGTATCTGTTATAGATAAATTTTTCAGTAAGATATTCAAAAGTCTCTCCATTCATTCATTCATTTTTTTTTATATACATGTCGTTATTGTTTTCGCAACACATTTTAGAGATACACAGAGTAATTTTATCATTTTTATTTATTCAGTCAATCTGAAATATAAATTAATTTTCTATGTATTTTGTTGTTCATCTTACCAATTTTCTTTTATATAATCAAATAAATTGAGTGATTCAAATGACAAGACTCCGTTTTTTTTTTTATTATTATTTGGATTGCATAAGATGACTTAGCTATTTAAATGACAAGGTTCAAACTCAGCTTGGTAAGTGTACTAGAATATAAGATATGGTATGTTTTGCATATTAGCATTTTATTTTATTCCCATATGAATTTTGTATTTATATTGGCATTCAAATATTATATATTATAATTTATCTTAGTTAATATTACAAAGTCAATCATTTCTATGTTTTTCTGATTCCGTCATAAAAAAAAGATATATACATAAATAGATCGTATTTTATCATTGATTCAGGACGACTTGTCTTAAATATTTTTAAAAAAACTTCTCTAAAATAAAGAGTATGAACTTCATTGAATAGTTTAATTGAATATTATCTTTAAATTGGGATGAATCTAAATTATAATCATATATTTTAATTATTGCCAACCAATTTCATATTCAGTTATTTGAAGGTTTAACTAGATGATATTTATTATTATAGGTCGATGGACATCCATTGGAAACTTAACATATCTTTTATATAATATAATTGGACATTATAAAGTTAGAAATTGGCTAATAAGTTTTCATGGAGTATTCTATTTTAACATATAAACGAAGCAATAATTAAGTATCACTTTATTGGAAGATATGAATAAATTATTTATATATTACTTTATAGCTTCTTATTAAACTAGACACAGATTAATTTGTTTAAACATTTAAAGGAGTGCATAGGTTTTCAAAGTGTCTTATAAAATGATATAAAAACTAGTTGATTTCAATAGAAAATTATTAATTAAATATTAAAGTAGAAAGAATTGTGTAGATACGAAGGAATGTTTATACTTTCTGTTTAGCGTTTTATTAAACTAGGTATACGTTTGAATCAACTATTATTTTGTTTCAACCTTTCAAAATAGTATCTATATTTAAGATGTTTTGTAAAATACAATTATAGGTATTTAGAAGCTCATCTGTTTAAATAAAATGCAATATCATTAAATATTTAAAGTAGATTTAAATTACTTCAATAATAATAGGTTAATAAAGTATATTGGAATCTGTTTTAGTTATTGATTGAATTTGATTTTAGTTAGCCTAATCGTATATTATTGTTTAGGGCAATGATATGTGAGTTCATTGCTCAGTGCAGTTTACTTTATAATTGTGATAGATTTGTGGATGTCTGGAGCAGATAATCTCATTACACTTTCGTTTCACATATAGCTTAAACAAATTAGACTTTAAGAGAGATTATTTATGCTTTGTGATGGTTTATTACATAATGGCGACTCGATTGAGCTAGACTAGATTAAATTAAATTAGATTTTAGATTTTTCATCAGATCATATTGATCATTCTACTCATCACCAGCAGTGATCAAATTTCATTCAGTTACAATATATATATATATATATATATATACACACACACAAATAAAATGTATATATATATATATATATATACACACACACAAATAAAATGTCTATTAATTAAAAAATATTATAATAATATAAATAATAAATACAATGGTAATTAAATATAATATATAATCTTTCAATCCTCAGAAGTATTTTCAGTTAATTTCTTAACCTTCCTCAACTGCCATTAAATTCAAAAAACATAACAGAAGCTTCCATTATATATTTTTAATTTAATCACAGTTGATGAGGGTTAAAGAATTCACTAAAAGTACTTCTGTGGATTGAACAACTGGATATTATATTTAATTACTGTTGTATTAATTATTATATTGTTATTATATATTGTAATGATATGGGAATATAAGGGTGGTCATTCCTGGGGTGATGGCAAATCATCATCAACCCCCGTCACAAAAATATTAACATTTACAAAAAGTATAATATTCAGGTAAGATATTATTTTAAAAATGTTGAAGTAATGTTTAACATGAACAATATATAAATAATTTTATATATTAAAAGCATGAGATCATAAGATCTCTGAGAAATCAGACAGCTAACTCAGAGCAGCAACTATGAGTATAATTGTAACTTCAACCAGCATTATTAATAAGTATAAGTAAGTAATACTAAAAATAAATAACCATTTATCATCATGAATGGTCAATCAATCAAACTACACCAAAAAAAATCAACAGTTCATCTTGTGGCTGGATTGTAAATGAGTCTTCTGTAAACGAGGCTAACTATTGAGCCTTTCCCAGCTTTGGGCAATTATTTAGACATAATCTGGATACACAAACTCAAGTGCTAATCCATTAAAATATATAACAATCAAAAATTGTAAGAATCAATACAGTAATGCTGGAGCATTAAAACATGCTGATCATCATCAATGCTCTAGCCATTTAGCACCATTAATGCACTGGCCAACTATAAATTTAAATTCTAATAAATACTAAAATAAATCAAGTGTAGTGCAAGAGCTTTGAAGAATATACTCTTTGCACCAACCCAGGAATCATCATCATCTGGATGCTCATACACTAAATATAAATCTCCATTCATATATCAGCCATTATATACAAATTTAGCTCAGAGGAACACAAACTTTAGTACTGTTATGGTGACCAAGAGATGATGCAATATAATTTTTAAATTGAATAAGTTTATTAACAATAAAAAATGATATTAAGGTCTAGAATAAGGCTATGCATATCATTTAAGTCTTCTGATTTTGATTAACATGCAATAATAACAAATTATCACATTGTGATTTACATATGTATGATTATGTATGATTAATCCAAAATTTAAGTTATGGTGGTTTACATATATATGCACACAGATGTGCAATTTATAATAGACAATTAATATACTTCAGTTGACATGTAATAAAAAAATAATTAAAATTTTACATATAAGTGTCTATAAGACACATTGATATTTGTAATACATTTGACATATATACATGCATATACATGTGTGTGCACATAATTTCTGAACATATCTGACTTGTTACAAACTAAACATTTTTAATTGTCACTTTCAAATGACACAAAACACATAACTTTACACATATGTACCAATAGGTTCACTCAAAACACATATATATAATTTGCGCACATATGTGCAGTACAATAATTGATTACTTATATAAATGAATTTCATTTTCTATCATATTTGATAATAGCAAAAACTTATTTTCCTTTTTATAGGATAAGATTTAATATATATATGTGTGTGATGTATTTACACACTGCTATTTACATACTTTAATTTGTTACAATAATATTATATTTTTCATAATTATTTTCTTGATTAATATTAAGAATATATAAAATTCACATATGCATGTGTAATATATAAAATATAATTTGAATCAGATATTAAACTTTATTACAGCTTTCTCTTTTTCTTTTTTTTTAAATGTAGACCATTTTTAACAGGTCACTTTTTGCTTGTTGATTAAATAATTACCAAAGGGATTTTAAATTTAAAATATCTTTCTTTTTTTTTTCCTAAAATATTTTTGAAATCTGGTTTTTCTTTTAAAACAAAGTAATTCTTTTTGTATATAGCTTTGGTCATCATAGGTCACTTCTCTAAAAGATTTTTAAAAATCTTTAAATGTTAATTCTGACTCTTAGATTTTTTTTAATCCAAGCAGAGTTGTTTATTTGTATTACTCTTTTTAAAAATATATAGAATTTAATTAAATAATTTAAAATAATACTGTTTTATATTATATATCTAACTTTTTGAGAATGTCATTTTTGAATGAATTATTTAAAAAACTTATTTAAAATTTAGTTTATGTTATATATAATGTTACTCACTATTGTAAATACATCTATGTGCTTCTCTGCATACATAAATGAACAGCAGCATACATATACCAATTCTTCAAGATTTCACTTGGTAAGCTTGGTTTTTGGTCCATTATCAAAATATAGTCCAGGCTTGTTGTCATCATCAAGAAAAATTATAATTTAGGTATGGTTGGCACTCTCCCTTCTGTCTAGGGCTTAATGAGCTTCAGACCATGAAACTGTTTTCTCAAAATACATTTGTAGTTATGAATTTAAACACAAAGAAGTGGGTTATTTTCCTCCATGTAAATTCAAACTTCACCAGTGAACTGTAGAGTAGCTGCTTTCTACTGTCTTGACTTCAGCTACATTTTCATGGGAGCTCTGTCCAACTCTGCTAGCTAACTCTGCAGCTAGCTTTTCTTCTTTTCAAAATATTATTAGCCAGGCCTTCTGACTAGCTTTTACAAAATATATTTAGCCAAGGCTTAATATCAGATTTTTCTGGTCAGCTTTTACAAAAACTGCAAACCAAAACTCTCAAAAAATAGGAACCAAACTGTTTAAAAATAACAAGCCAGACTGAAAAAATCTTTTTATCAGCTCATTTTATAATCTTGGATTGCTAGGTGATAAAAACAAACTGCAGACTATTTTCAATATGTCCAATCTTTTTGAAAACAAGTTTGAAGTGTTATCAAAAGTATGATTGGAAAAAGTTGATTTCAATTAACTTTTATCCTTTTGAATTTGACAAAGGTGTGATCTACATGTTTTTACTTGGATAGAGAATTATATACAAGCAAATTAAATGATTTTCAAAAATAGATATTTTTATAATTATCAGTATATGTGCTTTTTTTATTATTTTCAAAGTCAGAATTCAATATTAATTTATTTATCAGACCTTTTAAATATTTAATTTTATAATAAAATATTACTTTAAATGCAGAACAATTTAATTCTTTATAGTGGTTATTATTCCCCATGAAATGTAGAAAATATCTACAAAATTTGTCTGTGTTTATTTCTATTTTTCCTTTCAACTTTATATATATACATTTGGGTCTCATTTTATCCGATAGATAGGTTCCTCAGAAAATGCGCATAAAAGAAATTGCACAAAAATAGACTTAACTTACCTTGAAAAATGGAGGATAGGTTTCTGTAATTTTCAAAAATTGCATAAAAGCAAAGCAACAATGTAAAATTACTTTAAAATTCGCACAAAAAAAATAAGGAAATAAAATATGACTAATAAAAATTTTCAAATTTGAAAAAAATTGATACAAGACAAACTTTTTTTACTTATTTATTAACTGCAGTATTTAATTTTATTCAAAACAATATATTTTTATGCATAATTTACAGTATTTTTATTTTTTCGTACATGTACATTATTTTAATTATTATCACTATTTGATGATAAGTAAGTTCGTTTGTAAACTAGTAAGACATCAGATTCATCACAAGAAGAAATACAACTAGTGCTGACTTCATTTTTTTAATTGGTTTTATCATGGACTCACCTAAACTAAATGTTTTCCAATCATTGTTAAGCCTTCCGATTTCGCTAAGTGATCTAAAATTTAAATTTTTGTTTCCAAAGAAATTCATTTTCTTGGGTGTTTTTTTTTTCTCCGTTAGAGTAAACTAAAAGTTTAAAATAAAAATAAGAACTTAGACTTATGATAATAAAAAGACACTGACTCACCACTGTTGGACAAAATTTAATTATACTAACAATTAAAAATTAAATTTTTATTTTTGTCTTTAATTTTCAATTCCATTTAAAAATCAAATTCCATTGTTGTTTTTTTTATTTTTTAATTGTTAATTATAATTAAAAATCAGATTTTAATTGTCAAATTTAATTATGCCCACCACTGTAACTCGCCTTTTAAAAATAAATTTGCCACTAAATGATTAATTGATTATGTACTCTTTTTTAAAAAAGAAAAAATAGAATGTGACTTAAAATGCAAAAAAAAACAACATGCATAGTATAGACATCTATAATGTTTGAACAGATTTACATTATAATCTTGTAAAATTTAATGAGTGTATATAAAATAGGGAAATCTTGATTTTAAGTGAATTATGAACCTTTTTGTTGCACAAATCTATTACAGTACTATTATAAAGCACTGAAAATATTGAAATTATTAGAGGGAAATCGAATTCCAACAATGTGCTATATTAAAAGTAATAGCACATTATTGGAGCTCGCCTTCTGATCTAATAATTTTTATTGCATAAAAGAAAAACATATACAAAGATATTAAGAAGAAACATGAACCGCATAACTTCAAAATTGCATTAAATAAATCCGCATAAAATGAGACCCGGGTGTATTAGTAAAAATTAGTCACATGATCTATATAGCTTGTATTACTAATATGTAATATATAAAGAGCCTGCTAATAGCTCTAAACAAACTCATTTTATTTTATTTTATTATGATAAATGCTACAAGAGAAAATACCTGAAGCCTTTATCTATGATGGTCCTTGTCCCCCGAAAAGTTTCAAGCTATGGCTCTCACATTAGATTCAAAATACTAACTCAAGCCAAGCATTTATCTAATTCTTAAATATTAAGAAAAAGAACTAAGTCTTCAGACACCTACATGTCTTCAAATTCAGCTCTTTAACTAAAGAAACTATATGGGCCAGAACAAAATTCAGTGATCTCATATATTAGTAGGCTTAGCAATTTAATATAGCCAAAGCCCTAATAGCAAAATTATAATATTAGTAAAAATTAGTCACATGTCACATGACCTATAATATATAAAGAGCCTGCTAATAGCTCTAAACAAGCTTATTTATTTTATTTTATTTTATTATGATAAATGCTACAAGAGAAAATACCTGAAACCTTTATCTATGATGGTCCCCATTCCCAGACTGGTTTCGAGCTATGGCTCTCATCTAAAGATTTAGATCTTTTTCTTAATATTTAAGAATTAGATAAATGCTTGGCTTGAGTTAGTATTTTGAATCTAATGTCCTAGCTCCTCACTGATGAGAGCCATAGCTCAAAACCAGTCTGAGGATGGGACCATCATGGATAAAGGCTTCAGGTATTTTCTCTTGCAGCATTTATCATAAAAAAATAAAATAAAAAAGTAAGCTTGTTTAGAGCTATTAGCAGGCTCTTTATATATATATGCACACACTATATTATTGTGTGCCATATAACAGACCCATTATAATATATACTGCTTTGGTCAAGGGATTTTATTCCATTAATCAACCAAACAGACTTATGGCATTGTTTCAAATTAATTGCTTATCCATGAATTTTTTTTGCTATACGCACATATCTATATAATAAAGCCAGAACTAATACACACTCAATATTTTTTGAATATTTTTCTGCAATTGCTCATTCTTTCACACAATCATCTGTTGACATAGTGTGTACTGAATGCAACAATTTTAAGTAAAAAATTAAAAAAGCATGGCACATATCAAGTGACAAAAATTCTATCAATAGAAAAAAATCATGAATGCCCTTCTCAAAAAGATGACGTGTCCCCCTCAACTAAAGCTTATATTTAAATTTTACATAAGCAATAACAATATATATACATCCACTTCTAATTTACAATTTATGCTATGTCTATGATTGACTCATAGGAGATGACAGTCAGCTAAGCACATAAAATAAACAATCTATAAGAAAGCTTTTTTTAATAGATTATAGGTGGTGGTCATGTGATGTTTATTAGATTATAGTATATTTGTAATGACGAAATGAGAAAAAGTGTTACTACTACAATCGGAAAATTTGAGACATTTGAAATGAAAAATCGTGTTAAATAATTTATATATACGATTGTTTTTAATTTTTATGAGGAGTTGTATTTGAAACTACTTCAAGATAAGATACAGGTTTAATTGCTGAATTTTTAATTTGAATTGACTAAAAATAATAACAATGACCTCATCTTCTGGATAGTATGCTGAAGTGTGTGTTATTTGCTCCAATTCCAAAAGCATATTGAGAATTTACTTGATGATTTGATTGTAGCATTTAAAGGCTTTCGTTAATAATTAATGTTCAAAAAATTATCCAGTGATGGTGAAAATTTTTTTAACAATGTTTAGGTGGGACAGTTAATAAAAACCAACTTTAATACCTTGGTATGTTTATTAATACAAAGATGAACTTGGACACTGGGGTCTGACATAGATTCCAATGTGCTGCTGCTTTTAACTCAGAGATAAAATATTTTATTACAGAGAAATAACTACTACAGCAAAATTAACTGAAGATAAAGCAGTTATTTTACTTAATTTATTGTATGGAAATAAAACATGGATTATTTAATAATGCAATATAAAAACATTAACAAAGTTTAATTTAGTATGCTTCTTAAAATTTTTAAAGTATAATGCAAGTTCATAAAAATAGTCACTACGTTCGTCATTTTTACTGGACGTGATACTACAGAGCCCTCTGTTGTAAAATCACGTTTCCATTGGGTTGAATATATAAAATGAATGAACAATACAAGACTTATTCAAAAAGTCATTTTCAGGTTAACTTGAGCATAGTTTTTGTGGGAGTGAACAAATCCCATCCATGTTATAAAGCTTATCTTAAAGCCATTTTAATATTGGGAAGATATGGCTGAGAATAGAATACATATGAGAGCTACAATTAGGCATGGTGTTGAAATATTTCAGAAAACTCATTGTCAAATTTTAAACAAACAAAACAAGGGACCAGAATGTTCTACATGCGAACGAATTTGTGCTTCACAGATTAGTTTGTACCGTCATTGCAAAGCTCATTTCTAAAGCAGTTTTTTATTTTTTGTCTTTTCTTCTCTTGGAGTTGGAATGTCCGCACGCCTTTATAAATGGCTTATACGTGTATATATAATCAATAAAGATTAATTTCAAACTAATTCATTTACGATTTCATTCTTTCTAAAAATAAATGCTAAAAAAAAAAAAAATGCGCTTATCCAAAAAATATTTTAGCTTCCTGGAAAAAAAAAAGTTCCATTTTAGTTTTGAAACGCTCTATTGACGTTAGAAACCTTGCATTGTTCTTAACTGTTGCGTGTGTGTAATTAATTAAAAGTATATTGTGAAATTTTTTTTTTTTTCCTCATTTAGTGGGTTACAGTTACATGCAGTTATTCAATACAATTAGATTTTAAACGTGCATGCATTAATCATGTTTTTTTAAAAATAAGCACCTACGTATATATTAAAAAATAATTATCTACCATATTATAATTTCGAAATTTTTTTAAATATATAAAGATCTTTTATTTAAAACTAAAAATATTAATACTACATGTTTTGAGAATATATAGCGTTCTATTATAAGAGTTATCTACTTTCTTTAATATGTATAAATATGAACACATACCATTTATATTATCGAATATTATACAGGTTTTTATTGCTAATTAAAGAAGTGCCAAAATAATGTTAAACAGTTGACATAGTACTATGATACCTCAACCCGTTTTTGAATTAAATCTACTATATTATAAATAAAGATGTTAAGTTGTCTTTTCAAGAGAGATAGAGAAACAAGAAAATAAAGTATTACATGTTCAAATCATAACACTTGATCAATGCCACCTCCTTATGAACAATTTATTTTAGAAACTTAATTATATAATTTTCCTACATTATTTGGTGCATTGGTGGAGTGACCGTTTCTGGAGCATAAGGTCCATTAATCACAGTCGAGCTCTTGTGCTTAAATATCTGACGAATTCCCAAGCTACATGCTATTTGATTTTTTTAATTCTAGGACTAATAAAAAGTTCTATTTCATTATAAAAAAAATACAACTTTATATGTATTAGTAAATGTTTTCAGTTATAATCTAGTGAATTGTTGAGAGAAACTATATAAAAAAAAATCTTCATTGAGAAGAGGTACAACTTTCTTTATATATTGGACTATTTACATCATCTAATATTAAGTATTGAATGTCTTTAGAAAAATTTAACTTTATTTAAATTTTCCAATTATATTTAATTGTTAGTAATAACAGCACACAGGTTACATTTAAATGTTTGTAATAACAGCACACAGGTTAGTATATGCACAACATTTTGAGTGGTAATATTCTCTCTTCTCCAGGTCTTGTCAAGGAACTGAATCTGGACTCTTTGATTCTTGAATATTGAATTTTAAGGTAACATTCTAACCACCATGCTCATCTGGTTAGAGGGTTATATTAAAATTTAATATTCAAGAATCTAAGATTCCAGATTTGTTATCCATGCTAGTACTATCACTTGTCAGGCCAGCATAACCTGAAGAAGAGAAAATAATATTACTCAAAATATTGCACATATACTAACCTATGTACTATGATGAATATATAAATACAACTAAAATACCATCACCACAAATCTTCAGGAGTATAAGTCTATATTTGTTTGTGACATTTTCAGTTATAATCTAATGGGTTGCTAAGTGATAGTTATTGTTTCATCAAATTAACTAATTAATATCACATTCACTCAACTAGGAATTCTGATTAATAATTCAGTCTCAAAAATGAAGGTTATACTGATAATTAATAAGTAGATCATGATTGTCCACAGATTCATCCTAATATATTTTTTACAAATGTTTAATTCTGATTTTCTTCTCTGCTTACAATGTCAATATTATTGACTTTTCCATTATAATTATCTGTAATATTAAGTTTTTTACTATTAAAAGGTTGCTTCCCTCGGTAATGTGAGGGGTGATGCACTTTTAAATGCTAATATATAAAGATACTTACTTTTAATCTCTTAAAAGATCTTTTACTTATCAGTCTTTTACAATCATCAAAAAAAATATGTCCAAACAATTATCTACCACAAACAATCTCATTTTTATTCATCAACTTTTTGGGGTTATTAGTGTCTATATAATTCCTATGATTTTTCCCTAATAAATTTCATTTCTTTTTTTTTTTTGGAAAAGGAGAAAACTTTGGTGAATCTTATTATTTTACTTACCATACATCTAAACACATTTAATTTCAGTGTTTCTAATATAAACTTTTCAGAATTTTTAATGAAACTACTAAAACATTTTTAACTGATCACATTATAAATTTTGTTTTTAAAGCTTTTTTTCATAAATATATATTGAAATGAAGATTTTCACGGGTTGCATATATAAATGACATATTTTGCGGGTTCATCTGTTTTAAAAAATTTTTAAATATTATGCTGATGTTTCAACTTGGTCACACAAGTCATCCACTGGGTTATAAAAGGTAAAAAGATGGTTGTAGAGGCATTACAATCACTGATTTGAATAAACGTTAAAGTTCCACCAATAACAAAAATGTTAAATTTAAGAATGTTCTTTTAAAAAAATCTTTCCAAATAGGAGAAAGTTTGCATGTATCATCTCGCTTATTGATACAATCTGGCCTTTTAAGTATCTCAATGGCTTCTCTAATTTTGCACTGGTAGGGATTATCACATCTGGATATGATCCTGGTACTAGAAAAATCAATTTTATGACCTGAATCTATAGTATGGAGTGAGAGTGTTGTTTAACTACATTAGCATGCTCATCTCTCCTAACACTGATGTGATGATTACTCATATCTATGTACGAAGCTTTACAATTTTTACATAAGATTTCATAAACACCATGAGATTCAAGAGGGATTGAATCCTTGGGCTTGGTTATTATATTGCTGATCTTTTGATGAGTAGAAAAAGCTGTATCTATATTATAGCATTTCAATATACATCCAATACTGTCTGTAGTTCCTTTTACATATGGAACACAAATCCTGACAGCCAACTTATCATCTTTTTGTTTCCTATTTTGTCCATTTTGGGCTTGAAATAAGACTTTTTTTATAAATTTATAATTATAACTATTTGCTAATAAAACTCTATTAATATGATTTATTTCTTCTTTCAGATGTGAATTATCTGAAAGGTTAATTGTTCTATTTAAAAGAGTTTTGGCTACAGAAACTATCTGAGTTAGATGATGATGAGACTGGAAATGTAAATATCTGTCCATGTGTATATTCTTTCTGTAAATCGAAAAAGATAAACTATTCGGTGTTCTGGTGACTAGAACATCAAGAAAAGGGAGTTTTCCATCAAACTCTGTCTCCATTGTAAATTTAATATGAGGATGTATATTATTTAAATGTAAGAAAAAATCATTTAATTTATTTTTTCTATGTTGCCATATGACAAAAGTGTCATCTATGTATCTGAGTCAAATGAGAGGTTTTAAAGATGATGATTCTAAAGCACGAGTTTCTATATGTTCCATAAATAAATCGGCTATTACTCCTGAGATAGGTGAGCCCATAGGAATACCAAGAACTTGTCTGTATGCTGTCCATTGTATACAAAAAATGTGTTCAAAAGACAATGTTTAATCAATATAATAATATGGTCTGGTAAATTGCAACATTGTGAGATTATATTTAAAGTTTCATCAATTGGAATGTTTATAAACAAAGACACAACATCAAAACTGACCAGAATGTCATTAGCATTAATTTTAAAACCTTTTAAAACATAAATAAAATGAAAAGAGTTTTTAATATATGATTTAATAGATGGGATTGTAGTTTTAATGAAATCCGATAAATATCTAGCTAAAATATGAGTTGGAGATCCTATTGCACTTACTATTGGATGAAGGGGGGTCTATGGTTTGTGAATTTTCAGAAGTCCATAAAATTTTGGACAGACACAAGATTTTTCACAAGGGATTATTTTATTTTTTATCTCTGTTTCAATAGGCGATTTATTAATAATAGCTTTTGTTGTTTTTTTCCAAATACGTAGTATGATCTCTTTTTGATAGTTTATAAGTTTTATCATTAAGCAGATTTAAAATTTTATTATGCTAAATGTCACAATCCATAACAACTGTGACAGTACCTTTATCAGCTGGAAGTACAACAATTGATTTGTCCAATTTTATATTATTTAATGCTTGTCTTTCTTTCTTTGAAATATTATTTTTAGGAAGCTTAGCTTTTTTAAAAACATTGCAAATCTCTGCTCTAGCCAAATCAGCCGAAGAAGAATCTATTTTATCAAGAGCTGATTCAACATTACAAACACTTTTCTCAAAAGATATCTGGGAAGGTGTTAAAGCAAAATTAAAACCTTTTTCTAAAACCGAAACTTTATCTGTAGAGAGGGCTTTCTTAGATAAATTATAAACGTTTTTTTTGTTTTGGATATGAAATGTTTGGTGCCAGGATCATATCCAGATGTGATAATCTCTACCAGTGCAAAATTAGAGAAGCCATTGAGATACTTAAAAGGCTAGATTGTATCAATAAGCGAGATGATACATGCAAACATACTCTTATTTGGAAACATTTTTTTAAAAAACATTCTTAAATTTAACATTTTTGTTATTGGTAGAACTTTAACATTTATTCAAATCAGTGATTGTAGCTCTACAACCGTCTTTATACCTTTTATCACCCAGTGGATGACTTGTGTAACCAAATCAAAACGTCCGGAATATTAATATTTAAAATTTTTTAACATGGATGAACCCGCAAAATATGTTGTTTATATATATATAGCTTGGCAAGATTATAAAAGAATATTTTTTTCTTCTGTTTTTTTCTTATAGGATTTTTACCTTTAATGACTGAATCTCTCCTATGCTTCACATTTATTGAAAAAATTAACTTTTCTTTTATTAAAAAGAAAAATTTATTCATAAAAATAAAAATACAACAAAATTGTAGTCAGTTAGAAAACATTAGTTAATGATAAATGGTAAATTGAGTAGTTTTTTTAAAGTTTGCACAAAGATGTAGTTAGTCTTATGCTATGAATGCCTTGTATCTAAGGTTAATTCTTGTCCAAGTTTCCTAGAACAAAGGGTCTGGAGCCAGAAATTGGTGTCTATTCTTCATTTTAGAGATCAATTCTGTGAAAATATGACAACTGTCATGATTGCTTTGGGAAAAAATTAGCTCACATCTGGTAAGCCAAACTGTGAAATGGAGAAAAATGGAACCATTAATAATCCTAAACATCAGTCCGTCCTAGTACTATGAATTCATTTTGAAATATCCACTTCACTTTTTCAAGTGAACAAGACATTTATAGCAAATATTATAATTTTAATTCATATACCCATTTTTAGATATAATTAAATTTTAAAACTTCATCATATATTTTTTAATTATATTTCAAATTTCTATTTCATTACACACTTTTGATACATTGTCAAAGTATTGTGAAAAAGATAATTAATTATCAAAGTGTGCATTTCATGGTGAACCAGCACTCATAATTTGGCCGAGATAACAATCCCTTACATATATCTTCCTTTGTTTAGCATTATATAGATAACAAATTATTATAATTTGATTACAGGTGTCAAATTTTTTACAGTCAAAACTTTGATGCAGCCCATTTTATGCAAATATATTAACTATTATTAATAATTATTTTTAAAACTGGAGATTATCTCTTACCCAAATATACACATTAAATCTCATATAATGAGCATCACTATTTAGAGTAATGCTTCATAAAAGATGATTATCATCAGTCAGGATTAAATTTTACTTTAATACAAGTACTTCTCATATGCTTGTATGTATCACATTTATCTCTGGTTTGTTATCTTTGTTTCTATTATATTTTATTGTGTCTGGAAAATAGTACTCATTTTTTATTAAGTTAAAAAAGATGAACTTAAAAATATGTTAAACTTTTCTGAAACTCATAAAGTAATGACAAAAGTAAAAATAACTACATTGTGCCACACATGCACACAGCATATCACTGATATTTATTAGAAGTGTTTTAACTTTAGAAAAACCATACTTTTAATCTGGTGGGCAAAATAAATATACACATGTTACTCAAAGGATTTCTTTTTTTAAAAGTAAAGTAGTAAAATTAAGTTTAAAATTTTATAACATTTTAAATCTTGATTTGTTATTTTAAATTTAGAATTAAAATTGCTATAATACATAAATATAAAATATCTTCATTCTGTAAAACAACTATTAATTCTGTTTTTCAAAATGTATGTAAGTAATGTGATATATTTTTGAAATCACAGATGTGGCATGTTTTAAAATATAATGTCTCGCTTGTATTTTATATTTTAATAAATAATCATTAAAGTATTATTAAATATAATTTTTAATGTGTTTCTGATACAATAACTTTCATATCTCACTTATTTTCACTTCTCATTCAAAAAAACAATGAATTGCAATTGAGATATATATATATTGTTTAATGAAAACCAATTTTACCCTTTTTTTTTCCAATAACTGTTTATCAATGTTTTTTGAAAAAAAAAACTGCTAGAAAAAAATTTCAATAAAAAAAATAATTGAACAAAAATAATAAAAATGGTTTCTATTAATCAGTATATTTTATATTCACTGCAATGTTCTATGTAATTTATTTAAAAAGGACTTTTTTAACCCAGAAAAAAAAAACAAATATCAACTTTAAAAACTGCTCATCAATGTTTTACACAAATCTTAATAAATATTTCATATTATCATCTGTTTGGTATCTACTTTAAAATAATGAGCACAATGTTGAAATATTCATAAATATAATAAAAGTTGTGTTTTTTTTTAATTTTACACAAAATACCATTGATGTACATATTTTGTAATTTATAAATCCTTTTTTAAAATTAATATTTATTGTAACTCTAAATTACATTAAACGGCAACAATAAATGACAAAATACTTCAAATAACATATTATTCCATCCACGATCTAAACAAAGAGTTTCTTTTTAGACATGGAGTGTGCAACCTTTGAATTAATAATTTAGAATTGACATATATACATATATAACAGTCAGATATTATCTCTAACATAACACATGATCTTTTCACTTTATATTATTTCATAAGAAAATATTAAAACTTGTATATGCAATTGTGCTAAATTTTAGATAATTAATGATTTATCTGTAGTGTTTGTATATATACAATATATATAATTAACCTATTCATTCAGTATACTGAATGTTTGCTATAGTAAATGTAGTGTTTTAGTCTCTAGAATAACAAACCAGCTAAAAACTTGTTATGATTTTAAGAACGAATTAGCGCTATCAAAAAGTATTTTGTTTACTAGTTACAGTTACCATTCATACCGCAGACAATAATAGTCTAGTTCCGCAGTCATTCCTTGAATGACATCATGATAGAAAAATCATCATGGATCGTAAGACATCACACTCCTTCCCCCTTAGTATGTAACATAATCCTTGAAATGCACTGGTGGACGGCGTTGACGTTGAGAGTGTTCTCTGTAAGCCTTTGGAGTTTGAATTGGAGATGTAGGATGGAAATGTGTTGAGCTCAGGTTATTTGTGTTTTCCAATGTCACACTGGGTAGAGAATTTTGGGCAAGTGGTGTTTCCTCAGCAGGAGATGAGACAGTTGGAAGAGTGTCCACTGTTCTTGAGCGCAACTGATCAATGTGCTTATGTTGTAAACCCAGATCAGTTCGTACTTCATATGACAGAGGGCCTGTACGCTGTTCTACCATGGCAGGAATCCATGGAGAACCCCTTTCTGCTGCTCGTGTAAATACTGTGTCATCTGGTTGGAATTCACGTAACCGATGATGTTTGTATGGTGCTGACTTTGGGGCTCTATCCGGATGAAGGAAGTCTAGGCATGTATGAAGGCGTCGATGAAAGAGCATTTCAGCTGGACTCAAACCCGTAGTTGTAGATGGAGTTATGTGCTGAGCCAAAAGGTATCGGGCAATACGTTGCTCCCAATTTCCATGAGTAATACGCTTTAGGCTCTCCTTCACAGACTGGACAGCCCTCTCCGCAAGACCATTACTTGATGGGTGGTAAGGTGCGATTTGTGCATGGCGAATTCCATTACTAGCAAGAAAAGTAGAAAACTCTGAAGAGATCGAAGAATACTTAATGTTCGTAGTCCGCAGACAGCGAGGAGTGTTGCACGTTTCTTTTCATCAGCAATAATATTATTAGCTTCACAAAAGAAATTTATCTGTGACGCATATGTATCCCACATTTGCAGTGAGTCAACGTCGAAAGGTGCTAAAGACCAAATAGTTGCCATTATAAATCCAATAGAAAACAAAGTTTGGGTAAAAAAAAAATATTCGGCGTCCTATGTACGATTAAGAATAATATTATAAAGAACACTGTTGAATTAAAATATAATATATATTTTTTTTTGTATCTTGCGTATCCAATCCTTGTCGCCAAAACTGGTGTAGTGTTTTAGTCTCTAGAATAACAAACCAGCTAAAAACTTGTTATGATTTTAAGAATGAATTAGCACTATCAAAAAGTATTTTGTTTACTAGTTACGGTTACCATTCATACCGCAGACAATAATAGTCTAGTTCTGCAGTCATTCCTTGAATGACGTCATGATAGAAAAATCATCATGGATCGTAAGACATCACAGTAAATAGAGGGGTTTAAATTTAGGATTTTCAATCTATATTTAACCTCCACTTCATCTTAAATAATCGATACATATGTTCACACACATCTGAGAAAGATAAATGATCTCCAATAAACATATTTTGTGCAAAACTAGTACTCATCACTTAAACCAGATCATAATCTTCTACACACATATACAATCAGTGCGTTTTCACATGTATTTAGTTATATGTATTGGTTGTTTGAAATGGAATGGAGAAGGGTAATTATAGATTGATAATCCTAAGTTCAAATCCTTCTGTTTAATATATATATATATATATGTGTGTGTGTGTTATGGTAAGACCTCAAATCAAACTTTAAGAGGAGGATTTTAAAATAGAGTGTTACAATCAATTGATAATACTCCATTATCATTAACATTAATAACTCTTTGATATTGCTTAACATTTCCTTAACATATTCCAACATCTTATTTTTATATGTACACTATAAATTATATATGTATAATCAAATAATTTTAATAATCCCATAAATAAATTACAATTATTAAATATATAAGACTGATAATATATCTTACCTACAGAGCCATTTAGCTTTGAATGTGCTATCATAATGACAATTTACAAATCAAACTTAACTAATTATTTTGATAAACTTTTAAGCAAACCCTTTCTCAAATCAACATCTTATAGCATAAAAATAAAACTGTAAAAGGAGAGGGAATGCGCTCTCACAAAAATGTTAAAATAAGAAATATTTACTTAACAAATTTATAAGTCAATTATTTTATATAGCGCGATGTTTTTTATAAACAATAATATTTAAACAGCATTAAACTGTTGCACATGCGTTTAGTTTCAAATAAGAATGACGTATTGTAAATTCTAATAAATTTCTCCAGCGTCATTCATTCTGGCATGTAAAAGTAATTTAAAGTGATTATTTAATATCTTCACGCTTTCACTTTCAAATACTTAAGATTCGCCCATACAAAAGTGTTTGGGTTCGATAAAATAGAGGCCATTCTATCTTTTCCAAAGACTTTATCATGTAGTTGAAGTGTTAGTATTCATTTATTTTATATTTAAAATCCAAAGCGCATGTGCAACAGTTTAATGCTGTTTAAATATTATTGTTTATAAAAAACATCACGCTATATAAAATAATTGACTTATTTACATGAGTTTAGTTTCAAATAAGAATGAAGTATTGTAAATTCTAATAAATTTCACCAGCGTCATTCATTCGGGCATGTAAAAGTAATTTAAAGTGATTATTTAATATCTTCACACTTTCACTTTCAAACACTTAAGATTCACCCATACAAAAGCATTTGGGTTCGAGAAGATAGAGGCCATTCTATCTTTTCCAAAGACTTTATCATGTGGTTGAAGTGTTAGTAATCATTCATTTTATATTTAAAATCCAAAGCACATGTGCAACAGTTTAATGCTGTTTAAATATTATTGTTTATAAAAAACATTGCGCTATATAAAATAATTGATCATAAATTCTAATAAATTTCACCAGCATCATTCATTCCGGCATGTAAAAGTAATTTAAAGTGATTATTTAATATCTTCACGCTTTCACTTTCAAACACTTAAGATTCGCCCATACAAAAGCATTTGGGTTCAAGAAGATAGAGGCCATTCTATCTTTTCCAAAGACTTTATCATGTGGTTGAAGTGTTAGTATTCATTCATTTTATATTTAAAATCCAAAGCGCATGTGCAACAGTTTAATGCTGTTTAAATATTATTATTTATTAACAAATTTATTTAAAGTATAACGAAAATTAGATGATTGAAATTAAATTTAAGTGACCACATAAATGAATCAACATGATAATAATAAATTAAATGCAAAGTTATTCTTTTAAAAACAACAATTAAATAATTTTGCTACACAAAATAGGAATGCAAAATACAGGAATAAATAGGTATAAGATAATTATATCAATATCTCTGATAACATTCTCTAAATAAATGAGTTTACTTATAAGAATAAATCACAGGTAGCTGCAATGATGTTTAATTCTGTGTGTTGCTCATACAAATACAAAATTATTAAAGAAGGTTTCCAATAAATTGGATTTAAATATATCCTTATTACCGTAAAATCTAAAACAGAATAGAGATTTATCTATTTCCGCTATCGAAACACACTCTCAAAATGGCATATTCTTGTTTATCCTTTTATCTAGAAAAACATTTATTTCTCTCTAGATAAATATAATGCAGCAAGGCAAATTTATGTAGCATTAAGATTCTAAGCACTACATTTTATATAAGACTATAGTCATTGATTAACTCTTTATTTCTGATATTTTAATATTATTACTACAAGTACATTTTTAAGCATTATTTATTAATTAAAATAAACATATTTATAATGTGATACCATTAATATCATATAAGTACATAAGAAACAAAATTTAACATCTATAAGACAAGAGCATCCCATAATAAATAAGAGAATTTAGTAATATTATTATATAATAGTAACAACTTACCTCTAATATAACATTACAGGTAAACATCTTATATCAATTTAATTATTGAAACCATATTACCTGAATTAAAATATTACACAAAATACATTGTAAAAAAAATAAGCTATTAAACCATCATTATTCATTAAAGTTTATGAATAATTTAATCCAACTTCTCTATGCATAGTTACATTATTAAACTCCTTTTTTATGAATATACTCATTATTTTATTCTTTTAAAGATTCCATGTTATAATGTATGATTAGTTCATTATCAGTAATTTTTCAAAATTTTATTGATAAGTGAGATAAGATCCTTTCTGTGATATTGATCCACTTATGGCATGATGTTTTATTTTAAAAGCAATAATAATATTGCTTATTGCAATTTTTAAATCCGTTATGAAGGTAATTAAGTTTTAGGTTAATTATCCTTTTTAAGAAATAAAGTATATTATGCTTTTTGGATCTCCCATAGGGTTAGATTTTATAAAATTAGCAAAAACACAACCATTAAGTTAAATCAAAACTTTCCAGATGTACTTAATGAAATATTCATATAAATTGAAAAATAAAAGCAAAATCTGATTTACTTAATACAAAAACCTTAATAATTCCAAAATTATTTGAAAGCTTGAACATGTAGGACTATATTTAAATAAGTCAAAGATTAAAGTGAGAATTTATCCAATTAAAATTTTTATCAATATTATCAGGTAAATAATTAATTATTCTTCTATTATTATATCATATTTGAAGATGATAATCACAAAGGTTTGCATCCACCTATAATCAATGGTTTATTTTAGCCAGACATGTGGCTGGAATCAAATAACCATAATGGTAAATTGAATACTTAATACATATAAAGTTTATCAGATGAATTTTTTACACATAGAACCCCAAATGTTATCAAGTACTTGCTTTTATACTTTCTAACACATTATTGAAAAAATGACATAGATTTGAACTCTTCTTTCACTCAAGTTTGATTTTTATGTGAAACTTGAGTGTAGTTGCTTAGCGATAATTTTTTTCCAAATGATAGGAACTCTTAGATTTCAACAAATTTTACAAACATAAAATATTTTAAAATAAAGTTATTGTAAAGCTAAATATATAATTATTTACCCTTATTTTGATGTTGAACAATATATTAATACTTTATCTATTAAAATAAATAAGATTTAATTTTTAAATTGACCATTCTCATATTTCATATAGGATTTTCTATTATTAAAACAGGTAAAACTCTCCATACAGTTGTGCCTCTCAGTGCAAGCCAGAGTAATCAATGGATTCCAGAAAGCTTGTACATAAAATCCTTGTCTAGTGTCTATGTAACCAATATTCTCAAACTAGTTTATAGCTTGTGGCTTTTGTCAGTGAGGAGGTTTGGATCTGAGAGTATTGCACCTAGATCTTAAAATCTAATGCAACCCTCCAACAGCCAGCTTTTATTTCTACTTAACTACAAAACTATGAGTCTAAAATGGAAAACAAACACAATATTTGTAATTCAAGCTCATTACCTTATATAGTCATATATACTCATACATTTTGGTGTCTTTGGTTTTTTAATAACTATAAGCATCACTATCCTATTAGGTATGATTGGTGTTAAATCACTAAACATCATATGATTACCATTTCTTGTTTGCTCATAACTGTTATTAAAACAGGCAAAACTCTTCATACAGTAATGCCACTCAGTGCAAGCAAGAATAATAAATGGATGCCAGAAGGCTTGTGCATAAAATCCCTATCTAGTGCCTACTCATCGAATATCCACAGACTAGTTTCTAGCTTGTGGCTTTCCTCATTGAAGAGCTTTGGCTCTGAGAGCACTGCACCTAGATCTTAGTATTTAATGCAACCCTCCAGCAATCTCTTTTTTATCTCTACTTAACTACAAAACTATGAGTCTAAAATTGAAAACACAAAAGCTCATTAGCTTATATAGTCATATAGGTCTGAACTCAGTTCAGTACCCATACATTTTGGTGTCCTTGGTTCTTTAATAAACATAGCTGTCACTATGCTTTTAGGCAGGATTGGTTGTAAATCACTAAACATCACATGATCACCATATCTGTGGCACTACTGTATTGAGGGTTTTGTCTGTTTTAATAACAGTTATGAGCAAGCATAAGAGATAATGATCATATGATGTTTAGTAGTTTAACACCAATCCTGCCTAATAGGATCCAAAAATGCCAAAATGAATGGGTACCTATATGCTTGGATTGAAAATATTATTGTGTTTTCAATTTTAGACTCATAGTTTTGTAGTTAAATAGAGATAAAAGTTGGATGCTGGAGGATTACATTAGATCCTAAGTTCTAGGTGCAGTGCTCTCAGATCCAAGGCTTCTCACTGATCTTGGATTGAAAATACTGTGTTTTCTTTTAGACTCATAGTTTTGTAGTTAAGTAGAAATAAAAGATGACTGCTGGAGGTTTGCATTAGATCCTAAGATTTAGGTGCAGCGCTCTAAGATCCAACACTCCTCACTGATGAAAGCCACAAGCTAAAATTTAGTCTAGGGATATTGGATGAATAAGCACTAGATAGGGATTTTATGAACAAGCCTACTGGCATCTATTGACTATTCTGGCTTGCAATGAGTGGCACTACTGTATGGAGATTTTGCCTGTTTTAATAACAGTTATGAGCAAGCATAAGAAATGGTGATCATGTGATATTTAGTGGTTTAACACCAATTCTGCCTAATAGGATAGCAGTGGCTATAGTTATTAAAGACCCAAGGTCATTAAAATGTATGGGTACTGAACCAAGTTCAGAGGTATATGACTATATAAGCTAATGAGTTTGGATTGAAAATATTATTGTGTTTTCAATTTTAGACTCATAGTTTAGTAGTTAAATAAAAATAAATGGTAGCTACTGGAGGGTTGCATTAAATCCTAAGATCTATGTGCAGTACTCTCAGATCAAAAGCTTTTCACAGATAAAAACCACAAACCTGAAACTAGTATGGGGATATTTGATGAGTAAGCACTAGATAGGGATTTTATGCACAAGCCTTCTGGAATTCATTGAGTACTCTGGCTTGCACTGAGGGGCACTACTGTATGGATAGTTTTGCCTGTTTTAATAACAGCTATTAGCAAACATAAGAAATGCTGATCATGTAATGTTTAGTGGTTTAATTTTCTATTATTCCTATGGTTTTATATTAAATATATTTTTAATTTCTAAAGAACATCATTTTATTATATCTAGACATAAAAACAAACACATAAATGCACATTTAAAAGTTATAAGTAGGTTAAATTTGTTTACAAATGATTTTAAATTGGATATAAATCATTGAATTTATGATTATGTTGTGACCACTTTCTTCATCTTAATAAAAAAAATTTAACAATAAATGTTCATCAATGTAATGTAGAATTGATAATTTCATTTTGTTAATAAATGTTTTTATAAATTTTGAATTTAACCATGATTTTTCCTTTTCAATACCACTTTTAGACTTATTTTAAACTATGTTTGCCAACTTGGATCTCCCTTAGCAATGCTACACTCATATATATATTGTGACTTGATAATTACAACTATTATAAAAATAAAAATTTAAGCTGATTATTTTTAATATTGAATCTATGGGGATACTATCACAATATATATATATATATATATATATATTGTGATAGTATATATATATATATATATATATATATATATATATATAGGTAACAGAAAAGGAATAGGAATGTTAAACAAAATGAGTGAATAAATCCTCAATATTATATATAATATAAACATAAAAGCCCAATACATATTTAAAATCACACACATGTGACAAAAATAGATGAATGAATTCAGTTATAAATATAAACTGAATATAAAATAGAAAATACATGAAATTTAACACTATCAACTAATATTAAAAAAATATCAACTCTTATTCTTCTCTTTCACTTTCTTTGCATATCTTCATATAATCATATATATTACTTATATCACTTCTTTCTTATACACTCTAATGCAACAAATTTTCTTAAAAACTTCTTTATTTTCCTTACAGTTTCAATTGTCCAGCCGTCTTCATCAGAGCTTTATCTTTAGAGCTCTGATGAAGACTGCTGGACAGTCGAAACTGTAAGGAAAATAAAGAAGTTTTTAAGAAAATTTGTTGCACTAAAGTGTATAAGAAAGAAGTGTTATAAGCAATATATATTAAAAAATTTATTAAAGTTTTTCATTTAAGTTTTATCATGGATATGGCCTTTCTGTAAAATATGTACATACTGATAATTATATATTCTTTTATTATTGTTGTTGATAATATTATTACTTGTCTAATAAAAGTAAAACAACATTTATATTAAAGAGATCTTTATTACTTGTCTAATAAAAGTAAAACAACATTTATATTAAAGAGATCTTTATTTTGTTAATGATAATTATTAAATAATATTATTAACCCATGAACCAAATATAAGATGTGATATTTTTGACCAAGTCGTGGCAATATTTGTATTATTTTGATTTATATTTACAATATTTTTTTAAAATAAAAAAATTTATAATCTCTGATGGCTATTTTGTTTTGTTTAATACTATGTATTCTTAACAAACACAATTTATTAAAATGAAGATATTATTGATTTCAAAGAATAAAAATCTTATCAGAGTATCATGTATAAATTATTTCATAAAGTTAACTTAAATAAATAGTCTAAATGAGGACAGCCATTGGGTTCTTCATTCACATTGATTTATAAATCATCAGATACTATGAACTTGACATCTAAAATTTTATATTGCTTTATTCATTGACTATCTTCAATTTTATTCACACACACACACACACCCCAAGAGTCAACATTATTCAAACCAGCTTTATTCCTTTCTTTAACATCATCCATTTATTTTATGGAAAGTTTTACTGTTTCTTTCTTAGTTAGGTTAGTAATATTTACAAAGGCAATAAACTTCAAGAATGCTTGAAAATGCGAATGTAGGGACCTCTACAGGTCTTAACCACAAACTTACAATTCGGAAGAAGTTTTATTCGTCAATTGTGGCAAACAGATGAATCTTTTATTCTTTTTTTTTTTCAATAAAATTTTTTGATTCACTTCTTATACAATTTTTTATTGAAAACTTAGTATTCGATCAGTTCTCAGAAATTTTCTGTAGCATCTCATTATAACCTTTCAAAATATTTGTTTCTAATTATGCCATTGGTTTCTGCAAATGATCATAACTTATCTCAATATTAGAAATCAATTTCGATCAATTAATTGGTACAAACTTAATTTAAAATAAATTTAAGTGGTTTTATCTTGCTAATATTAAGATTTTAGTTCTAACTAAAATATCCAGATTTTAGCTGTTGCCAGTGATCTAAAAAAAAGATAATAGAAATTAGTTATCTTGTGTGAGAGTATGGAATAATATAATGATTATTATTTGTTTTGTTTTGTTGTTTTTTTTTTTTTTTTGTTAACAAACAACGAAAGTGTTAGAACTGGAAGCACAACCCCTAAACCTTGACCGTTAGTGTAGTCATTTTATCTCTTCACTAATCTAAAAAAGGCTCTGCGCATAAGACTGGTAAATAAATGTTACTCATTGTTTTTAATTTGTACTGGGAAAAAAAAATTTTTTTAAAAACATAATTATTAGACAAGCATTCAAAAATAATTCTCTAAAAAGTATTATTTGCATATTTTCCAACCCATATATATATAAGATCAAGAATAATTGTCAAATAATTTCGATAATTTTAAATGCGTGTTTAACAACTAATTAATCATTAGTTTACTGTGACACAATCACTTAAGAGTTCGACTTTATCCGCTATTTGACAAAATCAAAATATTAAATTTATGAATGTTTAACATGCATCTTATTGTGTGTAAAATGTGTTTGTTTGTTATTTTTAGCCCAATATTACAAGATCCAATTCTCTTGACAGTTGTAAGAGGTCAGCGTTTAATGTTAGAATTTTAATCATTAGTTCACTCTAACACAATCACATAACAGTTTGTCTTTATCCGTCATTGACAAAATCAAAATATTAAATTTATGAATGTTTAACACGCATCTTATTGTGTGTAAAATTTGTTTGTTTGTTGTTTTTAGCCCAATATTTCAAGATCCAATTCTCTTGACAGTAGTAAGAGGTCAGCGTCTAATGTTAGAATAGATATTTTTTAGTCATGCCAAACCCAAACTATTTTCATAAGACCAGGGCCGGCGGAAGCGGGCATGCAACGCATGCTAGGCATGCGGGCGCTGGCAGAAGGAGGCGCCAACAAAAATTATTGAGAGTAGATTATTGAAAATCATATGAAGTCATATTATATCTTATTAAATGACACACACAAGCAGGCCTGCACACAAGCTCTGCTTAATATTAAAAATATAAAACAATCAAATCTATTATTTATCATGAACAATAAACTAAACATAAAGTTTATTATATTACAAATTTCATATTGTAATGTTTATATATATATAGTACTGCTTATAGTAAACTATAAGTAACTTTCTGCTAGCAAATATATAAATAAACACACACTAAAAGTATTATAAATTAGAACTTATGTATGTATATGCGTATATATATATATATTAGATCATGTACATAATTTTGAAATCGTAAGAAACGATTATAATATTGCAAAATAAAACATTTTCTAATTTTTTATTTAAATAATAATTTGATATAAATATTCGAACGTGTATGTAATATATATTATAGGTATAATTCCAGTAAACTTAATATAATTTTCAGTTTACTTTTTATTTTATATATTTTAATCGTTGGCAAAAGTCTATTTTTTCTGCATACTAATTAGGTTTGCAAATTAATTACATACGTTTGCTTATGATGTTTATCGCAAATTTTAAAATCTTAGTAAGAACTTGTAAACAATAATTATAATCCCAGGAAATTTTCTATTGAAATCGCAAATCAGGCCTGGCAGGCCACCTGTGTTAATTAGAAAAATATATGATAACAAAAGAAAATCTTGCCAATGGTAAAACTAAAATGTTCAATCAAGCGTAAAAAGCTGGACACTTGAGTTATTTTAAAACCTGACCATTTTTAATGACAATGGCTGAATATTTCCAATTTATTAGCTGCCTTTTTTAGGTAAACAAGTTAAACAACTTCTTCCCCTCCGCGTATAGAGTTTTGTATTTTGGCGCAAGAAGTAATTTTTGTTGGACATCTAAATTAGCGATATATAATCTTAAGTATTAAGATACATGATGTAAATATATAAATTAGAGTCCGTATTTATTTATTTATTACATTTGAAAATTATTTTAAAGTGGCGTTCATGAGTAAAAGTAATATGGAATCAAAAACTAAGAAAAAACTATCCGGTGCACAAAATCGTAAACGCCAAGCTGAAAAAATAGCAAACATTAAAAAACAAAGTGGATCACTTAATAAATATCTTAAAATATCAACTGCTTCTGAAATAGCTTATACTCAACAAGAACCAGAACCGTGCACATCATCTAGTTCACAGGGAACTGTTGAAAATATTGAACAAGATTTTAGTAAGAAACAGTTAAGTGACAACAAAGTCATTGTGCCAATATCATATCAAATGTGTACAAATTTAGAAGATCCAGCTGAATGGAATAAAATCGATGACAAACTACGTGTTATTTTAGTAGAAATGGGGCCTGTTCAAAAGAAAGATATTATATATCCGAACGATGTACATGGCCGTAAATTTTCTGATGTATATTATAATAGAAAAATGGAAAACGGAGAAGTAGTTTTTCGAAAATGGCTTATTTATTCCGAAATTTTGAACTCTGTGTTTTGCTTTTGTTGCAAACTTTTTGGATCTACTGAATCTAGCCTCATAGAAGGATACAATAATTGGAGAAATTTAAGTACAACTTTACACAGACATGAAACTAGTATGGCTCACATGAAAAGTTTATTGAATTGGAATGAACTTGAGAAAAGATTAAAAAACAAAATTACTATTGATTGTCAATCTCAAAATTTATATGAAATGGAAAAGAAACATTGGAGGAGTGTTTTGGAATGGCTGATTGAAATTATCAAATTCCTTGGTAGTCAAAATTTAGCATTTCGCGGATCATCTGATAAATTATACGAAAAAAATAACGGAATTTTTTTAAAATTAATTGAATTATTTGCGAAGTTTGATCCCGTTATGGAAAATCATGTTGAGAGGGCCCTAGATCAAAACAATAGAGTACATTATTTGAGCAAAGATAGCCAAAATGAATTATTGGAAATTTTAAGTACAGCAATTAGGGAAACAATTTTATTATCGATAAAGAAATCCAAATATTATTCTATTATTTTAGATTGTACACCAGATGCAAGTAAAACTGAACAAATGACCATAATAGTTCAGACTCGTTTCTCTAATAATGGAACGGTTAAAATTAGAGAAAACTTTTTAGGTTTCATAGATATAACAGATTCCACTGGACGAGGTTTATGTACAACAATAATTGAACAACTGGAAAAATGGAAGATTCCCATTGAAGACATGCGTGGTCAAGGGTATGATAATGGGGCCAACATGAAAGGCAAAAAGGCTGGACTTCAAAATTTGATTTTAACCAAAAACCCTCTTGCATTTTATGTACCATGTGCTGCTCATTCTTTAAACTTAATCATAAACGATGCCGCCAAAGTCAATGTAGATACAATTGGTTTTTTTGCAATTGTTCAAAAAATATACAATTTTTTTTCATCATCTTATAAACGGTGGTCAATCCTTTTAAAATTTATTAAAACTTTAACTCTAAAACAACCATCAGAAACACGATGGGAAAGCAGAATTGATGCAATCCGGCCTCTACGGTATCAGTTGGGTGAAATTTATGATGCACTCTATGAAATAATGAACAACGAATCTTTTAATAGAGAAATTCAACATGAAGCTCAATCACTCTGCACTAACCTTAAGGATTACAAATTTATTTGTTCTTTAATAATTTGGCATGATATATTAAATAGAATAAATCCTGTCAGTAAAATGCTCCAAAATGTAAATATGAATGCTTCACTTGCTTTAGAATCGATCGCAAATCTAAATAAATTTTTACGAGAATATCGATCAGATTCAAATTTCAAAAACATTCTCAAAATTGCAGATGAACTTAGCGAAGAGGTTGATGGAGAGAAAGAATTTAAAACTGCCAAAGAAGTTCGACAACGGAAAAAAACTCGTCAATTTGATTACGAGCATCAGGACAAAACACCTCAAATACCTGAAGAAAAATTTAAAATAAACATGTTTTTTACACTTTTAGATGTAGCGATTAATTCTTTAACAGAACGCTTTGAACTCCTCGAAGCATGTTATAATAATTTCAATTTTCTATATAAAATATCAGAAATTAATAAGAGCGAGTTACAAGCAAAATGCAAAGATTTAGAAAATATTTTGAAATTTGATAACAGTAAAGATATTAATGCTACAGATTTATTCAACGAATTATGTGCTTTTCGAGATATTTTTCAAAAGGATTTTTTAAATTCTCAAAACCCTTTCGAAACACTTAATTTTATAGTTTCTAATAATTTATCTATGCCAAACTTATCAATAGCTTTAAGAATATTATTAACATTACCTGTTAGTGTTGCAAGCGGTGAGCGCTCTTTTTCTAAGTTAAAATTAATTAAAACTTACTTGAGAACAACTATGTCACAAAAACGGCTTGTTAATTTGGCATTAATTGCTATTGAAAATGATATTTGTGCAGAACTGGAAATAAATACAATCATATCAAGGTTTATTAATATGAAGTCAAGGAGTATAAAATTATAACATGTTTTGTAATGCATTTACTTTTTTTAACTGTATTTTCTTTTTTTTAATATTAAAAATTATTTATTTACATTGCCTTGTTTGTTTCCCTTAGAAAGATTTTGTACACTAATATTTATAACATGTAGGTGGTATAGATTAAAGTGACCAGATTTTAACATTGGTAAAATGGGACACCATTGACCGGGGGGGGGGGGCTGATTAAAAATTTGGTTTATATGGAGCGTTTATATAGATATAGCGTACATTAATAATAATAAATTAAATATGTATGTTTGTAATATTATCTTTTTTAAAAATTATTTCATTTATAAATTGTAAATTTATTATTAAATTTGCTAATATTTGCGTAAATTTAGAGGTTAGAAAAATTAGCAAAAATTTTAAAAATAATGGGTTTGTTAAAAACAGACAGTGACGCAAATAATAAATATGAAATTTTAAAAAAAAAATATTTGAGATTAAAATATGTAAATGTTTTTCGAAAATTATTTTAAACATTTAAATATTTTAATCTCAAACATTTTTTTTTTAATTTATTATATATATATATATATTTGAATCACTCTGTCTATTTTTAACAAACACATTATTTTTAAAATTTCTGCAAATTTTTCTAACATCTAAATTTGCCGTGTTAAATTATATATTATTTTATACAAACCGTTTGTATGAAATAATATATAATTTAACAATCAATTTTATGCTATTTTTGATATCAAAAATAGCATTACATCGTGTATTCTTTCTAAAAATCATGACTTTTTTAAAATGCCACGGGACACGGTCGGGTCACCTTAGTAAACATACATATTGACAGGGGCACCAAAATCAAATTTGCATGCGCCGGCCCTGCATAAGACATTTATTAATAAGTAATAAAAGTTCAATATTCGGTCAAAGTGATCTTCCTAGGAATGTTTTGTACTCATATAAATAAAAATAGTTGCTCATAAGTCGATTGTTCTTCGAAATAACTGAGAAGATAATAAATAAATGTAATGTATGTCTCGGGTTAACTAAAATCGATATTTATATATAGATTAACTCTTATAAATATTATTGCTTTACGCTAAAAGATCAATTTGTCTAATAAAAATTTAAGTAATAATATTAGGTATTTCTTTTTTTAAAAAAAAAATCAAATGTTAAACATATTTGTTATTATGTACACACTATATATATATACGAATTTTTAAAGTTTTTTTTTAATTAATCAGCGTTGCACTTATCTCTCTTTCATCAATATCGCAAACATCCACCAATGCAGAAACCCAGACTATTCTGTTAATGAATAATATTTAACACCATGTGGGGAATGTAATTGTAAACATGACTCAAAACATGTGAAAAGTATGTATCCCCAAGAGGCACATTTTCTGTGGGCCAGAACTCATCAGGTGGCCCAGATCACAATCTCTTACACATATTTTTATCATTGTTCAGTATATATATTAAATAGCCAATTACTATAATTAAATTGATAATTGTCAAACTTACTGCTCTCACAACTTTGACACAAACCATTTGATGGAATTTTTTTTTTTTTTTCTACAATACAGGCTTTTTCATACCTGCACTCCAATATGTAATATAACTCGGACTTTCACACGACAACTCAACTATCCATGCTATCTCATACTGCTGATACACTTGGTTACACACATGTCGAAAAGATAACTAATGATCAATATAAGTATTTCGTGCTAAAACCAGACTCGTCAGTTGGTCCAGATTCTCAACTACATATATATATATATATACAATCAATGATCAGCTTATATAAAGCTAGCCAATCTTCATACTTTAATGGACAGGTTTCAATCCATTCCACCCCAATCATTTATTAAATTAGAGATTATCCATTTGATAAATAATATTTCTGTAGCTAATTTTCACTACACCATTCTCATGCAAAGTAAGAGCTATTTTCTATTCACTTTTAATACTTCATAAAAAGATGTAATCATAAACATAATCAAAATGTTCTATGATCCCTACCTTGTATGAGAATGCGTAGTGAAAATTACACTGCAGAAATATTATTCCTTAAGTAGATAATCTCTAGTCTAATGAATGACTAATAAAAATTATTAGCAGATTCTCTCACCCCCCCCCTCTCACTCTTACTCTATATGCATTCCTCAGACAACTTCATTTCTCAGGTGAACTAGAATTCTCAAACACCTGAATCTCTGCACTCATATTAACAGTAATGTATATCATTCATTTTTCAATTATCAAAAGTTATTTATAATAAATGCTGCGTTTACTATATTTGTTTTAACGTGTTTTTTTTTATTTAAAAAAACCTAATGAGTTGTTTTAATAAACATAGATGAGGCTCTTTTTATTTTTTAAGAATAAGTTTTCTCTTCATTAAAATTACTCAAAGAATTTTTTTTTTCTCATATGTCATAGCATCAGCCGGGAAGCAAACCCGCTAACCCGGGACAACTGCTTGTAAAGCAGCTGTCGCTAATCTCTCGACCACCAATGCTTGACATGAATTATTAATTTACCATTAAAACATTGAGAAGATGCAAAAAATGTTTTTGTTTTTTTTTTTGCATTTAATAAGCAAACACCATAGTTGTCCACATTTAGTATTTGACTATTTGAATCATTATATTTAGCCTATAATAAATTTTGTTAATAGATTGGCTAACACAATAGGTCATTGCCACAGATGGTAATCAAGTATAATTATTTTGCCTAAAAATACAATATATTTATATGCTTATAATTAATTAAACACCACATAAATATGCAATAATGCTATCATTATTTATTTATGCACTGTATAGAAATTTTCCAATGTTTTAAGTAGCAACATTTAATAAAAAAATCAATAATCCTCTGCTTAACCTACTGTTTTTATTAATCAAATATGACGTCATCGGTAGCATAAAAAGATAAAGTCCATTGAGACTCCTACATATGCAATAATCCAATCTCTATTAAATTCGCTCGCAAAGTTAAATATAATCTTAAAGTCAACTAAACTAAAGTTCTGAAATTGCTGCAAAAATTTTTTAAAATCATGTTAAATTTTGCAAGCCCTATTTTATAAAGATTGGGGGCTTGAAGTCTCAACTGATTTCTCATGGATAATGACTGCATTAGATTTGATTGAGAACATATAACTACCAAAAAGTTAATTGATTTTTTGATCAACATTGCCACAGAAACATTGAAAAATTTCTATAGAGGATGAAAACAAATAATTTTAGCATTGTTATATATTTATGTAGCAACTAAACAATTAAGTACATATTTAAATGCTTACTTAGAAAATAAAAGTAGTTAAAATGAGTTTATTTAAAAGCTTTGCTTCATTTAATAACATTAAACCAATACAAAGAATGCTTTAGTTAAATTGCTTCTGAAATTGCTTTAAGATCATATCGAAGTTTGCAAGAGTATTTAATAGATATTGAGTGTGTTTGTTTGAGATTCAACCAATCATCCATAATATTGATGATGGCAGATTTGATTGACAGAAATGCAAGTCTAGAAAGAAGTTAAGAAGTTAATTTTTTCATGAAACATTGATACTTGAAACATTAGAAAGATTATATAGAAGGCATAGGTAAATAATATATATATATATATATATATATATATATATATATATATATATATATATATATATATATATGTATCAAGCACTACTTGTAAATGAGAATGGCTATTCTGACATATAAAGGGAAGAAAAAATGAGATTTATATTTATGATAAATATATAGTATCACCATAAATACATATATATATATATATATATATATATATATATATATATATATATATATATATATATATATATATATATATATATATATATATATATATATATTGATTCATTACTCTAATTATTTGACATCTAGTAATGCTGCTTTTTGATTTTTTTTTGTAGCAAACTTTTTTTAAAAAAGGCATTTTCCTTAATTCCAACTCTATGCTATATTTAATCTCAGCCTTGTTATCTCAATCCAGAAATTGATATTGAATCTTTTTGTAATGACTTTAACAAAATAAATAGGATTTGCTTTTGTTACAAAACCTATGCTCAAGTTCTTTATAAAATATAACTTTAGAATGTCTATTGTTTTAGTATGCTTCATGTACTTATTCTATTAAAGATAATTTTAAAAAATCAGATATATTAATCTTTAATTGAGTTTTAAATTTTACATCTGTGTTAAAGATAATCTCTAGTTTAGTAAATTATTAGTAATAGTCACTACTATATTTATATAAAATGGATTGTTTCAAAGATATGTGTTCAGTTAATTTGACACTTGTAATTCAAAATGTAATTATGTGATAATTTTTTTCAATTATAGATTCAGGATTATTACAAACATCAAACTAAAAAGTGCACTAGTTGGTCTTGCCTTCTTATTTTCAGAATATTAGAAAAGCAACACTAATTTTTTTTTTCACTTCTTTTGTTATTTTATTGACAAAAAAACATCTTTCAATTTTGTTTCTTAAATTTTGCAAAGCAATTAATTAAATTAGTCATATCACTATGATGTATCCAACTTGGATATTTGATTTTTGAATAAAAGGCTACCAATATTTTTAGTTTATCCATTTTCTTAATCTGATATTTAGAAAGTTAAAGATAACTGCTATTTTTTAATTATTAGCTTATAAAACAATTGAGGTCTTTTAACAAATTAATAAATACTAAAGCATTTTTTATAATATCGTTCATTCATTCAAAACATACTGTAAACATCATTTTGAGATATACTTTAAAACCTATTCTATCACACATTCATGAAATATATGGATAACATTATCTGACAAAAACCAGTGACTTCCACTATATACATTTCTTTGCTGATCCAGCACTTATTAGTTGACACAAGTATCTACCTCTTCATATATCTTCACTATTTGTATAGCTTTTATCACTACCAAATTATTATAATTTGATTTACAGGTGTCAAATTTTTGGTATTCTTAACTTTGGTATCAATCATTTCAGATACATACACCAATGACTAGTATTAATCATTAATTAAACTAGAGATTATATCTAAACCAAATATACTTTTAATCTTTAATTAAAAATTAATGGGAGCGGTGAAGTTGAGTTTATTACATGAGTTTATATAACACTGGAAACATTTATCTTTAATTGATGATTAAAGTTATATCTGGGCTACAGATAATATCTAGTTTAATAAATTATTAATAAGAACCATTAGTACATTTATCTGAAGTGCTTGGTAGCAATGTTGTGAATGCAGAAAATTTGACATTTGTAAATAAAAATAAAATGATTAAATATCAATTTCTGAATTAGAAAACATAAGACAATTATCAGTATATTTTACATTTAGAAGTCAAATATTTTAGAAGACTTGCTTTTAATCAGTTAAATAACTTATTATTAAACTTATATGCATTTTGATGTCGATATATTTAATGAAGACATTTCTAAAACCTTCCAAAGATCATGGTTATAAAAATGCATTATACCAACAAAATATTTCATAACTTTCTCTGCTTATATTTAATAGAAATTCTTACCAGCACTTGTCATATTTTTATTTCAAATCTAAGCTTAAATAACCAATGGACACTGAATGATAGCCCTATTACATATACTGTCTAGAGCTTTTCATAGTAAATTTTAAGAATAGTTTTCTTTTAATGTCAGGCTATTATCTTAATAGTATAAAGACATAAAATGTGTTTTCTAAATGCAAGATGGTTTAAATCCAAACTTTTTTCAATAAAAATCATGGTTAATATGAAGGTTTGGCTATGTATATATAATAATAGAATCACCAAGGTTACATTAATTATTTAAACATACAAAAAATGATTCTGAAATAAATAATAAAAACTGCTTCTAAAAATAAATTGTACAACATATCTCATATTTTTTGTTACCATTAAAAACACTTATTTTTGTACTAACATGAAGAAAGTAGTTCACATAAAACAGTTTATAAAACTTTCAGAGGAGATATTTTCAAACATTGCCAGAAATACTTTTGAATTAATGAGTCACATATCTTGAATAATCAGTAAAAAAATCTCATTAATTTTTTGGCAATGACCCATTTATGATTTTGCAAGCAGTGATATTTCAAGATAATTGCTTCAGTAATTTTTAACGTTTTTATAAATTAAAACCAGTGAAGTATACCCATAAGATTAAGTACTACATCTTCATAGGGCTACATTTCCAAAATCTTGCAATAATTTTAAAACTAACTTCTTATCCTGTGTCATATACCACAGTAGTCAAATAATAAATTTTAAAACTAGAAGTCCATGGATTATGTCTATAGCTTAGTCTTTTATGGTGTTTGTTTTTTCTATCAAATTATAGTAATAAACCATTTGAATTTGCAAATCATATTTTAGAACCTTTCCAAATATCGCAGCAGGATTTGTAATTTTCCATGATTTAAGATTTCAAAAGCTATTTTAGTCTTATCAAATTAAATATTCATATCTAAATTAGTAGATAGATTATATGTATAAATCCTTTGTAAAAAGTATAAAAATATTCTTTTCATCTGGTCAAAATGTTATTTTTATCTAGAAAAAGATATCTTCAGTTGATTTAGTACAATTGTTATATCATGTTTATATCAGTATTGTTATTTTTAATATTGAAAAATAAAATCTAAAATGATTAAGATCAACAAATGAAAGTAATTTCTCCCCACTTTTACTTCATTATTCATTTTGAATATTTCTTGTCAGTTTATGAACTTTTGACTCTAAATATACCATATGGCTCATAGAACTCCCATTCAATTTATTATTCATACAAAATAATTCTATATGTTTTTAATCAATTCACTAATAATACAATAATTTTCAGAGAACCAGTTAGAATTTTTTTTTAGTAAGCAATAATAGATTAATTCATCATCACTCTTAAAAGAATGCTTCTATAAAATAAGAAATTTGAAAATCCAAATTCGCTGGCCCATAACTACTGAAAATTATTGTGAGTTCATAAAGAATGAACATCAAGTTTCTATCAATACATTTAAATAGAGATAATTTTCAAAGTAATAATTCTGTAATCTGTTCAACAATTTGCACCTTATTTTATTTTACATTCTCTTTCTTAAGTATAATATAACCTAATTAAATATATTGTTTTGGGTATAAAAATATTTGTTTCTGTATAGTGATTTTATAATAATCATTTTTTTATAATGTGCAAAAACTTAATAATAATACATTTTAATTCACAGACCCAATACTTTTAATTCCAATAATTTTGGTCTGGAGCTTTATTAAATTTGTATTAAAATGTGTATTAAAGTCTCCCAAATAAAAATTTGTTTTTTAATAATAGTGATTCAACAACATTATTTAAAACAAAAAGTAAAAGTTTTATATATATGTATATAATATTAAATTCAATTGCACAAGCCAAATTTAATATTATTGTCTCTTATTAGTTCATCTAGAAATTCTAAGAATGGAGGATGATAAATTAGATCTGACAACAAATCAAATACCAGGCAACTTTTTGGACTCAATAATCTGCTCTTTCACAACAATTTATAGTCACCTACTTATTCAGTCAAACTTACCTTTACTAAAAAATGAGTTTCATTAAAATCTTTATATTCTTTTTGATGCATAACTAGTTCACATAAAAGACCTTTTATACCTTTTATTTACTTCTATTTTTAAAAAAAACATTGAAATATTTATTTCCATTATTGCCGGTGTTTCCTGATTTCTTTCTAATAATATTCTTACTGATAATATAACTTTTTAACACTTTAATAAATAACCTATAGAGTGTGGCCAACTGAGATGTGAATTTTAGAATATCATATCAAGGAGTTTCTACACTTGTCAAGAATGAATTGCCACAAATAAGACTAATATTTACTGAATGAAACCTCTTCCCAACTGTAATTCTAAGTAACTCATATTGAGATTTTTTTAATGTAAAATTGCACTAAATACTCTAGGCTATTATTTTCATATTATAAAAAAAACATTTGAAGTCAAAAACTATTCTATATAAATGTAAATGAAGTTGAATAAATATATATAATCTTTTTATCACATTTATTGCAGAGATGTAGCTAACAGCCAGGTTATATAACATTCTAAATATTGTAAAGGCAATATATATATATATATATATATATTGCCTTTATTATATATATATATATATATATATAATAAAGACTATTTGTATTAAAAATAGTATATTTTATTCCACAACAGCAAAAAAATAATGCTGATTTTATTAGCATCAAAATAAATTAATAAGTAATCAAATGTGTTTTTTTTTTGGCTTGGGAGTTCATAAAAGATGTGAGTGTTGGATATGTCATAACTAGAATCGATTTAAGGATCTTATATTCCAATCTAACTTGCTATCACTACACTAAACCATAATTATTTGTTCTCATCTGGTAATAATTACACTATCCATTATAATTAGTCTGAATTCAATACTTAATTTTTTTTTCTAATGACCCACAATCTAAATTCAAAACTGGGTGGGAACAAACTTGAAATGCTGTTTTAGATTTTAGTCAAACTGACATTTGTTATGACAGTAAACCTATCACCAATTCAAGTAACTATTTAACATGGTCAATAAATGAGCATTTGGCTTTTCTTAATTAAGGGATAAAGAAAGATGGTAAACTATTATAAATTATCATTTATACATCTATTTCTGTGTCTGGTGAATAATATTTTCTTTTCTTTCACTGTATTTAAAGGATGCTATTGAAGAAACTTTTGTTTTTCTAAAAAAAATGATAGTCTTAATAAACATAGATGAGATTCTTTTTATTTGTCTGAAGGTTTGAAATGATGGTATATTATAAGATGTGATATGTTGGACTATTTCTATCATTTTGAATGAATGTTAAATGTATAGAAAATTTTTAAACTTTATTTTAACTTTCAAATATAAACAACTTGTTAGTAATAACATACAAATAGACAATACAGGTTAAATTCTTTTTATTCTTTAATACTTATTCTGGCACTGAAACACTGAGATGATGTAAAAAATGTTTTACTTTTTTTTTGTTTAATAAGTAAATACCTTAGTTCATCAATATATAGTATTTGACTACTTGAACCATTATCTTTAGGCTATAATAAATTTTGTTAATGGATTTTTAATTATATTTTGAAATCAAAATAGAAGCTTATAAAAATGTTAATATCTATCTAGATGCATTTCAAACATTTACTACATTATTAATAACCAATTGATTTTAAATACACAATAATTTACCAGGGATTATAATAAAAAAATAATTACAATAGAAAATAATGTAAATAAATATCAAATAAGACTTAATAACTGTGATAGTCAAAAATATATTTTAGATATATCAATTATTTTGCCATAATAGTGGAACTCCAGTATCATTCTCATAACCATGAAAACTGTAGCAGAAGCCTAGATAATAGTGTTGTTTTCCAATGTGTACATATGTCATAATCATAATAGTTTATCCAAAAAAGGATATATTTTATAAAATAGTAATTTAATTTTAAATCAATTGAGAAACCACATGATAATTGACCATCACAAGTTCTGGAGATAAATTGCTATACTTCATGATCTGTACTTTAAAATCCAGAATAGAGCTTCTGATTTTCTTAAATATGCTCCATTTGTTCAAATAATCTAGATATAGCTGAGTGAATTAGTTTATCAATATAGATCATAAAACATTATTCATACAGGAAAATTATAGAAAGTTACAAGAAACTGAGTTGGTTAAATGAATGATGTTAAAAAAATAAGCATGCTAAGGTCACAATTAAAAAAATAAGCTCATCTTTCATTTTATTACAATGCTATTAATTTAATGCTGGTTTCTAATACTAAAAGTAATATTAAGTAATATCATAAACTTAAATCTTCAATTTTTGTTTTAAATGCATCAAATATAGACATAAACATTAGTCAGAATTTTAAAACATCCTCTCATGATGCACATGACCAATGCATGCATTACATAAACAGGCATGCAATCACATGAAACTCAAACTTTTTACAGCACTTTTTAGAAGCAAATGGCTATTTACATATTTTAATTGAACGAGAACAAAGTTAAAGAGAGTTGGTCAGAAAACTATCAGTGTGTTGATAATAAAATAAAATTAAGATTGTGGTATTCCATATACTTTATAAATTTTAGCGGCAAGTACCTTCGTTAACTGATCTCTTATCTTTTATCATATATGTGTGTGTTTTCGTATACTAATAAAAGAATTCAAAATGATTCATCGCTCGGAAGTCTTAAGAAGTTGGAGCACTAGGAGAGTAGAGTTGGAGCCATGGTTCAGGGATCTTAAGCTTTAGAGTTCATCACTTTACAATTGCAGTAAATCATGTTAGGCCAAAACCAAAGTCATCTTTACTTTTGTTTTGTTTTTTAAATTTAAAAAAAACTTTAAAAAATGTTTTTTGTTATTTTTTTTTTTAAAAAAATGTATTCATCATTCAGAAATATATTTTACATTTAAATTATAGTTTACTATTACATTTTACGTCATAGCAAATATCGATGACAGTTAAACAACTTTTAAAAGTTTACTTAATCTACAGAAAATTCCAGGAAGCATTAACTTAATATTAAAAATCCATCACAAACATGAAAGGGATTCAAAAGTACATATAATATCCTTTCGTGTCTTTATCGAGAATATCCCTTAGGGTGTCCGGCCTAACAATTCAGAATGCAACCTCTAAGACTACTTGTTTTTTGTTTGATTTAAAGCACGTTTTTATGACATTAAAGGTTGCCTATTTTTAGAATTTTATTATAGTTTTTTTTTTGTTGTTATTGTTTTAATGCAATTAGTATTCTTGGCCAGTAAAAAAAATTAAATGTAATGTATATAAGTGCACAAATGAAGTTAAATATTGGAAGCAAGTTTATTAACTCCAAAAAAATCTATTGGTAAGAGATCAATACTGCAACAATTGTGTCTAAGTAACAACAATCCCTATACCTGAAAACTCATGGTCGCAGAGCAAGACTTTTTAAAAAATAAATCAAAAATATTTTTTTCTGGATTTTATAATGGATTTTAACTTTTTTCTTCTTTTTAGGATTTTACATTCATCTACGTGAGCATGAATGCACATTATCACCTCTTTTTTAAATATTATAATTATAGAGAGAGAGAGGGGGAGGCTCAAACCAAAATAGAGGGAGAGATTACAATACACTAATAAGTGAAATCTTAAACTAGATTCCAAGAGATTTTAAAAGATCTAGAATTAAGGAAATTTATTGGAGTAATTTTATAAGAAAGACTATGAAACAAAAAACTGAAATAATTTTAAAAGATTTTTAAAAAATAACATAAGTTGGTTAATATGTATATGCTATGAAAAGCAAAATAATTGTATATCGATCTCTTCAGCATTCCACAACAGGAAAGCAGTAAAAAAAAATATCATAATAACAAAACTAGTAATGTTTCAAATTTCTAAAAGGCTTTTTACGACTAGTTTTTTTTTTGTTTTAAACTTTAATTAAATATAACTAACTACACATTCGCTGGCCCATAATAAAATGGCTGGCTAAGTTGGATATGGATAAATATATGAAAAAATCCCTAAAATTATTTGAAACTTGAAATTACAAACTACTAATCACTATACCATGAATTTCTTATATATATATATATATAAAAGATGCTGAACTGAGATCAGACCCATGTAGCTATCTGGCTTGCTATGCTGAGTTTGAAGACATTAACGTGTCTAAAAGATTCATGCTTGCAAGCTGAATAGAAACTGTTTCATAAATGCTCAAAGTTTGTGTTTAGATCTAGTTTCTTATTCCTGTCTTTCACTGACAATAGCAAATAGCTTGAAATCATGATCTGAAAGTGGAATTAAAGTTAGAGATAGTGAATGCTCGCTCTGACGTTTATGTAAACAGAAAACTACGCTTGACGGTGTTTTTGGTAGAACGCCATTTGTTATCATAAATACAAGCATTAGCAAGTTTTTTAACTTGTGTTTTTTTTTGTTTTGCATATATATATATATATATATATATACATATATATAGTAAAGGAATAAAAATATGAGTCAGACTGTATCTTTACTCTTAATCTAATTATTGATCATCATTTACAACAGAATAAAAATATAAAACAAAGAAGAACAATCCTAATGAATTATAGCTTCATGTGTAACAGAATGAAATTAATAAACTAATCTAAAGTGAATATCAATCAATGAATAACAATCTAATACTTAATTCAATATAAATATGATAATAATCTTTGTTATAAATTCATGAACTCAAATAACATTTAGAACAAATATAAAACATGCAAAATCATTATTTCAATTTATTCTAAAATATGAGTGTTATTTGCAATAGATTAAAGATGAAGCAATGAAACTAAATGTTACTATCTTATAAATAATACTAGATATCTCTTATATAAATCCCTTATAATAAAATGAAAATTATGACAAAGAATTACTCAGATATGCTTTAATATTTCTTTTGAATCAACACACTGTTTATAATAATACAAAGTTGTACCAAAAATTAGATATTATTTATATTTAAATGGAATAATTCATGGACAGATGAAACAATAATTTTAATATGTTCTGCAAATTTACAATATTAATGATAGCTAACTAAATAAATAATTTAATAATTATTTCTAATTACAACTAAATAAAATCAAATATAATACTAACTCAGCTATATTATTCCACTATTATCAATATACTCTTATTAAGTCAATTATAATAAAACTAATTAAATAATAATACAAAATCAATTAACCTAACATATGTCTTTACTTTCACCAACTTATAATGCTATAAAATAAAAACAAATTATTAGATAACAGTAAAATTTATAATATCCAATCACATCAATATATAAAATAAATTATGTTTATTCCAACACAATTGACAAATCATATCAAATTACTCTTCAGTTTAATAAAGCTAAGTTACTAAGACATTAGACTATAACTGACAAAAAATATGAAAATTATTAATGTTTATTATAATAAATATAAATATTAAATTTTAATATCTAAACTGAATTTACAACATACATCAACAAACTTTAAATATAAATAGAGCATATTACTCTAATTTGTAACAGAATAATATATATTGTTATAAACTCTATAATCAAATAAGATTACAATCTTTATGGCTGAACATTATTTTAATATAATATTCACTTTAATTAATAATAGTTTAAATTAGAATATGTGAACATCTAGTTGCAATGACCTTCACTTATCTTCCAATGATTATTATATTTGTACCTTTATCATTTATCATATCAATACACATATAATTTCTATCTTAATATAACTTACTTATTACTAACAAAATAATTACAATAAGCATGTAATTACTTATTAAATATTTAAGAATGTCAAATCAATTAATTCAGTTCTATATAAAATCTATACCTGGTCAGATAATAAATAATAAATTCTATGCAAAGAAAATATGTAATTATAATTCTCATCCATTCTGTGTTTTTATTTTTGAATTATTTTGTAACTATTTCTAATGAATTATGTGATATGACCTATTCATGAATTGTATTTTATTCAAGTACCATTTACCAATAAATTTCCATTGTAAAATTAAATGATAACCAAACAAGTCTGCTTATTTTAAATTAATTCAAAATTTATTAACAAATGAAGATAAATTAAAATGAAATATATATATATATATATATATAATGTCCATTAATTAAATCAAAATTGTAATTATAATTGAAATAACAAATTTAATGGTTTACAAACTATTATAAACAATCCTTAAATCTGCTGAAGTACTTTCGGTTATTTTCTTAAACCTGCCTCAACTATCATTAAATTAAATAAAACAAAGTGGAAGCAAACAACATCAATTCAAATCCCACGAATCTCATATTTTAATGTTAGCAGCTTGTCTATTTATAAAATGCATTTTATTCCTATTTATAAAAATTGCCTCTTTAATTTTTTTTTATTATGTTTTCTCTCTTCATGAAGAATTTTCACATTTTCAAAATCAAATTTAAATTTATATTTACATGTTTTTTCATGATCAAAGGAAACTGAAGGAGACATTAAATCACCATTATTTTTACTTTTTACACACTTATGTAATAATTCATGCTCTCTCAATCTCTTCTCAATACTGCACCTAAATTCATCTATATATAATAGCATACAATCACAAAAAAATTGATATGTGACATTACTTTTCTGCTTGACAGGTATGACATCCTTAGAATTATTGACTAATTTATTAATATTGCTTGGTACATAGAATGAAGCATTAAACACATTCTTATATATATCCTTAAAAAATTTCACTTGTGGATTTGAAATAAATAAAATACATATCCATTGTTTACTATTAATCTTCATTTCCTTTAAATTATTATATCTTTTTTTAAATTGACATAAAGTATTGTTTATTTGTTCCATTTTATAACCAACATCAAGCAATTCCTTGGCAAATATCTCAATATTTTTCAGTTTATCACTTTGGTAACGAGATAATTTTTCATTCCAAAACAAAAAACATCTAAAACTTGCCATCTTATGCATCATTGGTATTTTTGATTTACAATTTATATATCCTCTCTTTTGCAGTGACTTAATTATTAATTTATAATTTAATATACTATTATCTCTTGTAATAATTAAATCTAAATATTTAATATTTTTGTTTTGTTTTTGAATTTAATGGCAGTTGAGGCAGATTTAAGAAATTAACCGAAAGTACTTCTGCAGATTTAAGGGTTGTTTATAATAGTTAATGTTCATTAATTAGAACAAAATTGTAATCATAATAAAAATAATAAATATAATGGTAAACTATTACAAACAGTCTTTCAATCCACAGAAATACTTTCAGTTAATTTCTTAAACCTGCCTCAACTGACATTAAATTTAATAAAATTGAATTAAGTTGTATTTATTGGCAGTTGAGGCAGATTTAAGAAATTAACTGAAAGTACTTCTGCGGCTTGAAAGACTGTTTATAATAGTTTATTACCAGTATATTTATTATTTTTATTATATATTGTACCAATATTGAAATTGGCACATGATGATTTTGCCTAAAAAATTATTAAATAATAAATAAGTTATAAAAATCTAAAAGGTTTCTTTAAGTAAACAAAATCAGTTTGCTGTCAAAAGTAAAATTAAAAGTTTAAGAGTTTATTACAGTTTGTTTTTGAAAAAGATATGAATCAAATAGTTTTCCATCATTAGTTTTTGAAATAAAAAGCTACAATTAATTGATTAAAAGTGGGAAGGGGGTTTTCTTTAGAAAGTTAAACTAAAAGTTTTATAAAAGGAAGTAAAGTTTTCCTTAATTAGTATTTGTAAAAATAAATAATTTAAAGTTTAAAAAATATAAATCTCTTTTCATTCAAGCTTATTATAATAAATTATATATGTGCGTGCGAGTGTAAATAAATGTATGCATGTTAGAATAATATTAAAAAAATATAAATGAAAGTTGGAAAGAAATTATATTTGGAAAACACAGCAATGGCTATTAAGTTAAATAACGATTTTAAAAAAAACCACCAGCGGTGGGCTACTAATTAAAAATATAAAAACAACACATTTATAAAAGCTACTACTAATTAAACAATCTTCAAAAACGTGTTGTCAAAGGATTAGGAATTTTGACAACACATATTGCCAGAGGATATTAAAACAAAAACACTCCACGTATATAAATAGCCAGATTTTTATCAGACATCAGTTCAGCCTAGTTTCCAGTGACAGTCTTGTTTCAGTTCAGATAACAGTGCAGTTTATATTATGTATCCAGAAACAGAAATGCGGTGTTGAGCAGCTTTTGGGAATATACACTTTACTTCAGCCCTTTAGTCCAACAAGATCATCAAAACCTGCCCATGAAATAATGTCTGCATAACAGCTCAGAAATCCTCCGCCAATGTTCAACTGTCTCCAGGAATAAAACCAATGGATTAGCATCAAATCTCTTCAAGAAACATCAAATCTAACTGGTTAGATATACTCCATCAGAAGCAGCCAACAACAAGCAATATCTACATTCCAAAAATCCTAGGTAAAACATTTTATTGTTCTTTTTTATATATAATAGCCACCGCTGTACTTTGTAAATCCTACAGAGACAAGTAATTTGGACTCTATATCATACATAAAATGAACTATTGATATGTGTGTTTATGTTTCAAATGCTATGTAATACTTTATTATTATATATGTGAGTGTATGAGTTAATATGTGTGTGATCATTATATCAGTGTTATTAGTTAAATTAGATAAATACCAGTGTTCTATTATTAAAATCTACAAGAATATTTAAACTAGTTTAGAAATATTAATTCAAAATATGCGTGTGTTTTATTAGAATTATAAAATGTTTAAAATTAGTAAATGTTAGTTAATAAATTGTCTTTAAAATTAAACTTTATTTGTCTGTCAATTCTTTTATAAATTCCTTTTACAATTCTTTTATGAATTCTTTTAACCACTAATTATGTATAATCTATTAGTGATTACAAACAGCTGAGCTAGTCATGGATATTTAGGCATTGAGTTAGTGGCCATTGCTCAAAGCATGTTATTTATTCATTCTTGGATAATTAACTGGCGCCCGTGTTTATACACAAACAAAAAAAGTGCTTTGAACTCTGGTGTTGAACTCAACAGTCAAGAAGAAGTTATGTCCTGGAAATGTAACGCTAGTTATATATTTTATAGCTATCGTTTGGGCATACATACTCTCCAAGTATGTTCTTCTCTGCCTAAGAGGCCAGTGTTTTGATAGCCACATGCAATACTAATTCTTACAATATATATATATATATATATATTGTACCGGGTTCTAAATATGTATATATCTATATATATCTCTATCTCTCAAACTAACATTTAAAATAAATACACATGATCTGATTATGCTTTATGCAATACTAATTCTTTTAAATTAAATAGGTGATTGTATATAAAATTTCACTTTTAAATTCTAAAATTACAATGTATATTTATGTAACATATATGTGTTGTAACACATAAGCACTTTTCAAAATATAAGAGAGTTCAGAATATAATTAATCTTTATATAAAAAAAGTATTTAATTGAAATTATATATATATATATCAAAGATGAATCTATCTGTTTATTGATGTTGTTCTAAGAGAATAAAATAAAAATAAATACTTGAGATTAATTTATAACCACTGAATAAGGAGACAAATACTTAAAATCATAATCACTAAATTACAAAATATGAATTTGAATTTAGAAATTCATAATTATCTTATAGTTTAAGCAGGAAAAATAAATCTCTACTTAGTTTAAATTATATTACCATTTATATTGATATACTCTATACAGTTATATATAAAAAATAATAATAATGATATGTATAATAGCAAATGACCTGAGTAATTGTCATTAAAGATAATATTCCCAAAAGTAATATCATAGTAATGTTTACTTCGTGAATCATAATTCAATGATATTTTGTTACTCCAGAAAAGATAGAAGTGTTATGAAAATATCTTAAATTAGAAGCACATTTTATTAATTCTGATATTTTCCAAATGTCCAAATTATTTTTTCATTTAAAAGATATTTGATCTATGGCATTATCACTATGAAAGAATTAGTTTATATTCATGATGATACAATTAAATATGTTTTCCTTCAGCAAGTATTTGATTTATAAAACATCACAAATGAATAAATGCTAGTTTTATCCATGACAATGCAATGGAAATTGAACAAACTTTTATCTGGTGTATAAACAGTTCATCAAGCTCATAGAATTATATCAGCAGGTTAATATAATCTTTCTGTATATTTTTTCAGTTGTTAGCATTTAGATCTTGTCATTGAAAAGTAGGTAATATATGTTTGTAAAGTAAAGAAACACTCTGATAATTTTTTGAAAATGCTAAGAATTAATTTTCATTCTTTCAATAAATTGTTGCCCTTCGCAAATTGTTAATAAATATGTTTAGTTAATGGATGAATACTATTGCATTCACCACATCAATCTATCCATTAGCAATCATATTTTTAAAAATAAATTTTAAAAATTATATGAGGAAATAAGTTAAACTTATTTATAGAATTTTTTTAAATGACATAAAAGAAACTATAGCAATACTCCATATTAACTCTTTGGTAAAATTCCACCCAGCATCCCATAAATAAAAATTTTATTACATAAAGTAATGGCAAATAAAATAAAAAATATATAATTATTATATATAACAAACATTTACATTTTAGAAATACAAATGGAAATATACTTTTACACATATTTTTGAATTTAATTTTATGGAAATAACAAATATACTGGAAACATTGAATATTTAAGTATATTATTTGTAATCTACTATTATGAATATAGTAATGAAAATATACATGATAAGGGAAAATAATAATTTTATCAAGACTATAAACTTTATTATTTACATATTCATTTTTAAAATGAATAAAACCAATTCACAATTGTTTTATACACCATAATTAATAAATATTTTTATTCCAATATTATATGTTGTCATAGCAACATATTCCAACACCTCCCAAGTTAATATATTCACCATTAAAATCAAACAAGAAGAGAAAAAATAATTTTATGACTAACATTTCATCACATACTGAAATTGATTTCAAATTTCAGAAAGTACAATATATATATATATATGTTGTAACGGAATATAATATTCCGTTACATTATTTTAAAATGAAAATAAAAAGATCGTAAATAAAAATTGATTTATTAATAAGAAAAAAACTTAAAAACTGAAAATTAAAAGTTGTTTAATATATATATTGTCACGCAGATGGAAAACAAATTATTTTAAGAAAAAGTATTTGAAAGTATTTTTTTTTTTTGTAAAAAAGTAAAAATATAAAGATTGATATTTTAAAAATAGAAATAATGTTGATTTCTATAATCTTAGAAAATGGAAATGATGTTTTATTAATTAAATGATTGTTCGAAAGCAAACCCTTGAGGCACTTAAAATAAATTAAATGGTAAGAGAATACAAAGAAATTAAATGACCAATACAAGCACAAAAATGACAGCACAGACCATAACTGAAACACAAAAGGATTAGTGACGTCTTGCCGGTTGAATCCAAAGATTGGATGATAAGAGACTAATAAAAATATAAAAGTCAAAGGATTATTATAATTGGGATCTGAGAGCTGACTATGAATATATCGTTATAACTAGCTATATTGCAGATTATCACGATGTGGAAATCTGAAATAAATTTAATTTTCTGGACAACCAGCTGAGGCCTCTGGATGAGAGTTCCTGACCAAATGAATGGCAAGTAGCGGTTTCATTTCAAAGAAGGACAAAATCTACAAAAGTGATCATGAAGATGGACTTCTGAATCTACTCAATCCATAAAGTATGAACTCTTGTGTCTATCTAATAAGAACTTTTCTAAAATTGCAATGAATTAATAGCTGAAAATAAGAACTCTTATCTGAATTAAAGAATGCAAATTCAATTATTAATATTTTTATGCAGATGTTTAAGCAATCATTTCCATTTCATTTTTTTGTGTGTGTATTATGTTTTAACTAAAATGTATTAAATTTAAAGTTGGGTGTAGATAGCTGCATGGATAAAGATTAATAACTATGTTTAAATTCATTTATGTTTAGTTTAAGGGATTCTAATTTCAGGCTATTTGTTTTGTAGTTAGGGCAATGCTTGTGGAGGGATATATTGATGTTTATATTAATGTAATGTGAAGCATGTTTAGCATACAGGGCAATGTTCCCAACTGAATGCATGACCCCAAAGAGGCAGTCATATCATTGAAATGGTCGCAGATGTATTTCCTGCACCATTGACCTCTTCTAGCTCTATGGACAGGGATTTATAAGACGGCAGATAGACCGTTCTCCCCTATATGTAGCACTCTTTAAAAAAATTGTATACATGATTCCTTAGTCAGGCAGATGCACTTTCCTGTTCTGGACATGCATCATTTCTTTCAAATAATATCACGCTGTCAGATGCACATTCCTGTTGGTGTGGTTTTATGCTAGCATCTTCATATTACATTGGTTGAAAATATATATCTGGAAGCTGACATTGGGTTGGCTACGAACTTTTAGTCTGAGATTGAATGAATGTTTTGATAAGTTTTTAAATGAAAAATCTATGTAGCCTATCTATACTCGATATGCTAAAGTAAAATATAATTTAAATATCCATCTGTGCAGTCTATTTAAAATAGTAATTTAAATTTTAAAAAAATTAATGTTAAAATCTAAAATAAATTTATTTCTCAATTTTAAATGTGCGTTAATAAAATCTATTTGTGTGTTAATGGCAGTGGCTTCTTTTATTTTATTGTTTTAAATATTAATATATTTTGAGAATCTAAAACTATTAAAACTTATAAAAATGTTTAAATCTCTGCTATTCGATGAGCTAGTGACATTGGACAAACGGTCAGAATAATATATATAAAAAAAAATTTTGAATCTTAACTTACATATCTGCCTACTATATAAATTTTTCTAGGTTCAAATGCCTAGATGGCACCCTCATACAGCAGATATGTTGAAGGCTCTTTCAGTGACCATTAATATATATATATATTTAAAACTTCTACTCCACCACAAATTCGTAATTCATATAAAGACATCTGAAAAAATAGAGAGCTATTATCTATGTGTGATGGAGGGAAAAATTTATACATATATAGAAAGAGATATTACAAATGGAAAAAGAGAGATAAAATTGACTTTTTTTATATATTTATGTTTAATTTAAAAATAGATATAGTGTACTAGTCGAAAATGTATGTCCATTCAACAAGATTTAGAATCTAAGCAAAAGTATCCCAAATCCAAACATGCCTGAGATACACAGGTCAGAAGCAATCATGAATTCTAACCTTTTTCCCCATTCCCCAAATCTATAACACTACAGATAACACCTACGGTGATACTACATAAATTAATTATTTCTGGGCCAGTGCTACATCGTTTTGCATGAGATCTGAGCTGATGATGATGATGAGAGCTTGAGTGAACATGAGGTATAAGTTAAAAGCATACATAAATATATTAATGAGATTTGAACAACTGGATTAAGTTTAAAAATATAAATATTTATTTGGACAAAATTCGAGATGAGTTTTATTTATATAATCAATTTCATGCCTTTAAAACTTTGTTTTCATTACAAACATTTAACAAACTAGATACAATTATTTTTATTTTAACAAATATCAATTTAGTGCAGCAGTTACAATACTGAAAGTATATTTAAAAATAGGATTTTATTTAATGTTACAAAATGGATCTATCTGGTCATTTTGATGGACATTTATACATTAAGAATAATACATATTAAAATATGATAGAGTTTCACTGATTATATGATTTGAGTATGATGCCCTTGGCATTTCATACATAAGTTTATTTTCATTTATAGACCTTATTTGTAACAATAAAAATAAGGATATATTTTGATCAGTGAGTAGACTAAAACATTTATTTTACACATTTTCGACATTTAACAATAGAATATTGTGAAACTCTATAAATATGGGAATGGCTTATTTCAATAAAGGGAAGGGCAGCTTCATGAGAAGTTGGATCTAAACTCCAATGAAAAATATTGCAAAGAGAAAAATATTTTGTTATCACATATCATTACGATTTATTTTGCCAAACAGGCTAGAAAATTAATTATAAGAAATTGTGATGCTAGCATTATGTCAACGAGAAAGAAAATAGCAGATTTGGCCAAGACAAAGTCATTCTCCAATTTTTTAATGTGGTATGCCAGCTTCATGCTAGAGTGGTATCGAAAGAAAAAGGTAGGCAGGAAGTGTCTATGGGCCGGATCACAGCGTAGCCATACAGAGCTTCATCTACACTAACCTGCATGTTCCAGAAGTAGATTTAGACTTTTATTATGAATGAGAACCCTAAAAGATGGGAGGCTTTGAATCCTCAGCATGAGACATGAGTGAATCAAAGCAGTATATAAATATATACTTGGAGAAGAATGACAAACAAAGATGATTGTGAGTGTCTGGAATGAGGTACAGGCAAATCAGATCCAAACCCTATGTGGTTTATTAATAATTTGACATATGCCAGCAACACTATCATAAGAATATAAAGTCATTGAATTTAAATACCAAAATAAAGCCTTAAATGGTTTAACAAATATGTGATGATATGCTAAAATAATGATCCATGTAAGATAAAGTCATTTATCATAAGTTAAACTATAATTAATGAAGCATGCATTTCTCACCCTTCTTGAATCAATACTATTTTGTTTAAATATATAAAAAACTAAGATTCATGCACTTAAAAGTGCAACCAACAAAATTGATTTTGTTCACCAGCCTTTTTGGTGATGATGATGAATAAAGAAATTAATGAAACTATTAGACACCAATATCCACCCCAGATTGCAAAGTATTTATACATTTTGGATAATTTTATGGTAAAATATATTTTTTTAAAAAAGCATATATTCATTTTAAAAGAAAAACTCAGTCTTATGAACTATTTAGAAATAAATAAATAAGAACTCATTAATCCCCTCCCCCCCTTCTTTTCCACAGCGGGATATAGAAGAAGTTTGTAAGACTGGGTTTGATTGGCATTTACAAATAAAATTAAATGAAAAATAGAAAAATATCATTAAAAATAAATTATAACAGCACTAATTTATAAAAATAATAAGAAGCATGAGTTGGATGAAAAGTTTTTTACAGTTGTGCTGTTTAGATAGAAGAGAATCTATATAAAGAAAATAACTATTAATTTAAGATACTCACCAATTAGCGAGTTTAAAAAAAAATAAAACACAAAGAAAATGTCAAATTTACAGAGTTACAAGTTAGAATTAGTTAATATGATTGTATCTTTGGTCTGATTACCTTAGGATCCAATGGAATGAAGTACTGATGAATCTTCTGTGGCAGGTGGCATTCTTTGATGGCACAGGCACTCTTGAGCAGTACGAACTACATCTCTGCACAGCGAAGAGTGGAGCTGAAGATGGAAGGGAAGGCAGTTTACACCCCTCTTTTTAAAAATCAAACAGACAAATGGCATATTTAATTAACTGGAACTTCTCATAAATTCCAAATTCTTAAATTGAATCAGCTCTGCTATCATATCTAAAATGATGTGTAATGTAAAAATGAATTTCTAATGATATAATGTTTTCTACTAAAACAAAATTCTGATTAATAGAAAGTTAACTAGAATAATATAAATAGCTTTATGGAATTAGTTATGATATTTATTTAAACATTATTAAAAAAAAAACAAAAGACAAAATGTGGCAAAATGAATAAAAAATCGAATTATTTTTAGAATTTGATATTCTTATATTCAATTAACTTATAGGAGTAAACAATGTTGAGCAAAATTGATTCCATATATGAAATAGAGATTTATTTCATATATAAGATAGAGAAGATTATATAAGATAGAGAAGATGTGTATAATGTTTGCTTATCATTTTAGCGAAGTGACTATATTTCTTAAAAGTTTTTTATTAGTTTATATTAACAAATATTAATTGCTCTAATCAGAATGGTTATATACTAATGAATTTTTTTGTTACTTTTTTCTGAGTGCATCAGGATAAGAGGTGTATCAAACATATATGCTATTAACTTTCTCTATTTTAGATACATATGTTTGTCCTGAATTAAAGCTAAAAAAAAAAAAATACTTGATTTAAAAATGTCTGAAAATAGATTTTAAAAACAATTATAGTTGATAAGTTAGTTTAGTAGTATTAAATATAAAACGTATATCTCATTTTTTAAATCTATGCACAATCTTCAAACTATTACCTGCTGATAACTGTCAGTTTAATAATTTATTTATTATACGTATTTAGTTTGGTGAATAATATATTAATTGTTTCATTAGTAGAAGTAAATTAGAAGCTTTGTAAAAATTAATATCTCCTATTCTCTAAGTAAATAAATATCATTTCTCCAGGCAATTTAATACAGTGATACAATGGAAACTCTAAAGCAAAAGAACCATGAACTGAAGCTCAACGTTATCATTTTTTTGCTCAGTGCTTAAATGTCACTTGTCCTCTGGAAAAAATTAATATGTATATACATTGAGAAGTACTAATCTTTGAATTGTAAAATAGTAAGTTACAAATATAAATTTATAATTGTATTAAAACGTGTGTATCGGTGCTTTATCAGTTTTGGCTTTAGTTAAAATCTTTATTCGATAAAATGTTTATTATATTTTGTTATTCCAGTTATTCATACTTCTATATTTTAGTTATAAAGTAATGATTATTAATCAGAAAATGGTTTACATCAAGTTATAAATTGCTTTTACATTTAAGAAAGACAAATATATCAAGCGTTAGTGGCCTAGCTGTTAGCATAGCCACCTTTCAAGCAGTTGGCCCGGGTTCGCTTCCCGGTCAATTCTTTGACATATAAAAAAAAGACAAATATTTAGATATAGTAGTATAATTTTCCTTTCCTCGAAAATTGAGTTTTGTGGGTACATACATAATTTAAAACAGCACAGAAAATTAAAAACTAAAAAAATAATTAGGATAATTGCAATGTTTGTATAAGGATAGTATTGTAATATAAATAAATTCAATGGATTATAAAGGTTTCATTCGATGATTCTTACTTCTTTTTTTATTTGAATGCAATTCTAAATTTAAACAGCATTTTGCTTTAACAAGAAAAGATTATAAATTTATAAGGTGTTTAACTCTCTGAGCATGCTTTTGACATTTAGGGTCGAATTCATAGCTCTAACAATGACAGCAGAATATTTTACGTTGTTTATATAATGAGTAAATGATATTCAAATATGCCAACAATTATATAAATATTTAATTTACATATTCCATTTAATTGATAATGACATGCCTGATTTTTTATTGATCTCCACCATATGTTTTCACTGTAAACAAACACTAGAATGAGAATGAGAAAGCTCTGTATTTTTTTCCTTATGTATGCCTATGTAATCCACTTTTATACAGTAAATACATTTAGTAATTAATGTAATATTATGAAATGTAAATAATAAGAATATTTTCAAATTTTATAAGTGACCTCAAGATCCTATTTGTGTAAATAAATATATTTGCATGTGACCTTTTCATAGTGCTCAATTATTGCTCAGTGAACTAATAAATTAAATTATTTTTATTAATTTTAAAATTGTATTACTATTACTATTTGGTTAAATGAAAATACACACAAAAAAGGTAGTTTTTTTAATAATATTTAGTTTTATTACTGTATATCATGCTTTCAATGTATTTTTACTATATCATATTTATGGCATATAGTAACGTGATTAAATGGTTCTTTATATCAATGTTTAATTAACTGTTCACATATTCAATTTTAATTTAATATTTAAATTTAAATATTCAAATAACACATTCTTTGAAATAGGTACACTTGTTTCATTTTTGTTAATGGAAAAATGGTCACCAGCCATTGACATGCTTCTTTAATTTTCCACTTTCTATCTTCCCTGTGTGTGTATACACTATCTCTGCTTTTGTTAGTTCGAATCTATGACCAAATTTCTGATCATGGTCTGTAAATAAGTGTTTTTTTTGTTTAAAGGTTCTATTGTATAAAATATATGTGTCGGGCAAGTTTTGTTGACAAATTAGCTCTTCCCATAATATGCAGCATTGCAAGCTGATTGACTACATTTAATTCTACAGCCCACTTGATATGCCAATTCATTTGGTATAGTATCTTTAAAGTTATTGATTAATTGAATAAGTAATGGAGTGGTTCAAAAGCTTATATTAAATTTATTTTTACACGTAGTTTTCATTTATGTGCAACCTTTGGAATATAAGGTAGGCTTGTTCAATTTTTCAGTTCCACTTGTTGGTTGGGTCAAGAAATTTTTACTTTTTATAAAATCTCTATATGATGTTTATGATTTTATCATGATTATATCACAAATTTGGAAGGTCATCTGTGTATTGTTCAATGTTCTTTTTATCATATTTAAATTTTTATAGTGTATTATTTCTGTGTAAAAAACTCTTCAATTCCACATATTTATGTAATTTGGGGTTAGGGATCTAGGGTGAATTGCTTCTATTATATTTTGGGGCTTAATTAACATTCTGTAGTCTAGCACTGTCTTTGCATATATAAGTTCAAAAAAATATTCCTCTATCATTGTCTTCTTTCTCTAAGGTCCATGACAGTATCAATGCTAAACATCACATGATCACTGTCTCATCATACTATTTAACAATTCAAAACAAAGCAAAACTCTCCATATAGTAGTGCCATCTTGTGCTAACAAGAGCAATCAATGGATGCCAGAAGCCTATCTAGTGCCTACTCATCCAATATCCCCAGACTAGTTTCTGGCTTGTGGCCTTTATCAGTGAGGAACCTTGGATCCTCACTGATGAAGGCCACAAGCCAGAAACTAGTCTGGGGATATCGAATGAGTAGGCACTAGATAGGGATTTTGTGCACAAGCCTTCTGGCATTCATTGATTGCTCTTGTAGCACCAGATGGCACTACTATATGGAGAGTTTTGCTTTGTTTTGAATTGTTTAGTATCAATGCTCATACCAATTCTTGTTGTATTCCACCAATCTGAGTGTCTGTAGCACATATAAATGTGTCATTCACATATCTTATGTATATTAAACTTGAGTTTAAATATCTGTGATTAGGTATAATAAATTTTTCAATTATTGATAGAAATAGACTGCTCATGATATCACTGATATGGTACAGACACACATATTGATGAAGTACAACAGGAATCAGAGTGAGCAGCGACACTGTCATGGAGTTTGCAGAAAGAAGACAATAATAGAGGAACAACATTTTTAGACTTTGGGTCATATGATAAACTACAGAATGATGGCTAAACCCTTAAATATAAGAGAAGTGATTCACCCTAAATAAATAACTCCATTATCACATAAATGTATGGGATTAAAAGTTTTTTTACACACAAATCATAAAACATGCAAGTTTGAATACAATAAAAAGAACAACAATGAACAGTACACAAATGGCCTTCAAAATATGGGATATAATCACAATAAAATTATAAATGCCATAAAGAGATTCTATAAAAAATAAGAAATGATTGTCCCAACCAGCAAGTGAATTCTAAAGACTGTATAAGCCTATCTTATATTCCAAAGATTACACATAAATTTAAAAATATATGTAAAAAATAAATTTAATATATGCTTTTGAACTGTTCCATCACTTAACCAATCAATCAATAACTCTAAAGACACTATACCAAACAAATCACCACGTCAAATGGTCTATAAAACTAATGCAGACAATCAGTTTGCATTGTTGCACATTATGGAAAGTTGAGGGCTAATTCATCAACAAGATCTGCCAAACACAGATATTTATTCAATAGAACACTCAGAGACAAAGAACACTTCAATATTTACAGACCATGAGCAGAAAACTGGTGAGAAGCAGAGATATTGTACACAGAGAGAGGAGATAGAAACCAGAAGATTAAAGAAGCATATGCAATAGGTGGTGACCATTTTTCTATTAACAAAAAAGAAACAAGTTTACTCATTTCAAAGAAATGGGCTATTTGAATATTCAAATTTAAATTTTAAATTATAATTGAAGACATGAACAGTTATTTAAACATTGATATAAACAATCATTTAATCACACCACTATGTGCCATAAATATGATATAGTAAAAATATATTGAAAGTCAAATATTATTTTAAAAAAACTATTTTCTGTGTGTATTTTCATTTTACCAGATCTTTTTTTTTAATTATTATTATTATTATTATTATTATTATTATTATTATTATTATTATTATTATTATTATTATTATTATTATTATTATTATTATTATTATTATTATTATTATTATTATTATTATTATTATTATTATTATTATTATTATTATTATTATTATTATTATTATTATTATTATTATTATTATTATTATTATTATTATTATTATTATTATTATTATTATTATTATTATTATTATTATTATTATTATTATTATTATTATTATTATTATTATTATTATTACTATTACTACTACTACTACTACTACTACTACTACTACTACTACTACTACTACTACTACTACTACTACTACTACTACTACTACTACTACTACTACTACTACTACTACTCTACTACTACTGCTACTGCTACTACTATTACTACTCCTATTACTTTATTATTATCATTATTATTATTATTATTATTATATGATAATGATCATCATCATCATTATCATCATGATTAGTATGTTCCAACAGTAATCTTCATTAATCCTTTAGATTATATGGCATTACATAACATTGATTGTAAGGGTTACAGATGCAATCATGTTTTACAGGGTTTTATATGGATTAATTTTAAAGGTTACATTAATAAAGTTTCAAGATATAATTTTTAAAAATGTTGCTACTAGTTTTAAATACAGATGACAGATATGAAGTTTACAATAAAAAAACACAACTTCATATAGAGGTAGATATGACCTAAGATTGTAAAATCTGGCATCATATTGGAAGTTATTTACAGTCACTAAATTAATCTTGATTATTGTTTTTAACTGTTAATCTTGGAATACAATAGGGAGATAACTTATAATTCAAGATATGGTTGTTGTACAAAGACCAAAGTCAATTCAGAATAGAATTACATATGGTAACATCTGGTGTATTGTGATAGAAGGGATTTAAATTATGAAGTCTGGTGGAGGATGTTATTGAAGGCAGTTAATGAAGATCTGTGTTGAGAGTAGTGGATGATTCCATTGAATGTTATTCAATGTGGTTATTATTGGACTATGACATTTTATGGATTATAAGGTTATTAGTAGTGACCAGGTGGGAGCTAAAATATATGGTGGGGTGCAGTATTGATATACTAGGCCTTGATTTGTTGGAGCTTATTGATGAACATAGCTGGGATTCTTCTGGTTTTGTTGCCATGATGAAGATGCAGAAAGTGCACTAGAAGGCATACTGAGTGAAAGTTGTGGCACATGCTGTGGGGAGAAGTTATCTTGTGATTGAATTGAATTAGCTATTGTATAGAGGCAACTGGTCATCTAGTGTTTAGCATGATAATCCTGGTTTGGTTGAGGGTTTGACAGTGCTGGAAAAGTTGTTGTTGAGTTTCTTCTGCCATATGACATAAGGTGCAGAATGGATTTATATTTTTATACAGATGGTAATACCAGAAAAAATGATAGGTTGGCAATGCATGTAAGTTAAAACAAACTAGAAAATTGGAAAAATTTAGGCTTGAGGGACCAACTTTCAAAGGAGTGGAGTAAATGGAAGTTATTCATACCAAGCATAAAAGAAGAACAATCTTTGCATATGTTTTCCAGTATGTGTATTTATTAATCATGGGAAACATTGATCAGTTAGATGCTGATATGATTGATTGGTAAAGTGTGGTAAGAATCAGTAGGGATTTCTTGTAACAGTGATTGTTGTGAATAATTTATGCAATTGAATTTATGGCTTTTTGGATATAGAACACTTGGGTACAATGGAGGGCCAAACCATTATTAATGGGTAGACAACCATGTCTCATAGCTGAGATAGAAACTGTTTTCCTGCACCATAATAGCATGTTGCAGAGGGAGCAGATGGCAGAATTAAATGATTTTGAAAAGTTAACAATAGGCAAATAATATGCAATTGTAGTCATTGTGAATATAAAAGGAGAGATAAGTTTTGGAAAGAGAGTTGGCAATCTGTTTAAGTTTGTTTTGTATGGTAGTCTTCATTGTGAGCACATGTAAAATAGAAAGCCTAAGAGAGGGATTGATTTTTTCCTGGAATATTTAAGAGTAAGATTTATTAGTGTATATAAACCATGCTGCTGTTTTACTCATCTTAAAACTAAGTTTATACTTGGCAGTTTATTGATTGAAGATGCTTTGCAATTCGAAGAGGTGCTTACAAGATGACAAGAAATGATGACATCATCCACGAATGCTATGTATGGTATGTATTGGTGTGTATGTATAATTTGGATGTCTGATAATGTTTACAGGCCAGATATTGAGTGTATTTGTTGTTATTGATGAGAGGTAGAGATAGATTGATCTATGGAATCAGCTAAAGGACATTTAGTTTTCATGAGAATCTGACTGGTTTTTACAGAGTCCATGTCCAGTATCAATATATCAAAAATGTCTGTTTTTTTTATTTTTTATGTTGGCAAGTCCTTTTGTGAGGAACATCCAGACTTTATTTTTGTTTCACTAGAAGTGTTGGGGGAAGAGATAGCTGTTATAGGTGGTAAACATAAGAAATTATCTCCATGATATGTGTTGGTGTTTCATCGCCATGTGTATGCTTATAAATAAGAACTTCTGGGGTAGTATTAATCTTATTTGAGGTAGTGCTAGCTTTGGTTGTTGCATTGGGAGGAATGTTGAAAACAATATTACCTAAATCAAGGGTTGTTTGTATATTTAATTGAACTGGTATGATCATCATTATCATTATCTGCCTCATAAAATATCAAATTAATAGGTGGTGAATCAAGATTGAGAATTAATGAGTGTACAGAGTAGCAGTATGTGCATGGATAAACTTGTGGCTATTGATGGATATAATCATGGAAAGAATTGCTCTTGGCTATTCTTTCTTGATTCAGGGATTTAGGTGATCATCTGATTTTTCTGAAAATGAAGTTTGGAAATTAGCACATTGCACTGCTAATTGGCCCTGTTGGTGATAGGGGTAGCACTGGGGTTTCAATACTCTGATGTATATGCATATGGTAGCTTCTTGAAAAAGGGCATGAGTTGGAATTATGTTTGGATCAATGTCATGGTGCATTGTAATTTGAAATCATAGCTGTAACTTGAGATGGGTATAGGGTTATATTTTAGATGTATGGTGTGTAACTTTGCCAAATGATTGTATTATATGCTGGAAATCTTGAAGGATGGATCCCAAGTAGGTGTTTTGAGCACCCCTGTGATAGAGTTTTAGTGATTTGGATCCAACATCATTAGGGCAAAGTTTACAAGTGATTTTATTTGTTCTTGAAATAAGTCTCCCTGTGTAGTCTGAATAAACTCAGTTAACAAATATCTGGGATCCCACAGCCCATGCAAGGATATTGCATCAAAGGATAATTGCCTAGGAAATTTATATAGAGAGATGTTAATGTCTATAGCAAATAGAATTATGGACTTAGTAGAAAAACATAATTTGAAAGGTGCAAATATTCCTCTTGAGATTGAACTATCGAAACTATCATTTATTATCATAAGAGCATCTGTGTTCCAAACTGTAGATGGGAGGAGGAATTGTGCTTCTTGAATACTGAAGTCCAGTTCTCTGATGTCACTAGGGGTGGTTTTTCTGTTTTTTGGAGCTGATTTGGGAATGGTTGAAATATTATCTTTCTTATTAACATCTACAGAATTATTATTACTTTTATTACTGATCTGTTGAGAATTATTTTTAATAACATTAACAAATGTTTGCATTATCTTTGAACTTTGGAATTCAGTGTTAGTGAAATTGGCACTATGTGACAGCTCAGTCAACATATTAGTCACCAAATTATCGCTAGACAAATCAATTATTTTTTTAAATGTTAATGCCAAATTTAAACAAATTTGATAAGTGAGTTATTAATCAATTTAAGGCAAACTTTGTAATAAGAGATACAAATTTTATCTTGTCAACAAAAGCTTTAAATGAATTTTAAGCAAACAAAAACTGCTTTTTACCTGCATTGTTGATAGATGAACAACTGTGGAGCTATTTATTGTTTTTATTAATTGAATACTGTTTAGAAACTGTGGATATAAAAATGATTAATACCTGAAAATACTAAATTATTAATGGCTTGTTGATTTCACTTATTACCATTCTAAAATTATTTATTTAATAAATTGTTACATATTTCATGATTTTCTTCTTTACCATTTTAAACTATTATCTCGGTATTTTTTTTATGTTTTTTTTTTAATAAATGTAATTTTACTTTAATTTGTTTCAATTTGATAGATTTTAGTTTTAAAGCAAGATACTTTTATATTAATAAACATATATATATAAACACTGTGTTCAGTTACATGATTTGGTGCAGTGGGAGAATGTATAAACCAATATCCATGTGTGGGACTAGAGTGAACAACTTTGAAATGCAAGGTCGATCGATTAGAATCCATCTTTGGAACTTTTTTTGTTTAAACCTCATATGAATTTTAAGCAAAAAATCATTTACTATTTATTTTTGAGATAAGATATTTGACTGATATATAAACATTATTATTTACAAAAAAAAATCAAATCAAAAAATTCTTATTACCATATATATATATATATATATATATATATATTATTACCATATATATATATTATAGCTAAGTAAGTAAAGTAGCCTTTAAATAATTTACTCTAGAGAAGCAGCCTTTTCATCATATCTCTACAATGAAATAATTTTCAGATGTCAATTTATTAACCTATGATTAGATTCTTAGCTTGACTATATATGAGATAACCAATTACAAAAGAGTTTGAACATCAAGTTATAAAAATGGCATATAAATACAACAACTACTGCATGATACTTCCTACCCAAAAATATACAATAGGATGCTATCACGAAGTTATAATTGGTTAGCGATTAATTTCCATTATTTTATAACTTATACAAATTATTCTTTTGAATAAATAAACCTTTACAAACATATTTTTCTTTATTAATTTATCTTACTGTATGAATTTTTTTTTTACATTATTCTATGTATACATTATTATATTTCTATTTATTTTTCAATTATATTTTGTGTTCACTTTCAAGATCTATTATTTCTTTCTTTTTTTTTTTTACTTTCTATTCTAAAGCATTGATTTTAAAACCGCAATCAAGGACTAATGAATAAATATGACCATAAAATATCATTGAAACATAGGTTAGACTACAGTTGAAAGCTATATGGAAATATATGTGTGAGTGTGAAAAAAAGGGTAATATAATAAAACAATATTTATATAAAAATAAAAATAAAGTAGGAAAAATCATTTACATATTAGAATTAGTGAACCATTTTAAATGAGGAAAAGAACTATTTATTTATTAAATTTATTTTACCCGTTAATTATTGTAGTTACAATACATAAATTTCTGAAATTTTTACATCAATAAAGACCTAGAAAGAGATCCAATGTGTGAAATAAAAATGTTGTTGGTGAGATGTGGAGAAAAGAAACTAGATTAAATTAGGAGAGATTTGCATCGTGCAGGGGATAGATGATGATTGAAAGTGATGCTAATGACAACAACTTCAAACTATCTCCATGACAAGAGACTTTCTATAATTTTTATAATCAGAAGAAACTGAGATGTTATTTTCTAAGCTACCCAATTGCCGATTTTAAATGTTTCTCTTATCTCTTCTAACCTTTATCCAAAATCCCGATCAATTATTAGAAGACTAGTTATATTGTCTATTGACTAGCTATCTGGAAAAAAAAATTATTAAATACAATCACTTAGGTTTATCTAAAACTACTTTAAACTTATCTAGAGTCATTGGAAACGGATGTGCAAATCAATATCCCATTAAGACGTAATACGCATAAATGTATGTAGCGATTTAGTTTAATTTTATTTAACTCCACGAAGCTATGACTCACATATAAACATAAATTAAAAATTAAAAATTGTAAAAGTTTAAAATAATAATAATGATTGATTTGATTTGCAGAAAAAGTGAATTGATATTGGAAATTTTCGGTAAAATGTAATCGGAATTACGATAGTTTAAATTAACGTGACAGCCTGACAGAAAGCTTATTCAATAACTGTGTTAAAAGGTTTAAGGGTCACTACATTAAATAAACAATTTGATTGTAAAATTAAACAATTAAATATAAATCAACTTAAGTAAATTAATCACACCCACTGGACATTTACCTACGCAAAATATTAAAAGAAGATCAACGTTATATACATTAGAATTTATATTTCCGCTTTACAAATTAAATTAATAATATTTAATCAACAAAATTACAGATAATAAATAAACCAATTAAAAAGGCAAATAAATAATCAATAATATATAAATTAAAAAACTATCTCATCTTTGCAATCTCATTTTTGAAAATTACTGCTTGCAGTATAAATTTTACTAAAAGGTTTTTTTTTTTTTTTTTGGAGAAGTTTTGCTGCTATATTTCGCAGAAAGAAGTTTGCTGTTAACTGAAAAGAGACCTTTGGATTCCTCTTCCTGGGGGCCTTAAAGGAACCGAACAGGGAAAATTCCTAATATTCCCTCCATACGTTCTTGTTGTTGCAGCTGTTATTACTATATGATTATTCATATAGTATACGAACATGGATGGGTTGCTCACTAACACGCCTTAGCCAGCGTGGTGAGTTTATTGGCTTTTTATCTCTGAGTTTAAGATCAAGAAACACCATAGTTTTTCTTTTCCGTTGCCTGATAAGTCAGAATGAATGTATATGTGAATGAAATTTTCTTTCTAATTGATATATATATAATCATGACGGACAAAAATAAATCATGGTCCTTATTATCAGCCAAGGCAACGGTTGATGACGAAAGGTGGAGAGTGCTAAGAATCGCCTGATTGTACATCTAGGTTAAAATTTGATGTTGATATTTTTATTTAGATACTTACAACTGAAGATTACTTTCAAGTGTAGAAAGATTGCAAGAATTGGAAGAATTGTCTGATATTAAATTGGGCATTATTGGCTTTTGTGAAGTTAGAAGAAAAGATAAAGAGACAATTGATTTAAAAAATGAACATATACTCTTCTACAAAGGCAAAAATATTGGAAGTACAACTGGAGTAGGATTCATTATAAATAAAAAGTGGAAAAAACCATTGTGGAGATTGATGGTGTATCAGACAGAATGGCAAGATTAGTTATTCAATTTAATAGCAGATACCAAATGCAGATAATTCAGGTTTATGCACCAACAATTCTCATAGTGATGAAATAATAAAAGATTTTTATATGGGTGTACAAAAGGCTTTGGATCAGACTAAACAATATTTTAAAATCATTATGGGAGACTTTAATGCTAGAATTGGCAAAAAAAAAAAAAAGATGAAAGTGTTGCAGATAAATTTGGTTATAGTAAAAAAAATGAAGGAGGACATACACTTGTGGAGTTTTCAAAAAAGAAAAACTTTATATTATGAATTCTTTTTTTTTTTTTAGAAAAAAGGTTAAAAGGAAATGGGCATGGTAGCATTCAAATGAAGGTACAGTAGCACTGGATTATATTTTGACTAACAGAAAGTACATATTTCAAGATTGTAATGCCTTTAATAAATTCAACACAGTAAGTGATCATTGGTTAGTAAGATGTAAGATACATGCTAATGCAAAACTAGAGAGACAAAAACATTCAAATGAATTTAAATTAGAACTTGCAAATCGTTTTCAAGTATTAGTAGGTTTTTAACATGATTCAAATTTGAGTGAAATTAATAAGAAAATAACTGATACACTTTTAATAACTGCAACAAAAATATCTGATAGAAAAAAGCACCAATAAAATTTCTATGGAGACTAGAGAATCTATGATGAAAAGAAGGAATATGAAGGTATATAAAAATGATAAAATAAAAAGGATTGAATATCTCGAATTTTGTAAAATGGTGAGAAAAAGAGTTGATAATAATATAAGAAAGTACAATTATGATTTAGCAAGAAAAATTGTAGAGGACAATAAAAGTCTAAAAAGTGTAAAACAACATTTTGGTATTGGTAGGAAACTTATATCTGCAATAAAAAAAAGATAGAACTATTACTAAAAAGAGAGTGACATTATAAAATGATTAGAAGAGTTTTATTAAGAATTACATAGTAATAAAAAAACAACTATCTCATTCATCTATTATATTTTCTGAATTGCCCAAGATTTTAAATGCAGAAGTGAGACATGCAATTAAATTTATGAAGAAAGGAAAAGCTCCAGGTAATGATGGAATTATAATCAATATCTTAAAAGAAACAGGTGAAAAAATAGAAAAGGTTTTGGCAAAGTTATATATCAAATATATAAATGATAAAGATATACCAGATGATTGGAAGAATGCAGTATTAATATTAATATTTAAAAAAACTGATAAAAAAGATATTATAAATTGCAGTCCTATCACTTTTTTATCAGTTTTATACAAACTTTTTATGAAGATAATTATAACTCATCTACAGAGAACTTTGGATTTCAAACAACCAAAAGAACACACTGATTTAAAAGTGGTTTAGTACAATGGATCAAATCCAAATACTAAAAGAGATAGAAAGGACGAATGAATATGTGCTTTGTATTTGTAGATTATGAAAAGGCATTTGATTCTATAAGTCATTTCTTCAGTAATTAAAGCATTGGATCATCAAGCTACAGACCCAGGATATTGTTATATTCTGAAGAATATATATAAAATGCGACACCAACAATTATATTACATAATGATATTAGAAAAGTTAATATTGAGAAGGGTGTAAGAACAGGGTGACTCCATATCTCCAAAACGTTTTTACAGCAGTGCTACAAGAAGTGTTCTGTGGATTAAAATGGGAAGTTAAAGAAGTAAAAGTAAATTGAGATTATTTAAGTCATTTATATTTTGCAGATGATCTAATTGTTTTTGAAAATAATACTTCAGAGCTTCAGGAAATGTTACAACAGTTATCAGTTGACAGAAGAAAGTAGGACTAAAGGTAAATGTTAAAAAAACTAAAGTAATGTTCAATGGATTTCTCAAAAGGTGAAATTAAATTGAGACAAACTGCAAACCTTTTGCACTCATTAGTATCTAACAGCCAATCAGATCATAAATACAAGAAAAGGTGGTCCACCATATTCTTTACTTGTCTTTCTATATATCCAAGCCAGTCTAAAGTACTTAGATCTGAAATCGTGAATATTAAATATCTTCACACTTAACTCACTGAGTTTAAATTACAAACATACAGCATGAAATCCTATGATTTACTATGCAGTAGTTTTTAGATGTTATAACTTGCAGTAACATATGTAAACAATATTTATTTTATAAAGTGCAAACAGATTGAAATTAAATTGAGAGAAACTGCTGTATGTTTGTAATTTAAACTCAGTGAGTTAAATGTTAAGATATTTAATATTTACACTTTTAGATCTAAGTACTTTAGACTGGCTTGGATATATAGAAAGACAAGTAAAGAATAGGGTGTACCACCCTTTTCTTGTTAAATTCTCTGTCTTGTATTTACAATCTGATTGGCTGTTAGATACTAATGAGCATGAGAGGTTTGCAGTTTTTTTCAATTTAATTTCAAAAGGTGAAAGTAAAGATTGATCATAATGAGTTAGAAGAGTTTAACAACTAGAAATACCTTGGTAAGATTATTACTACAGCTGAAAACATAATGGATGAAATTAATCATAGAATTAAACTTGATTGGAGTACTTTTAGTAGAAATAACTTAATATTAAAAGGAAACTGCCTATGTGTTTGAAAAGGAGGGTTTTTAATAAATATGGTTTACCAGTTCTTACTTATGGATCTGAGATTTAGATGCTTAATAGAAGAGTAATAGAGAGATTTCAGATCGCCCAAAGAAGAATGGAGAGATGCATGTTAGCAGTAACAAAAAGAGATCAGAAACACAATAAGTGGGTAATCATTGACATTGTTGAAAGAATTAAAAGTCTGAAGTGGAGTTTTCCTGAACATATTGCTAGGAGAGATGATAATATATGAACAATTGAAATCTTAAATTGGATTCAAAAAGATTGTAAAGACCCAGAAAGAGACTACATGTGAGATGGATTGACAAAATAAAAAAGTGTGCAGGGGTGAGGTGGAGAAGAGAGGCTAGAGGTCAAAAAAGATGGATTGAACTTAAAGAGACCTTCATCTTAAAGTAGACTGATAATGGTTGACAATGATGATACAGGTAAAAATATTATAAAGTTTGCTATATTATAATAATAATAATAATAATAATAATAATAATAGTAGTAGTAGTAGTAGTAGTAGTAGTAGTAGTAGTAATAGTAATAATAATAATAATAATAATAATAATAATAATCATAATCATAATAATCATAATAATAATAATAATAATCATAATAATAATAATAATGCCTATGGCACTTGAAATAGATGGCTCTATAACAGCTGGACATAACATGATAAACCCAATATATCAACACTTTAAAAAAAACTGCAAAAACAGAGAGTGTACATACCAAATGAAGACATATTTGGAGACCCTGAAACAGACACACCAATAACAACAACTGACATTGTATTTCAACTTATAACAATAACAAACACATGCCACCCAGGACCTCAAGGAATCTAGCCAATTACATATCCCAAAAAATTTACACTTCACCCAGGACCTCAAGGAATCTAGCCAATTACATATCCCAAAAAATTTACAACATACAAAGTCTATACCCAATTGCAATGGTTCCATTTAACAAAAAACCAACAACAATATCATCTTTATCTAATCTATGACCAATTTCAATGGGACCTTTAGGAATAAAAATTCTTGAAAGAGTGATAAAGGAAAAAAATAGAACAACACATACTCCCTGTGTTATCATCAGCACAATATGCCAAAAAAGGATCATCCATTGGTCAGGGTGCCTTAATGTACAAAACAATTATCGAAGTAGTAAAAAAAAGAAAGAAATATGCACCAATTATAGTTCAACTAGACATTGAGGCAGCTTTTGACTCAGTGCCTATAGCCAAATTATTAGACGTGCTGAAAAAAACAACAACACCTCCATCCCTACTATATATAATAGCCAATCTGCTTCTCAGCCGGGAAATTCACATCACATTGAATGGGAAAAAATCACCAGCCTTCAGACTGAGTCAATCCATCCCACAAGGATCCCCCCTAAGTGCCTTGCTCTTTACAATATATATATAAATCCTCTATTAATAGTGATACAGAAAAAAATAAAAGGCATTCAAATTCCAAACACTGCTTTAAATATATCATGCATAGCCTATATGGACGATGTAACCGTTTTCCTCCCCTCTAAAAAAAACCTCCCCATACTACAAGAGATAATCAAGAATTATACCTCAAATTTTAATTTAAAAATTAACACAAATAAAACTGCTGCATGGTCAATATACACAGGCAAGCACTGTACAGAGATGTTTAATGATAAACCATCTGCTTTCCTTGGTTTCCCATTCTACCTTGGAACCAATGGAATAAGGCAAAAAATTTCAAAATAAATTAAAAAAAGATGCTGAAAAAATCACAACCTCACTTGAAAAGTCATACCTGTCAATATACGCAAAGGTAGCACTATTTAATCAACTTATAATTACAAAAATTACATACTACACACCTATAATCAAATTTGCAAAAACATTCATATCGAAAATCTCGTCAATCTGTAACAAACTAATATGGAGAAGAAAGACAGTGGCAATCTCTTTAAAAAATCTGAGCAGACCACCACATAGCAATGGACTTGGACTCCATACAATTAATGTTTTTACACACAGAAATCAGTAAATCTAATAATAGCAACCATAAAAAGATTTCCAGACCTGGAGTGTGTAATCAGTATAATACCCACAGACAGACCACCCCCTTCATATGGATATCTATCCACACTGATTGAAGAACTCAAGCTAATATACAACAAAATATCACTCAATAATGACAAGTATACATACTGGGACATTTATAATATACTATATCCAAACCAGACACCTAATCTACATCCAACAGTTCTTGGAATAGACAACAGGCAACTACTGCAACAGTTCAGAAAATGGTCATTAGAACCAAAATTATTTGATTTTCTACTTAAGCTTAATCTCATTTTCTTAGATTTCGTAGATTCTATACAAATATAGACCCCATGTGTGGGTTATGTCATAGAGAAGAAGAGACACAAGATCATTTTCTTCATTCCTGCAGTGCCCTAGAAACAATACATCGCACAATGTTTACCACATACAGAAAGGCTATCATTTCAATTGATGAAATAATAAATATGTTTAAAAAAGGCAACAGCCCTGCTATTCGTGCAGCAACATACACCCTTTATGCCTACTGGTGTACCAGATGCACTTTTGCACTTGCCAATAACCCTGAATGCCACCCAGCAACATATTCAATAAAACTAGGACTGTTCAGAAAAAGAGACAGCATCCTAGCTCAACCAGATGTGTTTGCAGCCACATGGTCACACTTGAAACAAAGATCCAGTCTATGAAATATAAAGGCCAATAAGATAGATGATGACATCTTCAACATCAGCATTTTTTCCAACTTCAAAAAGATGCAAGCACAAACTGAACTAAATAGAAGACCAAATTTAAAAACAAGAAGAAAAAAAAGTATGCAGAAAAGATAAAGACTTATATACTGAAAGTTGTAATTTGTTTTTCATTTGTGACAAATCAATATATTACTAGATGTGACTCTGTAACTTTTTAGACTCAATAAAGTTTTGCTTTGAAACATAATAATAATAATAATAATAATAATAATAATAATAATAATAATAATAATAATAATAATAATAATAATAATAATAATAATAATAATAATAATAATAATAATAATAATAATAATAATAATAATAATAATAATAATAATAATAATAATAATAATAATAATAATAATAATAATAATAATAATAATAATAATAATAATAATAATAATAATAATAATAATAATAATAATAATATAGTGCGGTCATGCTGTCAATAAGTAGGAACAAACTTACAAAAGCTCTTGAATGTACTTTATTAAAGGCAAACAAAATCTAATTATTAGTTTAAAAATCTTATAATTTTGAAAAGTATAAACTATTCCGGAATATAAGAAAAGATGCTGTTAACAAAGTAAGTTTTTTATATTATTTTGTCCTTAGAAAAATCTAGTCATCTAGTTGAAATGGCGTCTGCAGATAACAATTGCGTTATTAGTAAAAGAAATAACAATACAGATGTCAAATCAGTTGCGGAAGCCAGTAAGGAAAAAAAATCTTATGTTAATATTGCTGCAATGAAACCACAAAAAGCAATATTAGAAAATATTATACAGCAAGAGAATACAAAAAAAACGGAGAGGAAGGACAAATAGGCAGATTCAGGAGAGTCAATGCAATAGACATTTTTGAACTAAGTTTAGAAAATGAAGATGAGACACCTAATCATCTAACAGAACAAACTGAAGATAATTGGACAGAAGAAGAAATTCAAGAAATCAACATCCAGTTTAATAATACAATACCGAACAAGTTATATGAATCTTTTAAAAAATTCTTTTCTAATAGAACATTAGTGCTCACAATTACAGATAGAAATATAACATTATATAAATTTCACAAAGAGTTATTATATCAAAAACTAACAGAAGAATACTTATGGGACTCAGTCTCAAAAATAGGTGAACATACAAACTCGCGATATATAGCTATACAATTTTTTAATGAAAATCAAAAAATGAGATTCAAATCACAAATAAAAACAATGGGTGGATATGCAATGATTGTTGTTGGTAAAAATCTGCAAAATTATTGTTCACGAATCATTAAAAATGCATATTTTAGGTTGAGCTTTCATGATTTCAAAAGTATGGTCCAACCATTTGGACATGCTACATACATTAAACAAATCTTGTGCAATGATACACCCACAGATATATACACCATTAGTTATCATTTTAAGATAAAGCTGCACCAGCATATTAAGCCAGAGAAATTCCAAGGCAAATTGTGGATCAGGGAGCAGTGTTATACCTAAACATTAAAGGGCTAAGGCCACAATGTTTTGGCTGTGGAGAAAGAAGCCATTTGATTATAGACTGTCCAAAGAATAAAAATAATAAAGGATTTGATTTATCAGAAGAAAGACTAGAAAAGAAAACAGGCTACTATAAACAAAAGGATATAAAGCAAATATTGACATCGGATGTGGTAACTCAGGGAAGTGAAAAGGAAAAAATTCTATACAAACACATATGAATACAGATAAGCAAGAAAGTGAAACTGTAAATGTAAACTATGATAATAGCAATATTGGTAATATTCTAGATTCTTCATTAAAGTTAGAGGAAAAAGTGTGCCTTAAGATAAATAATACAAAAGTAAAAGAAAAAAAAGGGAATGATATACAAATGCATGCGGTTAAAGCTTTAGAAAAAAATATAGACAAACACACACCAAAAAAAATGTTGATGGGAAGCAATATTATGAAGAGAATATGAATTTGGACACAGAACTTGAATTAACTAAAAAACAAAGAACTAGGAACAATACGAATATTGTGATTACTCACGCAATAATGCCAAATATGCAGCAAGTTACTCATGGTAATATTGAACAAAAGAGAAAGCCAGGAAGGCCCTCAAAAAAGAGGAAAACAGGAAAAAAGCTAAAATTAGGAGAGCTTATGTTTGATGACACAGAAGAATGGATATACTAATGTCGAAACTGAAAGTGAGTTTGAAGATACACAAAATTTACAATTGATAGGCAGCCTAAGATAAGTATAATTAAAGAGAAAGTAAATCCAAATAAATTCAAAGTAAAAAGTAAATCTTTATAAATTAAAATTGCTTCTTTTAATGTATGGGGTTTGAATTCAATAGAAAAATTAAGTTGAAACAATGGATCAGAGAAACAAAACCTCATATAATGGGACTGCTTGAAACCAAAATTTATGCAGGGTCACAAATTGATCCATTAAATTTCTAAATAGTGAGGGCTTTGTTGCATGTTCAAGAGACTCTATCTCTCCATCAGCTGGGACAGGTCTTTTGATAGCTACCACTTGCCAGTTTATAAATTTTCAAATCATATACATTGATGCAAATCTATTAATCATTACTTTATTTCACAAAATAATTAAAATAAATGTAATCTTTGTTTATATGCCATTGCAAAAATATAAAATAAATACAATAATTGCCACAATTAATTCAACACTGGGATCTACAGCTAATCCTACAATTTTGATCGGAGACTACAATGTAACATATGATGAGTGTAAATGAGTGGATACATAAATTATCGGTTCCATTGATGTGCAAGGGGTTTCTTACCTGAAGATGGTGTTTCATTTCATAATCGCCGATTTTCAACATTAATTGATCTTTGTTTTTACTCCCCAGTGTTTCATTATCTAATAAGCATGAAGTTAATCCTATCAGCAATTTCTGATCACTCAGCTCAATTTATATCAATTGACCTCAGTAATGTACAAGTCTCTAGACTGCCACTAACCAGAACAATAATAATGTTGATTCCAACCTTAACACCCAAATTTATTTTTTCAGAGACTTATATTATGTGGAATAAGATTCTTTCAATGACCTTTAACCCAATACAGCAATATTTAACTTACGTTAATATCTTGTCATTTAACATTAATCATATAGTGAAAAATCAGCCACCTCCCTCAGGGTTGTTGAAGCTTGCAGAACAAATTCATAAACGTATTGTGGCGATGTATACATATACTAACAAATGCTTATAACAAGGCATGTGGAACACTGAAGAGCTATTTAAAAAATGAAAAAAGTAGAATATGCCTAATGCATCAACACACATGGACTCTGCAATACATTAGATGGTCATTAGGGAGGAGACCTGAAATCAAAGTGCCATTAGCAATTAAAATCAACAATTAAACATTTACTGGGAATAATATGATTTTACCAATTCTTAACTATTTTAATGATAAGCTGGACCAAGGAAATTGATACAATACCAGCCAAATATTTTAGGAATGACAGAGATTGAATTACCATATGCAATAGATGATTTTATAATGAAAATGAATGGAATGCCCAACAACTGTCACCCAGGAAACTCTGAAATTCCACTGTTCATATTAAAACACCTTGACAAGCTGACTAGCAAATGCTTATGCCAGCTAGCAAATAATTTATCACAGGGAATAATAACAATGGAGGGAGTTAATATGATCGTGATGGTGCTGTTTAATAAAAAAGAGGCCAATCCCTTTGTTATCAGAGATAATGCCAATATCAATGGGTCCATTGCCCACAAAGAGTTTAGAAAAAGTAATTAAAGATAAAATAGAACCATTTATTTTGCCGATGATTTCTCCAGCTCAATTTGCAAAAAACCATTCATCTACCACACAAGCTGCTATGTTATTTAAGACTATTTTGACATCGGTTAGAGAAAAGAAAATATATGGCCCGATGGTTGTACAGCTAGATATTGCTTCAGCTTTTTACAATGTTGATATATCTATATTATTGAGATTATTGAATGACACTGAAATGCCAAAATCACATGTATATATTATAGCAAATTTACTCTTAAATTGTGAGCTTCACATTATCCTAAATGGCAGAAATTCGCCAGCTTTCACACCAACTAAATCACTTTTACAAGGGTCCCCATTTAGTGCCATCTTATTCATTTTATATATAAATCCCTTTTTGTTTGACTACAACAGGCATTTGAGGAAATGAAGAACCTGGTAACAGGTCAAAAATTGACCTGCATTGCATACATGGATATTACAGTTTCCTGACATCAAAAAAGCAGATACCAAATCTACAGATGATTTTAGAAAAATAATCAATGGAATTTAAACTAGATTTCAATCCAGAAAAAACAGCAGTGTGGACCATATTCACAGGATGGCCATGTACATCCATTTTCCAGGCAAAGCCAGGCTTATTCCCTGAGTTTCCATTCCATCTGGGGACTACTGGCATGAGATGTCACTTGCAGAACAAATTGAAAAATGAAATTCAGCAAATAGCAGACTCTCTAGCCAATATCTATATGTCAGTATATTCTAAGATTCAATTAATTAACAGTTTGATGATGACTAAGATAGGTTACTTTATGCCAGTGGTTACTTTCTCAAAGGCTTTTATCTCTAAAATTAAGACCATTTTCAATCAGCTACTATGGTCAAGGAAAGTCATGGCAATATCAATGGCAAAACTATGTCAACCACTGAATAAAAATGGTTTGGGATTACATGATATTGGTATTTTTGACAAACAGAGAAACAATACAATTGATATTGTTAAACAATTTCCAAAAATTAAGCAGCTCATAGAGGTCATTCCAACTGATAAACCACCACCAAAAAAATTATCATATTTTGAACAATTAATATATCATTGTAAAACACAATCAAAAATCCCAGAGCAATTTATTAATAAGTAAAATACTGGGAAATTTATGAACTAATAAATGAAGATAATAACACAATTTCTTTGGAACAGATACTGGGACTTAATAATAAACAACTGGTTAAAAGGTATAAATGATGGGCCTTAGAACCAAAGTTTTTCAATTTTCTGATAAAACTTAACATATCTGCATTATCTACCACATATTTTCTTTGCCATAAAAGATTGTATAAGTCAATTGATCCTTTTTGTGGGTTATGCCATCGAGCTGAGGAAACCCTATTACATCTGATATATCACTGTGAGGGACTTAGGCAGATAAGAAATCTGATAACTAGCAATTACAGGAAGTCTAATGTAACAATGCATCAATTAATTTCTGCATTTAGAGAGGGATTAACACAAGTGTCAGGGCAGCAACCTTTGTGCTATATGCATACTGGTGTACTAGATGCACCTTCCTAATTGGTAATAATTCTAAAAGGCATCCAGATACTTTTTCAAACTAACCTGCAATGATACAGATAATTGATAAGACACTGGCCAGATGTGACATTTATGTAGCAACCTGGTCATTACTTAAGATTATATCAACGTTATAGTGACAAAAATAATAAAACTCTTAGGTCTGTTGACCTAGGCAGAATGGACAGTCCAGGATATTATATGTAGACAAGAACTATGTTTTAAGCTCATGTAAATCCAGAAAGAACTCTATCAAAAATGACAATGTAAATGTTAAAATTTGTAATCAACTTGTAGCAGTTAATTTACTATGTAACCACTAATGTTGTATTCTTTTGAGACAATAAAGGCCTTTTGAAACACCATAATAATAATAATAATAATAATAATAATAATAATAATAATAATAATAATAATAATAATAATAATAATAATAATAATAATAATAATAATAATAATAATAATAATAATAATAATAATAATAATAATAATAATAATAATAATAATAATAATAATAATAATAATAATAATAATAATAATAATAATAATAATAATAATAATAATAATAATAATAATAATAATAATAATAATAATAATAATAATAATAATAATAATAATAATAATAATAATAATAATAATAATAATAATAATAATAATAATAATAATAATAATAATAATAATAATAATAATAATAATAATAATAATAATAATAATAATAATAATAATAATAATAATAATAATAATAATAATAAAAGAAATTATTAAACTCAGGTGAATACTACACATATATATAATTTTAATGCACAAATATGCGCACAACAACCGAGCTTCATCAGGATTAAATAACAATATATTATAAACTTAAAATAATTATAATATCTAAAGAATAATGCCCGAGCGCTTTCAAGAGATCTTAGCTCTCATAATCATGGGCAACAAAGAATCAGCATAGCGTGTTGGTATATGCTAAAATATGCTGATATATGTAAATTAGTTGAAAATAACATCAGAAATCAGCTGGTCATGCATGTGAACCTAAAAATGCAAGAATAGTTTGCAGGGAGAGAAATGACATTAAGAGAAAAGTTAAAGAAGCATGTTTTATTGCTATTGATGATAAGGCTATGAATAGGAAAGATGCGTGTTACAAAACTCTAAGAAATGGATCATTTAGAGCTGACGCATTTATTTTCAACTAATTTACATATATCAGCATATTTTAGCATATACCAACACGCTATGCTGATTCTTTGTTGCCCATGATTATGAGAGCTAAGATCTTTTGAAAGTGCTCGGGCATTATTCTTTAGATATTATAATTATTTTAAGTTTATAATTATTTAATCCTGATGAAGCTTGGTTGTTGTGCGCGTATTTGCGCATTAAAATTATATATAATAATAATAATAATAATAATAATAATAATAATAATAATAATAATAATAATAATTTATTTATTTATTTATTCATTCATTCATTATGAAGCAAACAATAAATGTATAATACAGTGAGATAAATTCCATACAAGAAAAATCTTGTGTGAGGAATTTAAATGTAACAACTAGAAACACTAATAAAATACAAAAAAAAGTATAAATATAACATAAATTATTAAAATCACACAGATATTGCATTTGGCAATTCAATGACAGTAGTAAATAATTACAACATAACATACTATATAAACAAAAAAAAAATAATAAAATAAAATAAAATAAAATTAATGCTTAGCATAATATAACCAGTGCCAAAAATGCTTTTTAAAAATCAAATAAGATAGTGTTCATTAAATTCACAGAACAATCTCTTATAAATACATATTAAATAATTTAGGACCATTATAACTGAATTGCTTCCTACTGGATGTTTTTTTATTATTATTATTATTATTATTATTATTATTATTATTATTATTATTATTATTATTATTATTATTATTATTATTATTATTATTATTATTATTATTATTATTATTATTATTATTATTATTATTATTATTATTATTATTATTATTATTATTATTATTATTATTAATAATAATAATAATAATAATAATAATAATAATAATAATGCAAATTTGTATAGGAAGTGGTAATATTAATAATTTTTTGATTTTTTAATGCTCCTTAAAACTACAACATCAAGGTGTAATTGAAATCTAAAGTCAAAATCTTGCTGATTGATACAAATCATTATCTTTTCTAAAAGTTTGATGATTTGATATGTATAATTCAGGAAGCAAGGAGAACTAATAGTGATGAGTTGCAGTAAGCAGTAATATACAACGTAAAGGAAATAGTTTCTTTCATAATTGCTATAACTCAGTAGAAAAATTTTACACATAGTGGAAACTTTAGTTATCAATCCATACCAGAAGATTATGCATTCTAATCCTTACTCATCCAATATCCCCAGACTAGTTTCTAGCTTGTGATTTTCATTAGTGAGAAGTCTTGGATCTATATGGAGAGTTTAGTCCTGGGTAAACAACTTGTGTAAGCATAAAGAATGGTGATCATGTGATATTTAGTGGTTTTAAAAAACAATTGGAAAATAACATGATATTTTATACTCTTTGTAGATGATATTGTATTTTATAATGGATATTTTTTTTAATTTGTGAAAAAATTATTCGGAATTTTTTTTTTACTTTTGAGATGTTTGTAAAATATATATGTTATCCAAAAATGTGATGATCTGCTATTTAATCATAAAAAAGTGAAATAAAATGTAACTGTCAATTAACTACATTAAGAAGAACAGAAATAATAGCTTTCAAAGTTTTTTTCTATTTTAAACCATTTAGAACAATCAAGGTTTCATTTTTTTTTCTCTATTTATGGCATTTCATTTCTTACATCAAAATATATTTTTTTCTGCAATATTATATTTTTGTGACAATTAATAATTCATTCGACTATTAGACTAGGATTATTTGAGTGAAATTTATTTCCTTTAATTATGATTTCTAAAAATCTTTATTCATTTGAAATATTTATTCAAAGATCTTTTATATTTAAATTAATTTCACAATAAAGTGTTTACTGTATAATTCATTATTATAAATTATTTAATTTTATAAATGATTTAGAGTTTAGAATGTAAAGCTCAAATTATGTAAAGGTGATCTATAAACATAAGTATTACATTCATGATTTTTGCCTAGAGGCGCAAAGACGATTGTTGTCAAGCGTTGGTGGTCGAGAGGTCAGCACAGACCTCTTACAAGCAGTTGCCCTGGGTTAGCGAGTTCGCTTTCCGGCTGATGCTATGGCACATAAAAAAGACGATTGTTGAAAAAAAAAGTTTTAAGAAGGAATAATGGAACAGTTTCATAGCAAGTTTATTGAACAATGTGTACATATAATTTTGTACCTTGATAATAATAAAAATCTGAACAAATTTTAAATATCTTTTTTATTCATTCAAGGATGGTGCGTAAAAATATTAAGAGTTTTATCTAGAATCATAAAAATAGAAAATGCAGCTATGGATTCTCAAATGTGCATCATAAATTTATAAAAATTTAACAATGATTAAAAATAAACAAATAAATTTATACTCTAAAACTTCTTTATATAAAGCTAATATTATTTTATCGTTTTTAACATTACCTTATTTATCAAGGCATATCTGTCAAACAGTTTTCATACCTCAACTATTAATTTTTTTCTGAGCCATTTTTGTCTTTTGTTTTCTCTTCAAATCCTTTTGAATCAATTCTCCTCCCACCGGTTTTTTTTATATATATCATTTCTCTTCTATTAAAAAGACCTGTTCAGAAATATATATTATAAATTTCTAATGCATATATAACATAATACTAATGGTATTTACCTATGCACTCTAAAAAATTTCCCATGTTTACGGCAGCAATGTTTAATGAAAAATCAAGTAAATTCTTGCTAAGCATATATTTCTGTTCATCGAATCTAATGTCATCAGAAGCTTAGAAAATTAGATGAGATTCCAATGAACAAATCTGCCCAATATAATAGCTGTGTGAAATAAAAATATATTCTTTTTTTCATAATTCATGATTTGTGGTTTAAATTCATTTTGGGTAAGACTTGGAATGTTTCAAACCCTTATAATTCATTTTCAAAAAATTGGCCCTTAGTAATCTAAATACCTACTCAAATTTGATCAGTAAATTGTATCTAGCAATTTTAAGTAGAAGGTAGAATAAAAGTAAGAACTTATTAAAGTGTTCTCACTTGATATTTGGAAAGCCTAATAAAGAATGCTTTCTATTTCCGTCTATTTTATAGTCTATTTTATAAAGTATTTGATAATTTTTTCTTCAATGAAGTATTTAAAATCTGTTTTGCTTTATTTATTTTTTTTCAATTCAATCATTATCAATCTACCGCAGCAAACTTACTTTTTTAATCCATTTATTTTACATGTGGTCTCTTTCTAGATGTGTTACAATTTCTTGGAATAAAATTTAAAACTTCAGCTATACACTTACTACCATCTCTTCCAGTTCCATTTTAGACTCTAAATTCTTTCAGTGAAAGCAGTGAGACCTGTTTTTTTCTTTTATTTATATACTTTATTTTTGATCTCATTACTTACCTAATATATATCTCTCCATGCTTTGTTGAGTAATCTGAAGTTTCAATATTGATGTTCTGTTAAATGTCCAAGTCTCAGATTTATAAGTAAGATAAACACTTGTACTAAAAACCTTTCTTCTCAAGCACATGAGCATATTTCTTTTCATTACTATGTTATTTCTACAAAAAACACTTTATTCAAATGTAATTCTATGATTTAATTTTATCTATTATGCTTCATTCTATATTCATAATACAACTAAGGTAGTTTTAATTAACATTGTCTAAATTCCAGATTATCAATCTTTAGTTTCTTCTTCTGAAAAAAATCCATCAAACATTACTTTAGTCTCTTTAGCATTTATCCTTGGTCCTATTTTTTATTTTACCTGATAACTTTTGCAATATTTCTTGAAGCTCTAAAGCATTAATTACCAAAATATTGCATTTATTTTCAAAATGTAAATGACTTGAATAAGCTCCATTTAGTTTTATTTTCTTGGCTTTTCATTTTAAAAATTTGTAGATAAAATCCCTATCTAGTGTCCACTCATCCAACAACCCCATTAGTTTCTAGCTTTTGGCTTTCATCCATGAGAATCCTTGGATTTTGGAACACTACATCTAGATCTTAACTCTAATACACCTCTCAAGAAACCACCTATAATATATTTTATTAACTGTAAATCTAGGATCATAAGATGAAAATACATTTTGTTCTCAAACAAAGCTCATTTACTTGTATAGTCATCACATGATCATTATTTCATCTACTTACACATGCTGTTAATAAGAAGAACAAACTCTTTATACAGAAGTGCCATCAAGAGTAAGCCTTCATGATCAATGGATGCAGGAAGGCTTGGGCATAAAGTCCCTATCTAATGCCTATTCATCCAACATCCTCAGACTAGCTTCTAGCTTTTGGTTCTCATCAGTGAGGAGCCTTAGATTTTAGAACTCTATAGTTAACCAAATAGATAAAAGATGACTGCTGGAGGGTTGCATTAGATCCTAGTGCAGTGTTCTCAAATCCAAGGATTCTCACTGATGAAATCCAAAAGCTAAAAACTAGATGGAATATGTTGGATGAGTATGCACTACATCCTCCTACCTCCATTGATTATGAAGGCTTGCACTTCATGACATAATTGTATGGAGAGAATGGTATTTGTTAATGTAGATGTTGACCTGAGTTCAGATTACATGAGTATACAAGTAAATGCATTTGGATTGGCAACATTATGGTGCTTTTGTCTTGGACTCTTAACTTTATACTTAACAAAATAAGTAAAAGGTGGCTGCTGGAGGGTGGCATTAGATATTATGATTTACATGCAGTGCTCTCAAATGCAAGACTTATCGTTGATAAATAACAGAAACTAGTCAGGATATTGGATGAGTAAGCACTAGATATGGTTTTAAGCATAAACCTTCCTGTATCCATTGATTATTAAGACTTGCACTTGGAGACACTACTGTATAAAGAGTTTGGTACTCTTATTAACAACATGTGTAAGTATATGAAATGGTGATCATGTGATGTTTTTATGGTTTTATACCTATCATGCCCATAAGGTAATGGTGACTGTGGTTTTTGAAAAACCAAAGACACCAAAATGTATAGATACAAACTGAGTTCAGATCTATATGACTATACAAGTGAATGAGCTGGTTTATGGTGTTTTATTTTGAGCACCTAGCTTTATAATTAACTAAATAAGTAATAGGTGGTTCCTGGAGGGTTACATTAAATCCTAAGATCTAAGTGTGCTGCTCTCAAATCTAAGCCTCCTAACTGATGAATGCCAAAAGCTAGAAACCAGTCTGGGCATGTTGGCTGGATAGGCACTAGATATGGATTTTATGTGCAAACCTTCCTCCATCCATTGATTATGAAGGCTTGCACTTTGTGTTACTACTGTATAGAGAGTTTAGTATTCTTCTTAACAGCATGTGTAAGCATATGAAACTGGTGATTATGTCATATTTTCTTTTTTATTCATCAAAGTCGATCTTTTATATAAAACTACTCTAAATAATTTATTTAAGTAGCCTCTTTCTTAATTTTAACATTACTGCACCACATTTCACTCTTATTGTAAGAATTGTTTGTCATTATAATTGAATTTCATCCCCATGTAACAATTTTCTAAATACTTAAAACACACTACCTTTCTATCACCATATAATATTTTTACAACTTCTTTCTATAATTATTATCTTAGATATTGACATATGTTTTTATTCAAACAATACTACAAATTTCATTTAATGCAGCTTAAATACATTCATGATATTTGGACAGTCAACATATTGTCATAAAAATAAATGTAAAAGCAATTTTTATTCTAAAAAAAAAATTAAATTGAACATTTTAGAGTGGATAACAATTAAAAATGCATACTTATGATTTTTTTAATAAAAAATATTAATGTTATTAATATATATTACTATATAATTAAATAATTATTCACAAATTAGTCAACTACAAATAAAACTTTTAATTGTTATAAATTGTGTTCAAACTTTCAAATCAAATTGAATGTTGCTGAAATTTTTTAAGGAGAGATTTGGTGAAGTATCCATAAATTCCTTGGCAACTGTTGTCTATGACAAGAGCATATATTTTTGGCAGTGATTTCCATCAACTATTTTCAATGAAAGATGTAAAAAAATGTATGGATAATGTAAATTAGGTTGACAATGTTATATATATATATATATATATATATATATATATAACATTGTTTTTGTTTTTGATATATATATATATATATATATATGAAAAACAAAAACAAGTTAAATTCATGTAACTTGCTATCACTTGTATTTATGATCAATAGATGGAATTTTACCAAACACACTGAACAAGTATAAATTTGTTTACATAAATGACAAAAGAGTCAGCATTCACTATCTCTTTCATTTGCCCACCCTCAGATCAGCTGATTTCAAGCTAATTTGCTATCATCAGTGAAAGATAGAGTTAGAGATCTAAACACTGACTCCAAGTGTTTATGCAAACAGTTTATGTGGTGAAACTGAACTGAGATCAGACCCATGTAGTTATCTGGCTTGTTAGGCTGAGTTTGAAGATTTTACTGGTCTTAAAAATTCTTGCTTGCAAACTGATAGAAACTGTTTGCATAAACACTTGGAGTCAGTGTTTAGATCTAGTTTCTAACTCTATCCTTCACTGATGATAGCAAATTAGCTTGAAATCAGCTGATCTGAGGGTGGGCAAATGAAAGAGATAGTGAATACTGACTCTTTTGTCGTTTATGTAAACAAATTTATACTTGTTCGGTGTTTTTGGTAAAACACCATCTATTGACCATAAATACAAGTGATAGCAAGTTACATGAATTTAACTTGTTTTTGTTTTTCATAAATGTACCTTTAAAGGTTTTTGCAATGATATATATTGCAGAGGCTTTGACTATGTGGTGAAACTTAACTGAGATCAGACCCATGTAGCTATCTGACTTGTTAGGCTGAGTTTGAAGACTTTACCGGTCTAAAAAATTCATGCTTGCGAACTGATAGAAACTGTTTGCATAAACATTTGGAGTCAGTGTTTAGATCTAGTTTCTAATTTTATCCTTCACTGATGATAGCAAATTAGTTTGAAATCAGCTAATCTGAGGGTGGGCAAATGAAAGAGATAGTGAATGCTGACTCTTTTGTCATTTATGTAATCAAATTTACACTTATTCAGTGTTTTTGGTAAAACACCATCTATTAATCATATATATATATATGTATATAGTGTCCATGCTATGTGTCACAGTCATTTTAAGTAGAATTTAAAAATAGCTAGTTTTTAAAAAAAAAAATTTAATTTATGTCAGTCTATATTATTTTATACTAATTTTGTGAGTAAAAGAAATAAACTAGTTAGGTAAAAAAGTATATAAAAATATTTAGAGTATTTTAAAGTTGTTTTAATATAATTTAAATGATAAAAGTAATATATTATGTTATTTTAAAAGATAAAATTAATTAATATTTATTATATTTAACTGATATATGTTAAAACAATAGTCTAATTACAATATTAAATATTTAATACAGGGAGTGTACAAATAGCTCAAACAAGCTCTTAATTTATAAATGCAGTAAGAGAAAATATTTAAAATCTTTATCTGGAATATTTCTATCCCTAGCCCAATTGGTTTCAAGATTTTGGCTCACCTCAGTGAAAATCTAGAATATTCAGACACTAGATCTAAATATCAACTCAAAAGCCAGCACTTATTTAATACTTAACATTTAAGCAAAAACTCTGAAACTTTCAGACATGAAAATGTCTTTAACTCCAGCTATCTAAATTAAGTAGCTATGTGAGATTGAATCAAATTCATATCTACTATATATTAATAAGCTTAGCATTGCCAAGGCCTTAGAGATAAAAATTATAATAATCAATAAAGCAAGTCATATATAGCATGACATTTTTAAGGTCTTGGCAATGATATTGTTTTAAGTTCCTTGTTAGGAAAAATTAGACACATTAAAATTGTTCAAAATAATGTTGTAAGTTTTATTTTAAAAGTAACAATTAATTTTTATTGTGTTGTCTAAGTAATATTTTTTATTTTAAAATTAATATTCAGGTTATTAAAAGTATTTTAATTGTTTAAATAAAAGTATTCTATATTATAAAAATATTAAATAAATTTTATATAATATTAAAATAATGAGTTATATTGTTTTAGAAAATTATTTCGTAGACAGAAAAATTTAATTTATATGTAAATTAACATTTAAAAAGAACATCAACTGATGAAATCACTGGATAAAATAGGTCTAAATATAAGTGTTCAATCAGTCTAGATAGTTCTGTTCTTGTCTCATTTGATCTTGTTTTCTTTGTCTTATCTAACTGTGTCTTTAAAAGTTTTAATTTTTTATAAAATATTCTTTATTAAAGTTGGGAGTACAATTTTAAATAATTATTTTAATGTATTTAATGTTTGAGTAAATGAATTTATTCCCTATCAGTAAAATTTTCACATCAAAACTTAACAAAACTGTGATAATTTTATGGAGGCAATAGTTGTCATCAAAGCATTAGCTTAATGCCTAGCAAAAACTATGAGAATTTCAACCAATGAAAAAAACAATGATTTGTAAGAACTTTATATTTAATATTTTTAATATGTATGAGGTGGATGAACTTTTATATTTAGTAATTTTGATAAACTCTCATAAATATAAATTATTGAGAAATATATCTTATCATAATGCTGATGATAATTGTTAAAAGGTATTTAACAAGCTATGTGTGCTTTAAAAAGAAAAAAGGAAAAATGAAAGCAATATTATCCAAGTGAATTAAATATGTATGAATAATTTTTTTTTAATGTGAACATATTTTTATATTATCTGCGAATGTGTATGTCATGACCTGAATAAATATTACATATTTTTAAAATTATACATATCAAGATTAAGAGAAAATACCTTTTGAACTATACATTTTAAAATACTTTCTTTATTAAAAGAAAGATGAAATTTAATATTATTTTAAGATTATCATTATGATTTATGTGACATATTACCTGAATGAAGAGACTGTACAAAATTACAAGAGGATATTTAATTAATATGTGCATGCTTGAAAAAATAAAAATTTTGAATTTTTAAGAAGCATCCTATGAAAAAATTATTACTGTTGAAATATGAGCACATATGTTTTTTAGAAAAAAGAATGAACATTGTCTGCTGAGAAAAATAATCGATAAATAATCTTATTCTTTAAGATGTTTTATAATTGTTTCTGATAAAAGAATATTAATTTTGCTATATTTTACCATAAGTCTGAATTAGAATATATATACAATTTTATGTACAGGAAATTATTACCTAATACGAAAATTATATTAAGAATATTTTATCTGAAATACTCATTCTCCTGGAAAATGCTAAGAAATGGATTTAGATAAACTATTTATCCAATATGGATGGACAGTATTTCATTGAGATTTTAAAAGATTTAATTTTGTGATTTATAGAGTTTTAAAACAACAGGGGAGAGAGAAGTTTTGTTCAAACTTTTTTTGTAGGCAATAGCAATGGGGAATGTTCGGTACTAGAGGAATGAAAGCAAATGAAAACTTTGGCAGCTTTGAAGTTTATTACTTTTCTATTTTTAGTATTAATATTTATTATTATTGATAATATTCAGTTAATATTTTTATTTTTATTAATAATAGACAGCTAATATCTTTATTATTAGAAATATATTTAGTTTATTATTGAAATAATTTATTTTAAAAATAACAAAAGATAAGTATCAAAAAATTTAATTTTTTGAAAAGTAAAAATAAAATACCTATAACTTAAGATGTGATATGTTGGACTATTTCCATCATTGATGAGTAAATGTTGAATGTATAGAAAATTTTAAACTTTATTTAAACTTTTCAAATACAAACAACTTGTTAGTAATAACACACAAATAGACAATACAGGTTAGTAATTACACAATGTTTTGAGTAGGATTATTCTCTCTTTTTCAGATATTACTAGCCTATATGCATAGTGACAATACTCACAAGAAGCACTAAACAAGGAATTGTACTATCACTATGGAACAGAGCAAAGGAGGTTTGTTCAGAAACCAGTGATTTGGAAAAAGAAAAGATTCACATAGAACAAATGCTTATGAAGAATGGTTATCCATCAGCAGTCATCAGAAAAACCTTCAAGAGACAGCACAAAGAGACACCAAAAGAAAACAGTTATTGGTATGGTAGTGTATCCATACATACCAGGAATGGCGGACAAACTAAAGAGAATCTGCAGTCAATATAATATTAGAACTGCTTTCCAAAGTCATACCACACTTCAAGGAATTCTTACTTCTACTAAGCCTAAACTGGAAATGCTGAAGAACAAAAACTGCATCTATGAAATACCATGTGAATGTGGAAGGAAATACATTGGTGAGACCTGCTGCCCTGTTGAACAACGATTGAAGGAACACAAACTAATGGTTAAAAGAGAAAAAACAGATGTGTCTACCATAGCAGATCATGTATGTACTAATGACCACATCCTCAAGTGGGAAAATACAAAGATATTGGATAAAGAGGAGAAAATGCATAGAAGAAAATTCAAGGAAGCTGCTCATATGACAATGGTAAATAATCTTATAAGTCAACCCAGTATGGGAATACACAATGTATGGAAGCCTCTAATTAATCTTTCTCTTAGAAAAAAATAAAAATAAAAATGATGTGACTTGTTATAAAAAAAAATTGAAGGACTTAGGAGGATTTAAACCAACCCTCATATATAAATATATCAATTTTCTACTATATGTTGCCTTTGACAGAATAGCTCAGTTGGTAGAGTGTTTGCCTTAAATTAGATATACAAGAATCTAAAGGTGCAAGTTCAACTTCTAAGCAAATATTGTCACTGTGCATATAGGCCAGCAACACCTGAAGAAGAGTGGAGAATAATACTACTCAAAACATTGTGTAATTACTAACCTGTATTGTCTATTTGTGTGTTATTACTAACAAGTTGTTTGTATTTCAAAAGGTTAAATAAAGTTTAAAATTTTCTATACATTCAACATTCACTCATAAATGAAGGAAATAGTCCAACATATCACATCTTATAATATACCATCATTACAAAACTTTGGACAAATACCTATAACTTATTTTATATTCAGATGATCAAAAAGAGAAGGATATCACCATATTTTATTCCAATAATTGTTGAAATTAATGGTAAATTATTGCACATTTTAATAATATTGTAATGATATTTTAATTTATATTTTGTTTTATTTATCATATTGCTTGAGTATTAAAATGTATGAATCATATTTATATGATTATGAATATATTAATTGTTTTATGAATGCAATGTAAAGATAAAAAATGTCTTGTAGTATATCTAAAGGTATTTAAGTAATAGTATGCATATTTTTCAATATGTTTATAAGTTTCTAAGATATCATTTTAGACACTATTTGTTTAGATACAATAAAATAAAGATGTTGATCTCTAAATTATCTTGCATTATAATATAAATGAATGAATGTGTGATAACAATGGACATTTTGTTGAAATCATTTGTGTATACAATATTTTGAACCTTCATGAATTTTATTAAATATTTATTTTGGAAACATGTTTTGGAGATTATTTTATGTAACATAGTTAGATTTTCTTTGCGATGTTATGAGAAGTATTCAGAATGTGAAAGATGAAGAATAGTGGTCTGGGAAATTAGTTGTAAAATGAAACCCTAGGTGCTAGGGATATTAAAGAGGAATATTATATGTGAATCATATTGTTGTGAATTGAGGAATTTAATACAGATAACAAAGTTCTGTGTAATTAGCACATGGCCAATTGTGTTCTTTCCATAGTTCAGTAAGAGTTCAGGTAGAAGCCATGACTGGAATTTAGGATATATGATAAATATGTGATCTTAAGCACTGTAACCATGATGTTTCATATTCATTTGAGTTATTACTGTACTCATATCCCTCACTATAATCACTATTAATCACCCCTGAATATTACATCATAAATGATCATTTAAAAGTTGGTTAGAATAATAACTGGACTGTTGAAAGTTGTCAATATTTGTGAATACAAGAGAAAAGAACATTTTTATCACAAATGATATTTAATTATTTGTTGTTTATAGAGAAAGAAGAAAAGGAATGATTTGATATTCCTGAATGTATCCTTAAACTCAAATATTTAGTACATATTTTGTTTGATTGTAAGAAAGAATGGTGAAAAGCAATGAATGCTATTTTGGTAATAGATTATAAAATAAATAAATATAGTATGTAAAAGCAATATAATTCTTTAATATAATTTAAATTTTCTATAAAAAGAGTGAATATATAGAAGAGTAAAGTTATAGGGCTATTTAAAATATTTTAAAAGTAAATACTTGTATAAAGTAATGGGTAATAGTTGATTAGACACCCACGCTGCTTGATGGCATAGTGCTATGCAAAAATTATAAAAGATTAACATTCCCAGGGCATCTTTTTTTTGGATTTTCTTTCTTTTTTATTATACATTTGATAAATCAAACATAGAATTATTAATTTGTAAATATTTTTTATTAACTACAAATTTACAAAAATAAAAATCAAACACAGAATTTTTAGTTTCTGAATGCCTTGTTTTATTAAAATCAACAAATGTTCAACTTATTATAGTTGTTTTTGGTTTCTTTATTTTTAAAAATGAAATCAACTAATATCAAACTTATTCTGCTTCTTTTATTAACATCAAAAAATTTTCAAGTTATTAGTGTTGGTTTTATTTTTGGTTTTTTTTTTTTTTTTTTTTTTACAAAAAAAAAATCAGTAAATGTAAAACATTGTATGCTTTTTTTTTAGGTTTTCACAAATTATTATTCTTTTTTTTTGTTCCACTTTTTTTTTGGGGGGGGGGGGACAACATCAACAAATTTAAAAGTTATTATGCTATTTTTTGGGGGTTTCATTTTTTAAAAAAAAAAAAAAATTACATCAACAAATTTAAACATTATTATGATATATTTTTTTTGCTATAAAGATTAAAAAATTAAAAAACCAGCTGCTTGCAGCTCCACTAATAGATGTATAACTTGAACAAACAGTATTCTGGACCTGTCAAACCAATTTAACTTCTGTTATTGGTAAATCAGAGAATGGAACAATGTCTGGGTTTTCCGGCACTATGTTGTTGGTCTCATTGAGATTATGGAGAATATGTTATTTGACACATTACCTACTTCACACCCTTTAACAATGTTTTGCACCTTAAAAGTTGACTACATAAATGTGTAAACCCTAAGATAATTATTGGTTAGTCAAATTGTTGATTTCAATACAAATTAAAAATAAAATACTTTACAATTAATGATTTTTATATTATTGAAATACACACACCTTCAGACAAATGGGTGAATTTGCATAAATGATTTAGTGTAATGCAACAACATGGCCTGGAATGTGTAGTACAACAGAAATGTTGTAGTCACATAATGCACATCCCATATAAAAGGCATTATCATGTGTTTTAGCAGATAAATCATGCTATAAATATGGTTGGCCATGTAAATGGCATATTTATGTGTTTCAGTACATAAATCATGCTATGAAATGGTGTGTGTGTCTAATCAACAAATACCAAGTAATGAATGAAGTTATTTCAGAAACTATATTTTTCTTTATTTAAATTTGCATTGAAATGTTAAAATATACCTGAAAGATAAAAAGAAATATTTTACTGGTACATAAATGATGTTCCTAATCTTTTTCAATATAGTGATATATGTTAAATTTTGAATAAGTGCTAATTTTAATTGTATAATTAATAGGCATTACTATAATTATAATTACTTTCCAAAAAGCAGAAGCATATTATTAGTTGAATAAATTGTATTTATTTATTGTTATTGTTTTATTATAATAATGATTATGAAATATTGTTATTTTAATGAAAGAAAATAATAGTAATACTACTATAATGTATCATATATTTTATTTTATACATCAAATAGTCAGAATGAGAGCTATTTAATGTTTATTTATTTTATTATGTTTTCTTATGTAAATGTTTTAATCTGATTAATTTTCTTATGTTATTTTTTGTAAGTATTTTAAATTTTATAAGTTTATATTGTTGTAAATATATAATATTGTTAAATGACAAAATTGTTAATGTTTTTTAGAATTCATATTGTCTCAAGAGTTTTATTTGTTGATATGTCTGAGTGCTTTTTGAATCTTCCTATCCACACACATGACTTATAAAAAAATATTTGGATCATTATATTACTGCATATGATTAATAAAAATATATTATTATAATTATTACAGAAGATCTCATTGGTGATTATAAAGATTATACAATGCTAATTTTAAAATATTTAATATTGCAATTATATTAAGAATATAATATTTTTTGTAAATACCACATAGAAATAAAAAAAAAAAAATTCTAGCATAATATGATTGGAAATGTTTTAAAATTTATCTAAAATATTAAAGATGATGTTTTTTATAAGAATTTATAATTTGTTTTCATTTATTGAAGAGTACTAGTTAAATATATATATGATTTTTAAAATCGTTAAAATATTCTAGTTGTTCGTTGATGTTTTGTGAGAGTAGTTGAATATATGTAAAATTTCTCATTATATTTAACTATATAGATATATTAAACAACTTTCATACTTCCACATTCTTTTTAAATTTATGTAAATAAAGATACAATATGCAGCTACATGGTATTAATTTGGTTATAATTATTATTAGGAAATAAACCCGAGATATTGAGTAATTATAAGAGTTAGATGAAGTGATAATGGATAGAAATTTTAGTTAATGTTAAGTTTTAATATTATTTTTATGAAACAATAGTAATTGATTTATTGTTTTATAATAAATTTTAGATTATTTAAGCTAGGATTTATTTAATGTGTTATGAGCAATGAGAGTATTACAAGGTAGTTTTGTTATATAAATTAAGTAGGATAATATTCTTATGCTATTGATAGTATATCTTTCTGGATACAATCCTCAATGTTAAACCAAAAGTGTACCGTGCTGAATGTCTTGTGCAAAGAGTTTTCATAATTTTTGTTAGTATTTTAATCGAACCATATTTTAGTATTACATAATGAGCTAGTCGTAATTTAAATTGTTAGTATAATAAATGATCCGGTAATTCAATTGAAACTTTATTTAATTTGTGTTTTTTTATTATCTTGATTTATTATGTAAATAAGACAAATTACTTTAAATGGTAATTTTATTAGATATAATATGTTAGAAATATATTCTGAGCTAATCAAAGTATCGTTGTTTTAATAAGTATCGTTTTCGAAAAGGATTATTCTGATAATTTGATCGTAAATTAGATATATTACTTTGGAGAGTTGAGCCGGAGAGTTTTTCTCAATGTTAGCCGGAGAGTCCTTTCTAATTCGGTTAGCAAGGGTACAATATATAGATATGTTCAGATAGAACTTTTTTACTTAATCTACACCTTTTTTCCTCGAAATATATAATAAATATTTCATATTAAAGACCATTAAAACAAAAAGTAACTTCTCATTTCTCATTTTCTTTTTCTGTATATTTATTATAATAATCTCCAGTATGACAATGGTATTTTTGTTTGCTACTTTTTCTACATCCAAATTGCTTCTCAAGCATAGGTCCATCTAATTTATAAATAAAACATCTACTCAATACTCTCAATTGAGCTTTTTTTAACTAGATAAATCATACAAAATGACAAAAAGTAAATTAATTTTGTCATAATATTATTTTTCTTAAATTTCCTAGTCAGATTATAACTTTTATAATCTTATCATTTATTGTTTTGCAGATTATTTTATCCATATCTGCATATCTTTTCCTCTTTAATAAAATTGATATTTTTTATTTTTATATAATTCATATAGATACTCTGCTCATCTTTTCAGAATATTTAACTACTTTTTAAATAAATTATCAGTATATTTATGAGTTGGATGTTTTCAAAAATACTTCATTGATAATATACAGTATATATATATATATATATATATATATATATATATATATATATATATATATATATATATATATATATTTCATTTGATAGTATTTTTATAAAACCATTATATTGTCTTTCTTATATACTTTCTTCTGGATTGAATATAAAATATAATCAATTTTATAGACAACTTTATGTTTCAATAATAAATTTATTTTTATCAAACCGATTTTCATTCAAAATTGAATCTTGCCAAGATGTTATAATAATTCCAAATGTCACATGGTTTATATATTATCTTCGTACACCATCTACTGGTCAATTTTAACTTTAAAATTGTTTTCATATTTTCCAATTTTTATTTAATGTCCATTTTCCTCCCAACTTTATTGACCCTTGTACTAAATTCATACATTTCTTTTTATTTTCTTATATATACATTGTCTAATATACTTTTCTTTCTTTGTAATTTTTATAATATTTGATCACTTCAATACTTTCTTCACATTTCATAATATGTCCTGTTTCTAAAAAATGGAAAAATGGTCCTGACTTAATATCTTTCCTATTTAATGCTCTGTCATGCTCTTTACCTCTTTCTATCTTACTTTTTACTGACTGACCTATATATATCATCATACATCTTTTACACATATTTTATAAACTATTCCTATCTTATCACTCTCATCATTTCTTATTTTTTCATTACTTACTAATTTATTTAATGATTTACTATTTTTCCATCCAATACCTATATTCTCATTCATTTTTTTTTCTTTCATTTAGAATTTTATATACTTTCTTGGAATATGGAATAGAAATCCATTTCTTATTTTTTCTTTTATTTTTATTGCTAACTTTCTTATATTCTCTTTTATTTCTTAATATATTTCTTACAACTCTACCATTATATCCATATTCAATGTATTCCTTCTGGACCTGCAACTTTTGCTCCTTTGCCTCATTTTTGTTCAATGTAAGCCTATTATTTTTTCTCTTTTATTCCTTTCAGTACACCCATTTTCTGACACCAAAGTTGATAAGATATTGGATATATCATTCCCTTTTCTCCATTTTCATCCTTTTTTATTAATAAATCTAAATATTTTATTCCCTCTTCATTATTTTCTATTGTAAATTTAATGTTAAACATATTTTTATTTGGTTCATTAAATGCTTTCATTATGTTTCTTCTATTTTCTACTACTATAATATCATCTACATATCTATAATATTTTATAATTTTTCCATTTTCAATATACTCATTAATTACTTTCTGCTCAATCCAATCTACCATACTTGATGCTATAATCTCACTTATCGAACAACCCATTATCCATCCTTTTTCTATATTCCAAAATTCATTATTATATTTTATATACAATGTTTTATTGATTATGATTAAAACTTCTTCTTTGATTATTATCCATTTCTTTGACATTATCTTCTCATTTTTTATTTTTCTTACTACAATTTCAATACTTTCTTTCCTAGACACACTTTGATACATTTTTTCTATATCAAATGATGCTATATTACTATTTCTACTTAATTTAACTGTTTTTAATTCTTTTACTACTTCCTTGGAATTTTTTACACAATACTTTCCATATACCATATTATCTGCAAGTTTTTTATATATTACATTACATATTAATTTTAATATATATCCATTGAAATCTATTATTAATCATATAGGCATATTTTCTTTGTGGGTTTTATATTTCCAAATACCATAGGATGTTCATATGCTGTTGGATATTATTATTATTGTTGTTGTTATTATTATTATTATTATTATTAGTAGTAGTAGTAGTAGTAGTAGTAGTAGTAGTAGTATTAGTAGTAGTAGTAGTAGTAGAGTAGTAGTCAAGATGGCCACCATGCCTCACAAGCACGTCGTTTTGGCTCCAAAATAAATTTAAAATTTTCATTGAAATTCTACTATTTGAGTCTACTTGTGGTTGATACTTTTATCATTATAGTTTATTACACCAGAATAAACAATTAGGTAGATAAAATCTACTTCCTTTTTTAAAATCTGACAGATTTAATTTATCTGTTATATAACTATGGAGTCAAAAGACTCGTTGCTTCTAAATCAAATGACAAACGTGAGCCTACAAATAATTCTGTTATGTCTAATAATAATTCATTATTTCAAACTGAAGATGTTCAAATTACAATCAATAACCAAAATAAATCGAATAACACAATTCAAACTAGCAATCAAGTGAAACCGCAAGCAAAGCTAATGAAACCTAGAAAAATGTTCGGCTCTGTTAACGTTCAAACGAGCATGCAAGAGTCTATCAAAAACATGGACAGTTTCCCAGAATTACCGAAAACAACTAATAATATTAATGTTAATAACCTTATGCAAGAATCAGACAATAATCAACATTTTTTCAAACAAGATCTAAAGGAAAATCAAATAAAAGAAAATAATTCGTATGCTAGAGCAGTTAAATCTCATGCCGATAATATTACCAGTAACGTGCAAAATTCAACTGAATACTTAATAGAAGTATTAGGCCTAGAAAATGATAATGAAGATGAACAAAATAATGTAAATATAATACCAGATGATACCCAATTAATTACTTCGGAATTATATGCTCTGTACACAAATAATTTTAACCAAACCATACTTCAAAGTCTCTTTAGATCGTTCCAAAAATTTCATAGCGAGAAAACGTTAATAATGGCAGTTACAAACACGGAATGCGATTTATTTAAATTTCCTATGGATGAATTTTATCAACTTTTGACTGAAAAAAATTATGGACATTTATTTATAAAATATTATACCATCCTAATAATAGATATTTATGCATAGAATTCCATAATAAAACGAAAAGGAATATTTTCAAAAATAATATTAAATTTTTGAACTCAAGAATCCTTTGTTACATCGATATGGAGCGACCCCCCTATCTCTACAAGGAAGAATCAAAAACTGCCACGTTGATTTTAATGAAATTGACTTGCAATTAATTCTGTCAAAATATGGGAAAATAACAAACTTTAAATATCTGCTTGATAAAAATGCAGTTATCCCAGTATTTTTAAATATTGCGATGTTTAGCATAACATTAAACAAGAATGTTACACCTAGTGATATACCAACTGTACATGAAACAGACATCTCACCAGTAATCGTCACTTTTAGAGGTTTACCACCCCAGTGCTTTCATTGCAAACAACGATCGCATTTAATACAAGACTGCCCTACCAAAGTATGTCAAAAATGCGGATTAAAACACACGAGAACACATCGTTGCTGGAGCCAATTAAATACAACAAAATATAACAAAAATATCAACATCAAAGTAACACCAACTTTAAGTCAAACAGGAGATAATGATAATACCCAAATGGAGTTACCACAAACCCGGGATTCATCAACCTTGATTATCTCTGACAAACAATCAATACCAATACACCTGGATGTACCAATAATTAGTAACTCAGAACTTGATGATGAGAATATTAGCTCATCCTCATCAAGTGAGCTTGAAGATATTTTCACAGAAGATTCCATTCTGTTTCAATTAGTAACAAAAAATAAAAAAATTGCAAAAAGAAAAAAGGGAATTGATGTAACTGAATTGATTCAAGATAATAATAATCAATCTACCGCTATAAAATGTAAATCACCAGTGAATCATGCTCCAACAAAGCAATCCATTCCGTTTAAAAAGAAAATAAAATCTAATAACTCTGACCTCCAAATAACAGGAACTCCAATGGACACACACTCGGATAGACAATTGCGTTCAGTTGCTTCCACTTCAACACCACAACAGCAGGTATATTTAGCTGGTGTTGATATCCACAGAAGAACACATAAGAAAATAAAAGTTAATACTGAACACACATCAGATAATCCTAATGCAAATTATCCTGGACACATTAAACCAAACAAAACTTAGTGATATATCATGAATGAAGAACTATATCCAACCGTTTTTATTTTATTTTTATTTTATCCAATTTGTGTTAAATACTCTGTTGTAATGATTTTTTTTGTTAATTTTTATGTTTGGTAGGGGTTCATTGCTGATTACACTTACCCAGCTAAAATACATATATCACATTAATAATATTATACACACACTACATGACAAACAACCACACATAATTACATCTTATACCCGTAAACTAAATAAACATAAATGTTATAATAAACAGACACATATATCTATAAATTATAAACTCACTAATACATTTTTCCTTTTATTATTAAACATGCTATATCTATTCTCATTATATACTATACAAAATTATTACCTTCCTTTAACATCCTATCCCACTGTTACATTGGATAGATTGTTCCAGTCTTCATATGACTATACTTACTCCATAAAATCTCTTACTTTCCACTACCAAGATCATTAACAACTACAAACATTATGCATATACAACAAATTACCATAATCATTGTACAATCTAGAATTACTCATGCTAGTATCAATTACTGAAGTTAATGTCAGAGGGATAAACCTCACCCCATAAAATGTTTGCCATTACCAGCTGGATTGGCAATTCACACCACATATTCTTTTTTTTACAGAAACCAAATGCTCAGTAAATTCTCCTTTTAAACCTGAGCAGCATCTTGCCAAGTTTGAATATACCAGATTTTTCACATCAAACTATTCAGCTGCAGGAATAGGAGTACTCATCAATAGGAATTCTCCATTCCAATCTTTCAACATCTTATATATTGATCAACACATGATTATCATCACTCTTCATAATGCAGCATGCACAATAAATATTATAGCATTATACTTATATAATCAACCAATACTCATACACCAGCTTATTAACATAATTAATTTAACACTAGCAACAAATCCACAACCCATAATTATCTTGGGTGACTTTAATATGTCATACCAAGACTTTACAATGAAATATCTTCATAAAATTAACAAAAGGCTAATGAGCTCAGAAGGTTTCTTTTCATCAAATACAATATCATTTTTCACTAAAAATCATTCATCACTAATAGATCTACTCTTTTACTCTCCCTGAATTGCACTTTATAATTACACCCTCCCTAAACCCAGTAGCTTTTTCTGACCATCATGCCCTTAATGTCGTATTAAATTTAGATATGCAGATACACTCAACACTTTTACTGAATAATACCACCCATTTATTATTAAAAACAAATGCTCCTGAAGCCATAATCTCTAATGCATACATTTATTTTAAAAAAATTGACATACTTTCACTCCAACCAACAGAAGCTTGGTTTTCCTTCATTAATATTTTAGCTTCTAACATCAAACATTATACTGCAAGAAATCCTTCTCCTACTGCACTTAGCAAAAATTAGATATACTGCATATGAAGCTAAAAAGCACACCTACCAGCTCAAATTCAGTTAATACCATAATGTTACTAAAGCAAGAGTTCAAACAGACACAACTTTCACTAGCTAATTATCTTTCTATTAAAAAGCCAAAATTTTCTTAAAAAACACCCATGACTGGTCAAGGGCATATATCAAATGGGCATTAGGCTATAACTCTAATATAACCACACCCTCATCCATATTAATAAATGATAAAATGATTACCGGAATAAATATGCTTCCACCAATTAAACAATATTTTAAAACTAAATTTCAAAAGCTACCTATGCCAATTCTCGCTCCACTTTATTTTGGTATGTCACAAACTATCCTTAATATATCTAAAGAAGACATTACAAATAAATTAAAAACTATTCCAAACAACTCGCATCCAGGAACACATGCCATTCCGAAATTTTTGCTTGAACACCTTAGCCACTTTACTATTCCCATAATTTACAATATGCTACATTACTTGTCAAATCAAATTCATAGTATAGAACTACTCTATCCTGTCTCACTAGTGCCCTCTAAAAAAACCTTTACTACTCTCCCCTCTCAATAATCTTAGACCTATATCTATGTCCCCACTAATCATTAAAATAATAGAATCCATTATTAAAGATAAAATCCAGCCTCTTATATTACCTACTCTATCTAAATTTCAGTTAGCCAAAAAAGGCTCATCCATCCCCGAGTCTCATGTCTTATTTAGGGCACTAACTGATGACATTCACCACCATAGAAAAGCTGCACCTATTGCAGTACAATTAGATATTGAAGCTGCCTTTGATTCTGTGCCTATTGAAAAACTCTTAGAAGTGCTTGGTAGTCATGGAATCCCGATTCCAATTATGTATATTTTAGCTAATCTCTTTATAAATAGAAACATACACATCACCTTAAATGGAAAAATGTCATCAGAATTCACTCCCACATAATTCAATTCCCCAAGGTTCACCCCTTAGTGCCCTCCTCTTCATCACCTACATTACTCCCCTCTTACTTCAAATTGAAACTGAACTACCAGGAATACAAATAATTTTTTTTAAACCGTACAATTAATCATATTTCATTCATGGATGACATAACTGTTTTTCTTCCCTCACAGAAATTGTTACCAAAACTACATAACATATTAAAAAAATACACAAAAGATTATACTCTAAAATTCAATCCTGAAAAAATGGCCACATGGTCCATACTTACTGGCACTCCAATTAAAACAAAAGTTGAAACCCGACCTCATAACTTTCTGGGAATACCCTTCCATCAATCAGTAAATATAATGAGAATAAATATACAAAATCAATTAATCATTTCTATACAAAAAATTATTAATTCTCTAACTAAAGCTTATCTTTCAATACACAGCAAGATATCTCTAATTAACATGCTAATCTATCCAAAAATTAATTTCTATTCACCCACCATTAAATTCACAACCTCATTCATTAAGAAAATCAATTCTCTATGTACTAAATTGATCTGGAACCAGAAGACAATTTCTATTAGTATTAATAAACTCCAAAAGCATTTAAAATTTAATGGCTTATCTTTGCATTCAATAAATACCTTTTATTATCAAAAATCCTATAATACACTATTTAAAATCTGCACTAACCTTTCAGAATTTTCAGGTTTCATTCCAATATCTCCTACTGACACACCTCCACCTATTAACAATAAGTTCATTAATAACCTAATTCAACACTTATGTCAATACAAATTACCAGATAATATGTTTACAGCAAAAATTAAGTACTGGGATGCATATCAAAATATGACTAACCTAGATCTGCTTCAAACACCAGATAGTACACTTAAACTAACAAACAAATCTTTAATACAAAAATTTAAATTTTGGTATTTAGAACCTAAATACTTAGACTTCCTCATCAAAATTAACATGGATGCATTGCCAGCAAGTGAATTTCTTTTCAATAAGAGGAAATATACTAACATTCAACCTATATGTCCCTTATGTGGTAGGGAGGATGAAACAATGCAACATTTTTTATATCACTGCAATGCCTTACATATATATAGACAACTGATATCCACACTCATTTATAATTCTAAACCAATATGTGACATCTTAATAGAAAATATTCAAAAAAGATCGGAAGAGCGTCGTGTAAGGCTGTCCATCTTTATCATTTTTACTCTCTGGTTCTTAAGATGTCACTTTGTTTTTAATCCAACATCACGAAAATATAAATCTCTTTTTGAAAATAAAATCCTAAAAATTAAAATGAGAGATCATTCTTTGGCCCCTTCGGATATAGTCAATGCCACCTGGAGCCTCATAAAATTATCTCCACAATCATAACTCTTAAACAAAATCAGCAATGGACTAAAAAAACTTACAACCATCAATGAATAGCTTACTCATTAATTTACATGCCCCAATTTTATTTTCTTCTCTTTATGATTCATGTAATATTTGTTTACTATTTATATATATATATATAAAAATTATTATGTAAAATTTTTTTTAACATGTAATCAGAATATAGAAATTATGTAACATTTTTAATTTGTAATAACAATATAGACATAATAATAAAAACTTTTAAAACTAGTAGTAGTAGTAGTAGTAGTAGTAGTAGTAGTAGTAGTAGTAG